>OZ007499.1:167357420-167817041 GCA_963931805.1 Microdon myrmicae
GAAACAAACGAAGAGCGTAACGGTTCTATTAAAGGGTGTCGACCCTGAAATGGAACCGGAGGATCGAAATGCTTCAAAACCTGAAGCACGAAGATCTCGAGTTTACCGCGGTAAAACCATTCACCACACCCAAGGCAAGAAGGGAAAACCGCAAGCTACCCTTCTTTTTGGTGCAATTAACACCCAACAGTAGGATTGGTGGTCTAAGAAAAATTACAGTCTTGGATCATCAAATGGTCACATGGGACAAATTAAAAAAAAGGCAGAGACATCCTGCAATGTGTACGTTGTCAAAGGTTTGGTCACTCGGCGGCTAACTGTGAAATGCAGCGCCGTTGCGTAAAATGCGGAAAGGACCATAAGGCAGAAGAATGCCCTCTGGGAAAAGAAAGGGTAGAAGACAAAGCCCTTCTAAAGTGCGCAGTGTGTCGGAATGAGGGACACCCCGCTAACTATCGAGGATGTCCTAAATTCCGAGAAATAATGGCAAGAAGTGTGACCCGGCAAAAAAACACAGAGCCAGCTCGTACTACAACAATGCCCGTAACATCGCAGCGGTCGTACGCACAAGTTGCTTCGGGTGGGAGAACACCAAATCAGGCTACATCACAGGTAGCCACAAATACTCCCACACGGACTGAAACAACACCGCAAGCGGACGTTTTCGCAATCCTGCTCAATCTGCAGAGACAGATGACACAGCTACAAAGCCAAATAAACGAGATCTACTCGCATTTGCCCAGTCTAAATAACAAGTCGATATAAACCCTCTAACCACAACATCAATAAAAGCTCTTGTCGTGAATGTAAATTCACTAATAAGAACTGAGAGAAGAGCCAATCTTTTTAACCTGTTGCAAGAGGAACAACCTGATGTACTTCTGGCGGGGGAAACAAAGTTAAACCAGAGACATAAGATAGGACATAAAAACTACGATATTATACGAAGAGATCGACCTAACTCCTCTCAAGGGGGGGGGGGGGGGGGTGTCGCAATCTTTATTAGAAAAGGGATCAATCATAAAGTAATATATAGTGGAGAAGTGCGCAGGTTCCGGGTGCTGGAAGCCTGTATCGTCCGCATACCCCTTCAGCAAGGAAGGGGTTTGTATGCGATTGCGGTCTACGCACCTGAGGAGCACCAACAAAACCTATTTATAGCTGAGCTCGAGACACTCTTTCGATGCTTACAATTGCACCTGGACAAAAATTACTTTATCCTAGGGGGAGATATGAACGCCAAGCATAGAAATTGGGGAAATTATATATCTAATGCCAGAGGAAATCAGTTGGCTGGTTGGTTAGATCAGTATCATATTGAATATAGAACTGACCTGCTAGCTACGAAATATCCATCGTTCCCCAGAGGTAGATCGTTCTTAGATATCTTGCTAATCGACTCACGACTGAGATTACTTAACACCAACAGACGAAACACAAACTGTTTACGGACAATTGAATACGACAGCGACCACTGTGCATTCACAGCAGTAATAGAGCTTCCGAACGAGCTCGCAGATCTGGAGGAATTCGTGATCCCGCAACCCTATAACTACAGGGCAATGCGATGGCCGCGGTTCACCAGATCATTAACAAGAGAACTTTGTTCGAATGACTTTAATCTGCAAGTAAACAGAAACCTGACAAATGACGAAATCGACAAATACATTCAACAAATGGACGAAACCGTAAAACGAACAATGGACAAAACAATTCCCAAAACAACAGTTACAGATCACACTAACATGTACAGAAACGCAACAATAAACGCACTCCACAAGAAAAAGAGCAGATTGCTATCGAAATTAAAACAATTACACAGACAGTTTACAGACAGACAAGACCAGGAGATAATATCACTGAAATCTCAATTAAAAAACCTCCAACAATTACTTAAAACTAATTATAGATTAGCAACAAATTTGTATTGGAACAACAGAATTCGAGCTATAAAAACTAATAACCCGAATATGTTCCCACAAATAAATAAAATATTCAGGAGAAATAATCAAAACGAGATTCAGTGTCTCCAAATTCCACGTACCGATGTAAACAAGCAGCTGCTAACCAACATTGGCATAGATACAGAGAACGCTATCCTCAATAGTGAGCTCTTCGTGATCGAAGATCCTTTGGAGAAGGCGAACGCTGTGGGAGCTGTCTTTCAGGAAATGTACAAGGTGAATGAAAGCATTCACCGAAATCACGACCTGGAGGACAGAATTCGACTGAATCACCTGCACCTCCGGAATGAAATTTCACATTGGCAATCGGAGAATCCGGGTTTTACGGAATTCAGTGACGATAATCTGTCAATTGACATTAATGCCAATGGTGGGGCTAATAGCCTTTTAATCACAAGGGAAGGAATCCAGAGTACCTTCGACTCATTAAGAAGCAAAAAGTCAGTGGGAATAGATGGAGTACCTAACATCGTACTCAAGCACCTGCCCCCAAAGGCAATAGATATATACACGGTCCTGTTTAACAACGCGTTGAATAATGCATATTATCCCGCGCGTTGGAAAACGGCTATCATTCAGCCCATCCCAAAAAAGGGCAAAGACTGTACAAACCCAATGAACATGCGTTCGATAAGTTTACTCCCAAGCATCAGTAAAGTATTTGAAAAAATCATTAACAAAGCTCTGCTAAAATGGGTAGACGACAATAGCATTATTCCAAATAACCAGTTTGGCTTTAGGGCGGGTCATGAAACCACACATGCCGCAGCTAAACTTGTCTCCGACATACAATGGAATAAATGTAGAAACCAATGCACAGGTGCCTGTCTGATCGACTTGGAAAAAGCCTTTGATACCGTCTGGATCGAAGGGTTGTATTACAAACTGGTCAGATATGGCATACATAAGCCTTTACTATATGTACTTTACGATATGTCAAAGGACAGGAGGTTCGTGGTCAAAAGTGGTAATGTGACCTCTAATAAAACGTATAATATCAAGAATGGCTTGCAACAGGGCGCGGTACTCTCTCCGATTCTTTTTAACATTTACATTAGCGACTTATTAGATGCACTTCCGCAGGCTATTGCGTACGCAGACGAACTCATAATTTACAGAACAGCTCCGAAAGTTGCGATCATAAATAGGTTAATACAGCGAGACTTCAACAAAGTGCAGCGCTATTGCGATGACTGGAAACTTAAGATCAACTTCCAGAAATGTGAAGCCATCCTATTTAGAACTCCATTATATAAAGCCACGTACGACACAAGGAAAAACTGGCGAAAGCTAGTTATCGTGGGACCGCATGGAGATAAACTGGAAACCAAGAGTTTAGTTAAATACCTGGGCATCTGGCTAGACCAATATCTGTATTTCAACAGACATGTAGAGGCTGCTTTTCTCAAAGCGAGGAAAACTTTTGCTATGACAAGGAGGCTATTTCATAGTAGCCAACTTGACAGCAGGGTAAAAGTCATATGCTACATGACGCTAATCAGGCCAATGCTCATATATGGTTGCCCAGTATGGTTCAACATAGGCCCAAATTTGATAGAAAAGATTCGGGTGTTCGAAAGAAAGTGTCTCAGAAGTTGTCTCAGATTATATCGGACACCGGAATCGGACTATAAAAAGTATTACTCAAATGAGACTTGATATAATGAAGCGTACATAAATAGGGTGGATAATTTTATGATTAAATTAATCAGAGGACATATTGCGAGAGCAATAAGCTCGTCCAATGACCTAATTTTCGGGGCTTATTATCCAAACACCTTGTACTATGAGAGCGTGCGTCGCAACGGCTTTGTTCCACCAGAGGCGTTCCTTGACTTGGATATGAAAGGGCTTATACAGGATAGATCCGGAATTCCGCTGATCTATCATGTAAGTAGATCATCTGTAGACGGGCGATTGTGCTACGACCGGGAAGTAGCGCGCACCGAAGAAGAGCTCCTGCGCTTCAGTAGGGCTATCTCCCGCAGAGACCGGGACGATAGTATTAGACAGCGTCAACAGTTCTGGTGGTTGAATGGCATATAAAGACCTGGGTACCAAAGTCGGTAAAAAATCATACTATCATCAGCTAGCTTACATAGGCTTAGCTTTTCTAGAATTAGGGTAGTATAAGATTTAAGTTAAGTTAGGTTAAGTGCTTGTACATAATAAAAAAAAAAAAAAAAAAAAAAAAAAAAAAAAAAAAAAGTAGGTAAGTTAAGTAAGTTAAATTTTAAGAAAAAAAAAAACAAAACAAAAAATTGACAAAGTTTTTCAAATTTTTCTTTGTATTTCAACTAAATATCAGTACTGCCACAAAGTTCTGTCGCCGAAAGGCAAATTATACAAATGTTAAGTAATGTTTAGCTTAGAGCGTCTGCGAAGGACCAGTAAGTTATTATATAAGATAATTAAGCTAGAATTTAAGCATTTTTTGTCTAGCCTTTAATTTAGAAATTATGAATATAAAAAGAAAAATAAAAAATGTTGTAAAAATGAAAATGAAATGAACAGATATTGGTCTAGCCAGATGCCAAGGTATTTAACTAAACTCTTGATTTCCAGTTTACCTCCATGCGGTCCCATGATAATTAACTTTCGCCAGTTTTTCCTTGTGTCGTTCGTGGCTTTATATAATGCGGGTTCGAAATAGGAAGCCTTCATATTTCTGGAAGGTGATTTTAAGTTTCCAGTCGTCGCAATAGCGCTGCACTTTGTTGAAGTCTCGCTCTAGTAAACTATTTATGATCTCAACTTTCGGAGTTGTTCTGTAAATTATGAGATCGTCTGCGTACGCAATAGCCTGCAGAAGTGCATCTAATAAGTCGCTAATGTAAATGTTAAAAAGACGCGGAGAAAGTACCGCTCCCCGTTGCAAGCCATTCTTGATATTATACGTTTTATTAGAGGTAACATTAACATTTTTGACCACGAACCTCCTGTCCTTTAACATATCGTAAAGGCTTATGTAGGCCATATCTGAACAGTTTGTAATATAATCCTTCGATCCAGACGGTATCAAAGGCTTTTTCCAAGTCGATCAGACAGGCACCTGTGCATTGGTTCCTACATTTATTTCATTGTATGTCGGAGACCAGTTTACCAGCAGCATGTCTGGTTTCATGACCCGTCTTAAAGCCACACAGGTTATTTGGAATAATGTTGTTATCGTCTAACCATTTTAGCAGAGCTTTGTTAATGGTCATTTCAAATACCTTACTGATGCTTGGGAGCAAACTTATCGAACGCATGTTCATTGGGTTTGTAGTCTTTTCGCTTTTTTGGGATGGGTTGAATGATAGCCGTTTTCCAACGCGCGGGAAAGTAGGCATTATTCAGTGCGTTGTTAAATAGGACCGTGTATATATCTATTGCCATTAGGGGCAGGTTGTTGAGTACGATGTTAGGTACTCCATCTATTCCCACTGACAGCCGATTGCCAAAGTGAAATTTCATTTTGGAGTTGCAGGTTATTCAGTAGGTTATTAGTAGTAGCAGTAGGTCATTCTGTCCTTCAACTCGTGATTTCGGTGAACGCTTTCATTTACCTTGCACATTTCTTGAAAGACAGCTCCCACAGCGTTCACCTTTTGCAAAGGATCTTCGATCACGAAGAGCTCACTATTGAGGATCGCGTTCTCTGTATCTATGCCGATTGTTTTGATTATTTCTCCTGAATATTTTATTTATTTGTGGGAACATATTCGGGTTATTAGTTTTTATAGCTCGAATTCTGTTGTTCCAATACAAATTTGTTACTAATCTATAATTAGCTTTAAGTAATTGTTGGACGTTTTTTAATCGGGATTTCAGTGATATTATCTCCTGGTCTTGTCTGTCTGTAAACTGTCTGTGTAATTGTTTTAGTTTCGATAGCAGTCTGCTCTATTTCTTGTAGAGTGCGTTTATTGTTGTGTGTCTGTACATGTTTATGTGATATGTAACTGTTGTTTTGGGAATTGTTTTGTCCATTGTTCGTTTTATGGTTTCGTCCATTTGTTGAATGTATTTGTCGATTTCGTCATTTGTCAGGTTTCTGTTTATTGGCAGATTAAAGTCATTTGAACGAAGTTCTCTTGCTAATGATCTGGTGAACCGTGGCCATCGCATTGTCCCGTAGTTGTAGGATTGCGGGATCACGAATTCCTCCAGATCTGCGAGATCGTTCGGAAGCTCTATTACTGCCGTGAATGCACAGTGATCACTGTCGTATTCAATTGTCCGTAAACAGTTTCTGTTTCTTCTGTTGGTGTTAAGTAGTCTCGGTCGTGTCAATTAGCAAGATATCTAAAAACGATCTACCTCTGGGGAACGATGGATATTCCGTAGCTAGCAGGTCAGTTCTATATTCAATATGGTACTGATCTAACCAACCAGCCAACTGATTTCCTCTGGTAATAAATATATAGTTTCCCCAATTTCTATGCTTGGCGTTCATATCTGCCCCTAGGACAAAGTAGTTTTTGTCCAGGTGCAGTTGTAAGCATCGAAAGAGTGTCTCGAGCCCTGCTATAAATAGGTTATGTTGGTGCTCCTCAGGTGCATAGACCGCAAGGGGTATGCGTACGATACAGGCTTCCAGCACCCGGAACCTGCGCAATTCTCCCCTATATATAACTTTATGATGGATTCCTTTTCTAACAAAGATTGCGACACCCCCCTTGAGAGGAGTTAGGGCCTATCGGCGACTAAGAATCAGTCACCTTACCCTCGCGCTAAAGGATAATTTAAAAACTAATTGTTAGCTATTATTTTCACATTTGTGACCGAGGTGATATATTTTTCTTCTTTTAGTTGCGAATTATATTATTTTTCGCGCTTCATCGCACTGTTTATTCGTTTGTTAACGTTTGTTTGATTTTAAGTTTTTATTTCTTTTTTGTTTGGCTGTCTTTATCTTTTTTTTATTATTTTTTATTTTTATTTTTTATTTTGGTCGATTCACTCTGTGCCGCACTTCACAACAATTATTTAATACTTTTAATTAGTATACTGTTCGTTTTTGAATTGCAATAACTGTTAACGTTTTTATTTATTTAATTTTATATGTTAAACTCCACTAGTTACAACACTGTAAACTTTGCGTAGATTCGATTTGGAAAATGATTAATACACCATAACGTAGAAATTATTCGCGATTGGTTTTTATATTGAATTAAATTCTCTTTTTCACAGTTAGAAACACATCGTCTGTGTAAATGTGATGTTCATAATTGAAAAACTCGACACTATCCTCAAAGAGCAGGGCTACCGATGTCATTCACGACCAACGATCGACTCAGCAAATATTTGAATACAACGGGTTCATACGAGGGTTGCCTCTTATGTTTCGGGATTTGGCAACCCTAGCGTTGCAATCGGGCCATTGACAGCTCTGTCGTAAAGTTGGACATTTTTGACGTTATACGCACCCAGAACGTTTTGACATACGAGCGCTATTTGTGTTGTTTACAGTAACTTAAAAGATTCATCTCGGCCCAAAAATGGAATTAAATCGTCAACATTTTCGTGCGATTATTTTTGACAACTTTCGGCGTGGATTAACTCAGCAACAGTGCATGGATGAACTTAATTCAATTTTTGGCGATGAAGCTCCATCAAGGACCAGTGTTTATCGATGGTATGGTGAATTCAATCGTGGTCGTAGTTCACTCCAAGATGAATTTCGTGAAGGTCGTCCAAAATCAGTTGTTCTTCCGAAAACCATTGATGCTGTGCGCGAATTGATATTGGAAGACCGTCATGTGACCTATCGTGAGATTGAGGCAACCTTAGGCGTTAGTGGGACCAGCATACATTCAATATTGCATAAACATTTGACTGTCAAAAAAATTTGTTCGCGTTGGATGCCACACAATTTGTCAATAGCCCAAAAAAGGCTCGTGTCAATTGGTCGAAAGAAATGCTCAAAAAATACGGTCGCGGTGCTTCGAAACACGTCTATGACATCGTGACAGGTGGTGAATCGTGGATTTACGCGTATGAGCCCGAAAGTAAACAGCAGTCGACTGTCTGGGTGTTTCAAGATGAGCCAAATCCAACAAAAGTTGTTCGCGCACGAAGCACTTCCAAGCAAATGGTCGCCTGTTTTTTCGGAAAAACTGGACATGTCGCAACCGTACAACTCAGAACAGTCAATTCTGAGTGGTACACAACCATTTGTTTGCCAGTTGTCTTCCAAGAAATCAGGAAAACCAACCGCCGAAGACGGATCACTCTTCACCACGACAATGCGAACTCTCACACATCGGCTGCGACAACTGCATTTTTGAGCACCCAAAACATCGATTTGATGGGTCATCCGCCGTATAGTCCTGACTTGGCACCGAATGACTTCTTTTTATTCCCGTACGTAAAAAACAAACTGAGAGGTCAACGTTTTTCGACACCTGAAGAAGCGGTTGCTGCATTCAGAATGCATGTGTTGGAGATACCGCAATCAGAGTGGCAAAAGTGCTTCGACAATTGGTTCAAACGCATGCAAAAGTGTATAGATCTTCATGGGGAATATTTTGAAAAACAATAAAGTGATTTTCGATGATCAATATTTGTTTTTGTTCTCTAATCCCGAAATATAAAAGGCAACCCTCGTACTTGCATGTCGGTGTACCGATACACATAGTTTCAGAAGTGGTTTCGTCATAATTAATAAGATTACGCACCATGTTAAAGACGTAAATTTATTAAAACCAGAATGTCGGTACTAAAAATGCAGGACCCGTGGTACAATTAGGTTCATATAAACGTACACGTTCCAATAGAATTTACCACGAAGAAACGAAGGACCGTTGTTACAGAATTAAAACACCATTCGATCATCATTGACGTAAAACCGTACAGAGAAGCTGATTGCGACTCGGATCATCTATTAAAAACGGGTATCGAGGCAAGGTGGAAGCATTACTTTGAAAACCTGATTAAGGTAAGCACCAATCAAGCACAAATAAATTTAAAAGACTTACCTACAGCCAAGCCCCAGATTCGAGAGCCCCCCTTCAATGAAGTTGTAAACGCAGTAAGTCGATTGAAAGGCAACAAGAAGAAGGAAGTAGCTGCCATATCGGCCGAAATACTGGTCATGGTCACAGAAAATGTGAAAAAACGAGCCCCTTGCCCACCACGTGCGCGATATTGTATTGAACAAATGAGGTAAGCAATTTTTTTTTTTACTTAAACAGCAAAACCAATTTTTTTTTATACTATTTTCTTGCATTCGCGTAAATCGGACATTTCTGTATTCCGCCCAAGCAGATTGATTTTCAAACCTTTGTTGGGTAACAGTGTTAATGCACTAAACTTTTTTTTCATTATTTTAAAAATATTAAAAGCTGCCTCACTAAAATATCAATAGCTCGAAGGTCGAAGGTCATGTTAGCTTATGAATATCGTAACGGAATGGATATGCTATTAGATTTAATTAATTATTCTTTAGCCGAACCACACGAATGTGGAAAACTCTACCCGATCATGTGTTCCCTCGTCGTTGTAATATCCAAGCATTTAAGACCAATGTACATCGATACCTCCTTTTCTTATCCATTTCCTCTCCTTCTGCTCGCTCTGTGCTCTGACATTTAAGGGTACTCCAAAATCCCCTTTTGTGCGCGCGTGAGTAAAAAAAAAATTGTGGAGTAACCTGAACCGGTAACATCGTGACACCTTTCTTGGCAAAACAATAAAAATATATACAATTTCAGATTAAATGCTAAACCCAATTATAAAATGATATCCCTTAATTTAATTGAGTAGCGAGAACACTAAGTTGTGTAATAGATTTTGTAATACTGCCCATTGGGGAACAACAATCGAATTTCAAATCAATAGTAGCCAACTTGTTTCACTTCATCAATGAAACAGGGAGAAACGGCACCTTTAAATATTCGACTGTTTAATAAGAGAAAGCCATTAACTTTTCTACTATACTACAGACTCTTGGAATGCTCATTTCAATTGCTTTGCCGTCTAAATAATGCAGAAGCTATAAATAGAAGTGACAGTTTCCAATATTAATCGAACGCCGCCATCATTCCTGCCGCATTTAACGAAAAGAATTCTAACACTCCAATTGGAAATAGCTGCTCATGGGTTAATGCCACCCCAATCTCAAGCATGGCACGCTCCAGTGATCAAGCCGACAAAAGGGCAGCCAACAAACCATTAGGCGGCGGACTTCACACGTAAGTTACCGATATCGCGGGCGTAAAACAACGCAATCGCATACAACTAGACAGAAGCACAACGCATAACAATTAGCGCAGGGAAAAAATCGGCGCCGATTAAATGTTGTCCCCAAACAAATCTATCATCCGCGCGTTTGTCAGTCAATTGAACAGAGGTCAGAGAACAGAAGCAAGAGTCGACTCTTAATTGCTATACAATGGGGGCAATTGTTCCATATGAACAGCTCGCTAAAGAGCGACAGTGCATCGACAAGTGGAGTACTCGAATGGATGGGTTGTATAGAAACGATAACCCCGAGGATTTTTCATTGAACGAACATGCATGACCCTATTTCCACTAGGATAAGCGGATGCACGCGGTCTTGATTGTATGATAAACAAATAACAATGATGGATGCACGTAAAATGACTCCCTTTTTGTGAGGAGCACTATTATGAAACTTCTTTATTTAGCGTCGGTGATCCCTCCCCCGATCGGATGTGTCATATCCGTGTCCCATTGCATGTTGACATTAGGTATTAGGTTTATTTTGAAAGCGATTTCCAAGCTGGCAAGCTCGATTATATGCAATCTACATGTTAGTGTTTCCAAACGCGGTAAGATGGGTGTAAATAACGTATCTGACAACTTTATGGGAATTTAAAAGTGACTTCTTTATTAGTGACTTTTTATTATTATTATATTAAGTTAGAAAAATGTATCTACGTTAAAATGTTTTCCATTCCACTCCTTTCACGTCACCGAGAGATCTCAGGATTGGATGAATAGCAATGAAAGCATAAAAGTACTATAAAAACCACCGATGACTTTAGTCCAATATTTAAAAATGTTCGACCCGATCTAGGTTAAATAATTCCAAAGAAATGTTCAATGAAACCAGAGCAAATTTCTGCTGGCAAACTAATGACATATTGTGTGGCTAAAGATAAAAGAAACTATAATTAGCACATATAAATTCACAGCGTATCGAACATACCACAATAAAACAAAAATTATGCTATTATTAAGAAAATAAGTGCGTAGAATTCTTGACGGAAGGACCACCGCGACAGAGATGGGAGGACAATATTAAGTTTGACCTTGAGGAGATCGGATCGGATGGTCAAGCGTGGAAGGAGAGCGCACAGGACAGGGAACGATGGCGAAGTCGAGTCGGCGAGGTCATAAACTTCCGAGTTCCTACTGGACAATAAATAGTAGTAAGAAAAGAAGACTCGCTCGCATTTAATCGTTCCTAAAGAAAAGGAAACGGAAGACACTACATCCCGGAAAATTACCGGCCAATAGCTAATGTTTTCATCAATAACGAATAAATTAAATATTTAGAATAGACGGACTCCTAAATGATCGGGTCAAGAAGATATTGGACTTAATCTTGGATATTATAAAAAAGAGAAAACACTTGGTTAAGAGCAAAGCGAGACGGAGTTTGAAAGCAGGAGGGGCGAGATTGAAGTCAAAGGAGGTGCGGTAAGAGTTGGGGTTTCGTGGCATTCGCGAAATGGGTTCCGTAGAATCATAAGAGGTGTGATGGGTAGGCAAGTAGAAGAGGTGAAGCTTTCGCAAGTTACGGGCATTACTGTGAAATGAGATGGAAGAGAACAGGCTTGGTCAATTGATCGCACTTGAGAGAAGACGCTGGATAAAGAGAATTTCGGTATGAAAGTGTGTTGAGGTTAAATAAATGGAGACCGCTTGTCTGTAAGTAGGATCAGAGAATTTTCTCGATTCAATCCTCGAAAGGTAAAACGTAAGAAACGACGAACGCTTTCGGTCCTGTGAATTTGGGACCTATGATAAGGCGACAAGATCTGACTACCATATTCTAGCAGTGGGCGGACGAAGGCTACGAAATGTGCTTCTATTGATTTGATAATTGGCCTGTCATCAACTGTAGGTGAAAAGGATAAGTAGTTTTTCATGCTGTTCACATATTCTAGAAGAAGCCGAACGAAGGCTACGAAATGTGCTTCTATTGCTTTCATAATTAGCCTACCATCAATTATAGCTGAAGAGGATAGGTAGTTTTCCATGCAAAGCTCAGAAATTTGTATTATCTGATCGTGCAAGAGATTTTTTTTACACTAACGCGTGCACAAAAGGGGATTTTTAAGTACCCTTAAATGTAAGAGCACAGTGTGAGCGGATGGAGAGGAAGCGGATAAGGAAAGGAGGTGTCGATGTATATTGGTCTCGAATGTCTGGACATCACAAAGACCAGGAAACACATGGTCAGTTAGATCATTCCACATTCGTGTGGTTCGGCTAAAGAATGTCTCGCCCTTTCCGCAGCTTCAAATATGTGGTCATTCCAGTTAAGAGTCGAATTAATTCGAGTGCCGAGGATTGATAGTTCCTTGGCTTCGTCGATGCAAGTGCCGTTCAGTATATTTACTTTGGGGCTCGGTTGGGCGAGAGTGTTCGAATGAGTATAAGAAACTCAATGTGCTATCATCAGCAACGGAGTGAATTGTGTTGTGAGTAATTGACAAGAGATCATTTATAAAGATGAGGAAGAGAGTGGGTGAAAGTACCGAACCCTGGAAAACACCTGCATTAATTTGATGGGAGACAGATTTGACACCATCAAAAACCACTTGAATTGAACCGCCAGAAAGATAGTCTTGTAGCGGTTCTACGAACCATACAACTTACTACAGGTTGAAGTATCCTTTCCGTCAAGGAACTTTACTCAGCTTTTTCAGCATACGTGCCCACAGACACGTGTCCCAATAGTCAGTAATAATACCTGAAACAAAAGGTTACAGGACATGCAACGACGTTGAACCCGATATCAGAAAGCAAGGAACTAAACGTTCAAAAGCTCCCAATATCGAGTTCAACGCATCCATACATTGTATTCTACCCCAATTCCAAAAGGCAGGAAAACATCACATCTAAGCAAATTCGCCATGCAGAAAGGCGTCGCATGAAAATCACTCACCTATCCTAAGCATCAACGCGATGTTTCCCTTGAAATACCATTGTCGGTAAATAACCGAAGAACGGCTGCATACTCTGGTAGCTAATAGCAATTAGCACCCAAATCCCTTGCATGACCCTAACGCAAAAGGCACACTTGTGCAAACAGGGCATATCGTTTCGCTGCCGCCCAATAGTCATGCAATCATAAACATCTTAACGTAGATCGCTCGCAAGATGTTTATGGTTCGAAAATCCTAACAAAGGAACTATACCAATCCCACGATTCCTTTTATCACCCATCTGAAACGCACAAGAACATTGTTAGCTTAAGCCAGACGGCTACCCTAAACATATCCCACGGAAAGATCGGAGAATAAGCGGCGGCATCCAAGTCTCTTATCCATTAGATCAGGGAATTGTCCACTCCATAGGAATCCAATTTGGACAAAAGGGCTGGATAACAAACTCTGTCGAAGGCTTATCGAAATATCTAGTGCAACAACCTTGCTTTCTCCGAAGTAGTGGAAGGAATGGCTCCTCTTTTCGGTATGGTACGACATCACATCTCCTGTGGACATGGTTCTACGAAAGCCATATTGGCGGTCATTGAGGAGGTCATTTGATTCCAGATATTTCGAAAGTTGACGGATGATAAGTGATTCCATTACTATCGTGAGATTAGAAATTAGTGATATGGGTCGGCAAGAATAGAGGGACGATTTGCCACCCTTTTTGAGAATTGGCTGAGTGTTCCCTGGCTTCCATCTATTTGGGAAACGACCAGTAGAATAAGACATATGGAAGAGTTTCTGGATTAGACAGAGCATCAAATTCGTTAAAGAATGCGTTTCTATCTAATTTTGGACTTCTGTAAAGAAAGTAGTGATGTATGATATGCTTACGAACGAGAAGTGTTAGCCAAGAGAAATTAACTTCGGGCTTGAAACAGAGCACATATTGTGGCAGAAGCTGATAAGCAATATCGTTTCGTATGTATGTGGCTATACCACGATGTGTCAAGAACAGTGGCACTAAGTTATATCTAGGTAGATTATATTCAGAAATATTTGTATTAGTAATTACCTTGGTTTCGCTAAGTGCAAGGATAGTTGGTTTCTGGTTAGAAACGTGGGCAGACACAGAAGAGAAATTGCATCTCAAGCCGCGAATGTTACACAAATCAACGCGAAATTCCCGATCCCTTGAAATGGTCCTAGACAAAAACCAATATCGCCTCGGGAAAGGATAAAAGCCGAGACCAGCAATATATAAGCGAATGCAAACACTACAGGTATTATGCCCTTGTAGTAGGTGCCCCACTAGATCCGTGGCGAAATCCAGGTCACATGCCTTCCATGACAAACATTATGCCACTCAGACACAAAAAACTCTCCAAAGATTATAAATTAATCGAGAGTATCGAAGTCTGAAGGACGCAAACAGAGGTGCGAAAAAAAGGAAAACAGACACAGGGTATGGAATGAGTAGAGGGTTTTCCCGCACTGCATATCACTCGCGTATATAAGTTAACACACGGCTAATCATTAAAAACATTGTATTAAATACATTGTAATCCACACAGGCATCCACATTAAACAGAAATCAATTTGCATACGCATTCATGCGTATGACCACCCATAGGGACGCACTTGCACCATAAAAACATCTGCGCACATATTACCACCCATAAGCACGTACTTGCTCCATAAAGACATCTGTGCACGCGTTCACGCGTAACCCATAAACTGATCTGCGCACGCATCCGTGCGTATCACCATAGAACCAGATCATCACAATGGACATTGTCGCACTAGCAATGCTTCATCATCACCCAGCATCTGTGATGACAACAATGTTGCACTATGATTCCATCATGATGTTTTACGACCCAGCATCCGGGACAACGTCGCATAGCAGCTAGTATAAATATGAAATTGTAACTTAGTCTGTAGTTAGTTGCTTAGAGATTGTGTTTAAATAAAGTTGTGTTTTTTTAAAAACTAAAAATCAATAGTTCGTGTTTAACTGGCGCCCGAGCACGGACCCGCGTTAAGAATTTGCTAAAGTCTTACGAGTGCGGGTTAAAAAAAAAAAAAAAAAAGTGTCAAAAGCGAATCAGTGAGCAATAAACTTTACAAATCGAATCCTGAGGAAACTGAGGCCCCCGAGTAGCCGACCAATCATCGATGCAAAAAGGAGTCAGCCAGTCTGACAGCCACCTCAAGGATGCAGCTAACTCAATTATTGTGTCATTTTTAAAAAAAAAAAAATTTTTTTAAATTGTAAAATTAAAAAAGTTAAGTTGAAATCAAAATGTTAGAAACCTAATAATAAGAGTGCAAAATTAAAGAAAAATTAAAATTAAATAAAACAAAATATTTTGAGAATTTAGAGTGGAAAGATTAAAATTAAATAAAACGAGATATTTTCAGAATTATGAGCAATTTTTTTAAAAAAATTAAAAGTTAAAATTAAATAAAACAAAATATATTATTACAAGTTTGGAAAAATTATTATTAAAAGTGGAAAAAATTAAATAAAACAAAATATTTTATAATTAAGAATGGAAAAATTAAAAGTTAAATTTGAATAAAACGAAATATTTTATTATAATAAGTTTAAAAGATTAAGAGTGGGAAAAATTAAAAGCTGAAATTAAATAAAAAAGTAGTTTATTATGATAAGTTTAAAAATTAAAAATTGAATTAAAATAGAAAAAGTGCTCTATTTTTTAAAGATCAATTCATAAAGGAAAGTGAAACCAAATAATTTGTTAGTAATAAGATAAGTGAAGTGACAAAGAAAAAAGGAAGGAAACGTTTGTGTTGTATGTTCTCGGTTGAAATTTTATCTTCTAAGTGAAATCGCCGCCGAATTTTTTGTATATTTATTGAAAGTGCATTAACTTGAAGATTAATATGCCGAACGTAAATTTAGTAAGACCTGCCGTCTTGAACCTGAATCTGTTGCTGCCCAGCCACAACGAGCAGTGACAAATGAAAAGTTGGAAGCTCTCATAACAAGAACTGTGCAACGTGTTCTGCAAGACCAAGGACGTCAATGGGTTCAATCCATAGTGGATCCTCAAGCCAACCGTTTTAATGGCATAGACCAAACCATTAACCAAGAATTTCGAGCTAACTTAAGTGAACTGGATAAGATACCTGACGTGGTACGATCTCTGAAGGATTTCACCAGTCAACCTGGAGAGTTCAACTCCTGGAAGAAGAGTGTGGATAGAATGTTACAACTTTGCGATGACATAAAGGGAACGCCAAAATATTTTGGTATTTTGAGCGTTATACGTAACAAGATCACTGGACAGGCTGATGTGGTATTGGAATCTTATAATACCCCATTGGACTGGAAATGCATCTCTCGATGCTTGACAATGCATTATGCAGACAAGCGTGAATTGTCGATACTCGAGTACCAAATGACGTCACTTATTCAAGGAAACCTTACAGTTCAAGAATTCTATCATTCGGTATATTCTCATCTGTCGTTGATATTAAACAAAATAGGTTGTATGGAAATCGGTAATAAGTCATTGTCAATACTGACTCAAACGTATAGGGACAAGACTCTAGATACATTCGTTAGAGGTTTGAGAGGCGATCTGCCAAGACTTCTCGGTATTAGGGAACCTACCGATTTACCACAGGCATTGCATCTTTGTCTTAAGCTGGAAAATCAAAATTATCGAACGCAATATGCTATCTCTCACAATGGCCCATCTTGTGGATCCTATAATCAAATCGCTCCTCCACTTCCAGTTCGAAAAAATATACCAAATCAATACAATAAGCTGGAAAATCAAAATTATCGAACGCAATATGCTATCTCTCACAATGGCCCATCTTGTGGATCCTATAATCAAATCGCTCCTCCACTTCCACTTCGAAAAAATATACCAAATCAATACAATAATCATTCTCAGGGAAGCAAACATCCTTTTTATCCTCAATTAGCATACCTACCCCAACCTCCTAATCTAAACCATCATATGAATAGAAATGTTTACAGGCAACCGTTATTTAATCCAAATTATCATCGGAATTACGGACAGTATAACGCCCCCGTTCCGCCGCGACCAACTGCACCAAAACCTCAACCAAGACCCGAACCTATGGATGTTGATCAATCTATTCAATCAAGAGGAATGAATTACATGAACAGACCAGGTCCCAACAGGATTCTTGGAAAAGGACCTCCGATGGAACCACAAGGAACAGCAAGACCATTCAAGTATCAAAGGAACTTTCACATAGAACCGCAAGAAAATAATGAAAATAATCTATCCAACTACGAACGGATTCGAGATTCCCAGAATAACGAATACGAGCAATCCTTAACGGAATACGTAGAGGAACAGGAACATCACAAAGGTGAAGAACAAGAAATTGTCGACCTATCTGATGTTCATTTTTTAGATTAAGCTGCTCTTCACTCCCATACTTCGAGTGTCGAGCGAAAAGCGGTCAAATACTGAAAGTACTAATTGACACTGGTTCCAATAAAAATTATATCCAAGCAGACATTGTTCCAAAACCCATACCAAATGATCAACCCTTCTTTGCAAATTCATTTCAAAAACCTTAAAACGGTATTTCAAACCCAAGACAAAGGCAACACCCTTACATTAAGAATCTCAAAAAGGACATAAAAGACATGTTCGAATTCAATAAGCCCATACCCTAGTTCATCTCAGAACAAAACCCACAAGAAATTACTCTTACAAAAATCCACAACAACCGAACAAATTATAAACACTCAAACGTTCCATAAGAGAAACATTATGTTGAAGAAACCCAAAAACACCAAGGGCAAAACACCCATGTGAAAAGGCCCGTTTCTCGTTAGAGCAGTAACAAGGCCAGACAAAACAGCCATCGAAGTTGGCCGAAAATTAATAATAGTCCGCAATGGTAGGTTGAAACCATATTCTAAGATTAGATAGGACCGATTCTCACTTATTACTCAGCCAAACAACTCAAGGACCTCGAAATTTCACAATATGGCCAGGTACGGTAATAAATAATAAAAATAACAATTAGATGCACAGATTAAACAAATAACCTACTTTATTACATGTTATTACCATTACTATAAAAGTTTAAAAACAGTAAAAACAAACAGGCATTATGATTACATATATACATACAAATTATAGAGAAAGCAAAAAGAATTATTAATAAATAATTGTTAATTACATACAAATGGTAAAATTATAAAGATTTGTTAATAAGGATAGTTATACAAAAATTTTGGCGCAAGACTAATGACCTTGCCCGGAAAAAACAAATCATTATGGAAAGTTTAACAAGCCTCAGGACTTGCTAAATAAGGCCAAGACCGGCTACCGGTTGTAGTGCCGATGATGATGATGATACAAAAATTAATGAAAATAAAAAAAAATTGTTATTATTACATTGCAAGTGGTAAAATAAAACCATTTCAATTGTTAGTTACACAAAGCACATATATACAAAAACGAGAAGAATCGCTACCGTTAATAAGACATACAAAGTCAATCACAAAAGAATTGTTAACTATTCCAAATATATATATTGTAGCGAGCTTAGGGTTCGCTGGATGAATTATTTTAAAATAAATAAGAGCCGTTAAATCGATTGTGACATTTTATTAATCCGTAATAACAATCATTACTTTTTACCGTACACTTAACGTTTTCTTTGTAAACACTTTCTTAATTATCGCGTATTTTACTGCTTACTTCTCGCTCGAGACTTATCGCTTGTTTCACGTTCTACTTCTTACTTATCACTATGCTCTGTGTGCGGCGTATTTATACTGTTTCGGCGTTTCGTTTCCGTCCGTTCCATTGCCTTGAATGTTCTACTGTTCCTAGTCTCCAGTTTTCCATTACTTTATAGAATTTTTTTTTTTTATTAGACTTCTCTCGGGAGAGGCGAACCTATAGCGTCGAGTGGGCGCCCCGAGATGCCATCAAATAACTGTTGCAGTTCTTTTTGAACAGTTGCAGGTTGTAACGCTCCGGGAACACTCGCGTGGGAAGGGAGTTCCACAGCTTCCCCGCTCTGTAACGGAACGAGTTCTGATACCGGGATGTTCGCGCTGTCGGGAGATGAACCACAAACGGGTGCAATCCGTCGGATTGTCTTGTGGAGCGCATATAGACCGAATTGCGTGGAACAATGCCAAGAATCTCCGAAGAACAGCACCCGTGATAATATCTGTAGAACAGACAGAGGTCGGCCACGCGCCTTCGATGTGATAGCGACTGTAGTCCCGACGTCAGCGCCGAGTCCCCGATCAGGCGGATCGCTCGTCTTTGTACGCTCTCAAGTAGGTCGAAGGTATGTTTAGGAGCCTAGCTCCAAACATGAGAGCAATATTCGAGCGCGGGTCTAATTTGAGGTTTATATAAGAGAAGAAGTTGGGCCGGAGTAAAATATTTCTTGGCTCTAAAAAGATAACTCAGTTTTCCTGAGGCTGATCTGGCGATACCCGATACGTGTTTATGCCATGATACATTCCCACAGACCGTGACGCCGAGCAATCTCAAACTTTCCCCAGCCTCGAGGGCCCGGCCATTCATCATCAGCTGTGGAACCGATGATCCGGTTTTCTTTGTGAATGTTGTATACTGGGTCTTCGTTGCGTTGAAGTTGACAAGATTGGCCTTTCCCCACTGCAGGACTTTATCTAGATCCTGGTTCAGAGAGTCAATCTGTCTACATCTCAGCTGGTGCGACGTTGATGCACCAATCGGCCGATCACTCGAAAAGGAGGAAACAAGTGTACTATCATCCGCAAAACTGAACACTTTGTTATCCGTTGTCTCCAACAAATCATTTATGTGAAGCAAGAACAAGGTTGACAGGATGGCACCCCCGAATTAACAGGATACAGATCCGAACACGAATTAACAGGATACAGATCCGAACACTCGCCGTCCACAACAACCCGGATCGATCGATTCTCGAGGAAGCTCCTCGTCCAGTCGCAAAGCTGTTGGGAAAGTCCATATTCTAGTACTCTGTTTCGGACTCTCTAGAATACTCTAGTACTGATTGTCATATGCGTCACACTACCCTCCGCCTAGATTAGTTCGTCCCGAACTAAGTTCACTGGCCTCCCGGGCCAACAAAAGCCACCAGTCGATCGTGATGCACCACTTTCATCCTGGCGTTCGGTGGTGGAAGTTCTTGACCTTCTTCCAAATTTTCTACTGCTCTCCTTTTCGCGTCAGCTCTAGTCTGCCGCCATTTTTCCTTTTCCTGACGACGGAATTCCTCTTGCATTTTAGGGATCTCATGCGAATAGTATAAGAGAAAATGCATGTGCACCCCCTTAATCTTCATCTTTACTTACAAGCGTATCATCTGGTATTGGAGCATCTGTCGATTTCATAACCGTATCCAACTGGTAGTTCCGCATCTTTTCAAATAACTGGAGCAGTTTGTTCTTTTGAGCTGACAGTAAACACCAGCGTGCGTCGTAGTAATAGACTTTCCATAGATCGTCGCACGTTAATTCTGGTTTCACGTGTTCTTCTCTATAGAACGCAATGAACTGCACTCCTAGCTGTTGATTACGCCTACAAGCTAGGGCTTGCTTGATCTTTCCCCCCGTATGTGGTGGCTTACAATAGCGGTCTCGACCTCCAACATCCGTTGATCTCTCTTGTTCGGAAACAGTTGATTTACAAAACGCCTGTTTGTAAATCCATTCAGCTTCATCTTGTAGCTCGTTGGGTCCCTCTGGAACAGGTGTAACCGGAACTTCGCGTAATTGCATTCGCTCAGGAATATCTGTTTTACGGATTTCATTGTCCAAATCAGTAAAGTGACTCCTTTCCAATTCATCATTGAAATGTTTTGCCGACTCAGTTTCCCTGTGACTACGTTCAGAGCGGCGTTCAACATCGTCTTCGTCGTCGAATAGCTGTTCGTCTATAGCCTCACGTGCTGAACCTTCATCGACGTGCTGTTCCTCTCCATCACTTTCTTCATCCTGTGTACGACGCAGACGCTTGGAACTCTTTCTGCCTTCGACTTTCAAACCAAGATTCTCTTCAATAAGGTCACAGTCGTCGTCTTCCAGTCGGTCGTCCAACTCGTCATCATCATTGTAAATCCGTTTCAGGGAACGGCCTGAAGCATCAGTGTCTTCATCATCACTGCCGTCCTCTTCAATCGGGTTATCATCGAAGAAATCCTTCAGTTCTTCACGTAACACATCATCGTCATTTTCCTCCTCTTCCTCACTGCTGTCGGCCATAGCCTTGCTCTTCCTGAATTTCTTCATTTCATGTGGCTCCAATTCCTCCTCATCCTCAGCTTCTTCCGCTTCCGAGTCCCAGAATTTTTTCATACACTGCCTTTGGGCATCCAATTTTGCATTAACCTCTGCAGCTCGCGCGTCTAATTTTACAGCTCGCGCATCCAATTTTGCAGCTTGCGCATCCAATTTTGAATTAACGTCTGCAGCCCACGTATCCAATTTTGCAGCTCGCGCGTCCAATTTTGAGTTAATATCGATAGCTTGCGCGTCCAATTTTGCCATCATAATCCTGAACATCTCCGAAATGTCCAACGGTTGCGAACTCTTCTCCGAATGTCGATCTGCCATCGTCACAATACACTTCCACAGACTTATTTATTTCACCAATAATTAATCCCACTTCTGACACCAATTGTAGCGAGCATAGGGTTCGCTGGATTAATTATTTTAAAATAAATAAGAGCCGTTAAATCGATTGTGACATTTTATTAATCCGTAATAACAATTATTACTTTTTACCGTACACTTAACGTTTTCTTTGTAAACACGTTCTTAATTATCGCGTATTTTACTGCTTACTGCTCGCTCGAGACTTATCGCTTGTTTCACGTTCTACTTCTTACTCATCACTATGCTCTGTGTGCGGCGTATTTATACTGTTTCGGCGTTTCGTTTCCGTCCGTTCCATTGCCTTGAATGTTCTACTGTTCCTAGTCTCCAGTTTTCCATTACTTTATAGAATATTCTAGTACTCTGTTTCGGACTCTCTAGAATACTCTAGTACTGATTGTCATATGCGTCACAATATTGAAGAAAAAAACCCACAAAGAAAAACAAAAGAAATTATTAATAAGTTAAGTTACAGAAAAATATAGATATACAGATAATAAAATAAAATTATGAATTCACAAAGAAAATGTTATACAAAATAATTATTGCAATGTTACATAGAAACAAAACAAAATTGTTAAAAGTAAACTGACACCAAAATTATAAAAACAAAACACAAAAGAAAACTTTATACGAACATGCAATTTTATAAGCAAACTACAAAATAATTATTACGAATGTTACGAATGAAATATTAAAAATTGTAAAAGCAGACAAATCATTTAAATTAGAACTAATGTTAAGCTTACAGTATAAGACAAAATTGCTTAAAGAAGAAACAATATTGTAAGCAAACTACAAAATAATTATTACGAATGTTACGAATGAAATATTAAAAATTGTAAAAGCAGACAAATCATTTAAATTAGAACTAATGTTAAGCTTACAGTATAAGACAAAATTGCTTAAAGAAGAAACAATATTGTAAATAGCATTAAGTACAAAAATATTATAAGGAAAGGGAATTTAATATACGGTATAATGAATAAATGCCGGACAATAAACTAATTATCCCTACGTAAGAAGCCAAAATGCGACGTGCAACAGAACAAACAGTCACCATATCCCACAAGTAGAGGAAATAGCCTACGGAATCATCCTCCTTAACAACTTCAAAATCAAATCGAGATACATGGAACAACGAAGATATTACAGGGAACATACCGCATCAAATTCAGAAATACCACAGTTACAGTTAATAACCAAAAATATGTAGCCGAAGAAATAGCCAACGTTCAAGCCTCACCACCTTTATTGCACATGTCTTCTGATGGACCCGAATTGGAAGAGATACTTTCATTAGAGCTTATGAAAGATCTACATATTAACAACACTAAACAAATCGAGTTAATAAAAACAGAAAAAGAAATATATCAAATTGTCAACTACTCCCTTTTGACCATAGTTTTTTTAATACTCGTTGTACTATTCCTCTTAAAGCTAAGAGCTCAGAGAAGAACCGAAATAAACATCATCCCAGAATCCATCCCTTTGAGGACAATGCCTACCCCTAAGCAAGAAGAACACCCACCAGAGCCACCCAAAAACCAAACCAGCATCTTTAACCTACCCTTCCAATAACCTTTTGCGAGGACGCAAAATTTAAGAGGGGAAGAGTTAACACACGGCTAATCATTAAATACATTGTATTAAATACATTGTAATCCACACAGGCATCCACATTAAACAGAAATCAATTTGCATACGCATTCATGCGTATGACCACCCATAGGGACGCACTTGCTCCATAAAAACATCTGCGCACATATTACCACCCATAAGCACGTACTTGCTCCATAAAGACATCTGTGCACGCGTTCACGCGTAATCCATAAACTGATCTGCGCACGCATCCGTGCGTATCACCATAGAACCAGATCATCACAATGGACATTGTCGCACTAGCAATGCTTCATCATCACGCAGCATCTGTGATGACAACAATGTTGCACTATGATTCCATCATGATATTTTACGACCCAGCATCCGGGACAACGTCGCATAGCAGCTAGTATAAATATGAAATTGTAACTGTCTGTAGTTAGTTGCTTAGAGATTGTGTTTAAATAATGTTGTGTTTTTTTAAAAACTAAAAATCAATAGTTCGTGTTTAACTTATATCCTGGCACTTTTCATGGCACTAAGACGCGTATGTGGAGATTCGTTTATTTGCCTGGGATCGCACAGATAACTTTGCACTGCACTCGGACCCGTGTGTGAAGATCCGTTTATTTGTTTGTTTAGTATCCCACAGGAAAACTTCTCGCGTGAACCGATAGTGCAATTGGGTATCTTGTGTATATTTAAGATTCCCAAAACGGATTACATATTGACACCATACCAACTTTTATAAACTCATAAGTTTACATAATTTGTCAGCTTACTTTCCTTAATTGGAAATAGTTCAAAATAGCGTAAATGGTAAAATCCTTACTTCTTTCAAAAACAGCGAATTCGTTTATATAGATGCCGATAACGTGTGGAAGTCATCTTGTATATTGGCTATTCTAATTACACCCGCATTTGATGTTTTATAGATTGATATATTACGTCACCATAATGCAACTGAATATAAAATAATGTTTTCCAAATGTTATTAAAATAATAGCACGATATATTGCATCAATCTAAGATAAAACATGGAGGGAGCTCATCTAACAGAATCGGATGACTCTACTGAATTGACATATATTTAAAAATTTGCAAATTTTGTCAACGAAATGGAACGAAGTATTATGTCAATTCAATAGAAGGCACTTACATAACTTTTTAGAAGTTATAGAAAAAGTGGAGTTATTGTTAATGAACGCAATGTTGTGCTATCCAGTTTTACCAACCTAGAAAACGTTCGTATTTCATCTAATATAATCCCTTTTCTTTTAATAGGATATCTGCAAATTGTATATCATTGGAATTAAAGCATTCACGTATCAAAAGCGACCGACACCAAAGGAAATCCTTCTATTTATTCTAATAGATTTTGTGTGATATGCGTCGCCGACGTTATGTAGCCTTTTACCTGTAAATACATAACCCATCTCACCCAACGGGGTGTGTCTGGTTCTTTGTTCAAGTCTATTGTCATCATGTGGGGACCATGTGCTCTGTTGAACACCTGACTGGTAAAACAGAATTACATCACCTAAAGTGGCCACTTGACAGTAAATTCGATACCAGGACTTTGTTACACATATTCTACCGGTGTATATGGATGTGTAATTCATCTGGATGTAGATTGCATTTTGAAGAAGCTACTGTGTGCGCAAAGTTGTAACCGGTAAGTCGAGTTCATCCATCACAAACTGACTATTCCGCATTGTTCGGTCTCGGCGTCGGTTTGCTGTTCTCTTGTTCAAAGTAAACACTTTGACATATTTGCACGTAATTTTTTTTAGTAACTTTTTGTTCCAGTTGATGCTGTTTTTAAGTACATTCGCACCACCATAAGTTCTACCAAGAGACACACATTCTTCACATGGTGAGTTTGTAGCACATTTGCGATAGAATGTTCGAAATCAGTGACTGGAAGTTGTTCAAATATTTTTTTAAATATTTGTTCTTCTCTTTTTTTCGCATTGAAGTGATTATAAGTCAAATTCTCACTTTATTTACAATGCTTTTGATGATAATAAAAGCGAATAAATTGAATTCCGATGGTTGTTAACGAAATATATTGTGATTGATTAACTGGTACTGCACCGACTAAAAAGCAATCTCGTAAAGGGGTTCCACACCAGGTTAATGTTTGGCCCTGGTGTGTATTTGCTTTCTATATGTTTTGTAATAACTTGAACTAAAAGCTCTGGCACTACGTCATGAGTCATTTACTACGCTGCGACCAAGGTAACCTCTTCAAGTCATGAGAGGCATTCGTAGTTTGTTATCCATCAACAGCAGCCGAACTCCTCATTTTATCAACATATGTACTCGCATCATCCTCCATAAACATAGATGAAAAAAGGCATTCAGAATTCAAGTCAAGAATTGTGTCAGAGGTGATTGATTGAAATCGGGAGTATACTCTTCGGTTCGTGGTTTTTTAAAAGTTTCCATTGAGCATGGCTCTGACTATGTTTCCTCTGTTCGACTTCCTCTGATAGTTCAGGATTGCCTCGTCATAAACCAGAGAAGGTCTTATTCAATGAACAATACGATCAACTGTTGTGTGTCATCCACCACCGAACTTGGTTTGGCATGAAGCGATGAGAAATATTATAACATCGCTGTATACTGTACGAACACACCTCAGAATTAGGGATTCATAGTGCGATTTAATGCCGATAGTTCGGAGAATATCCCCTATGATTGAGCCTACTAAACTCTTAGTCCGTAACACTAAATTCACCCTCGAGCCGGAGAATAGAGCTACATCCACAAAAACGAATGGATGCAATTTGTTTGATTGTTTGCCTGGCATTTGCTGGACGACTACACGCAAGGATGTGAATGGTTGCTGGTGTTAGCATATTCCGACATTCAGATACAGCGAATCGAAGAAGTATAAGGACCCATTAAAGCTCTTAAATAAAATGATACAGATGCACAGTGCAATGCCTTAGACTAAACGCTCTGTATTTTTGAAATTTATGGGTTAAGGAGATGCAGAGATATTTGTTTACTATGCAGTGTCTAGGATCTGAATGCTGATGTAGAAGGGTAATAATGCATTATACCGACTATTTTAAAATGTCCATTTAGTTAATTAAGAATACTTCAGTGGTATTAGACTGGATCGGAGGCCATTAAAAGGAATCTTAAGCAACATGTTTATTGATTGCTCTTAAATGCTATATGCTATTTTAATTGAACCAACAACAAAACAATAGTGATTTAACCGCGTTTCAATTGATAAGAAATTATAGCTAATTTTCGGTCGAGATATTCAAATATTTTTTGACATTGAACATTAGGCTAATGCCTAGAAAACCTCGGCTGGAATAAACTCATATTTCTGTAAGCTCTAAGTACCTAAATTTATTAATAGAAATAACCCAAAAAAGATACTATGGTCTCTGTTGCGCCTTGGGAATCTAAATGAACCATAAGCAATAATGTATCCTATGAATTTGGGAATAATATTCCGTCTACAATATTAGGTGTTCTGCTAGACGAATACATATCTTTTGATACTAGACGAGTTAATAACTCCACCTTGTGACTCTGGACGAGTTAAAAATCCTTTTATAAATAGTCGGCAAGGCTCTCTTATCCTGTTATCCCAACTACGTCCTCTTATTTCCTACACGCGCAAGTTATATTAACATAATATCAGTATTAAGTCAAATACAATTAATTATGACACGTTAAAGTCTCCACCTTGTGACTCTAATTCCATCTTTCATAAGGAACTGTCTCAATATTCGAGGTGGTAAGGTAGTTGAGGCATGCCCCCAAATGGTTGTATACAATTTTGTACAATGCAGCTCTAGTTGTTACAATGGTTTATTATTATTACCCATTTCTTTATTTAACTACTGAAAATATTACAACTGTAGAGACTAAATTATGTTTGCATATATTGTTGCTACTATAAATTAATACCTATTTTCTTCTGTTAGGCAAATAAAAATAATTGTTAAGTGCTTCTTCACTACAACGTTCTTAAAACTCGTATACAACTCACTATACACCAACAGTAATTAATTTAAAACACGTCATCCCTTATCAGTTATTATTTAACAGCTAATCAAGTTCCAAAACAATGAGCGCTAAAGGCAGTCATCAATTAACCGCAACCATCAAGGAAACTGTGTGAATATAACTACACCAAAACATATCTGTTGCACGACCCAAACCAAACTAAATATTATATCGAAAAGCCAACAAATCCGGCTAGCAAGAGTTTCCTAAAAACTGTAGTGTCAAAAATGTACACGAGCACTCTTCCGCCGTCCCACTCAGAGCCAAATTTAAAAGTTCATCGGAACATTGCCATTTTTCACTCTTCACTCGATTGTTGCGATTCGGTATTCATCCACTTGCGTTTTTCTGATCTGTACTTTTGTGAAACGTCGTTACATTTCTACCACTTGACTTGGATATTTTCGGAGCATCGTCGAAAGAACACTTTAATTAGACTGTCCCCATTACCATTTTGAAACTCGATTAAAATCCATTTAATGCTTCAAGGAAGCCACAACAAGTGAAAATTGTTTCACGATTCCACAAAAAAAAAATGCTTTACTAGTTAAAAAAGTTTAAGTTAATTCATGTAATGTGGAATTTTGAAAACGCAAAATTGAGATTCTGGGCATGAAAGAGAATCTATAAGTCCGGCATAATTAAATGGTACTGGACAGGAGTGATTCATTTTCTAAGCCGTAGGACAAAAATTGCAAAAAAAAAAAACGCATTTATTATTTTCTTTATTCTGACAATCTATACTGCAAGGTTTTGACAGAAATGATTAATTTGTTTTTCTGTAAACATAAATATAAGCTGGTTGTCTTGTCTTATATTCTACTGAACTCTTCATTTAAAGTGTGATTGGGGTGTCTTCCCCATGGTAATACGACCCTGGAAACTGTACTGAGGCAAATGTGGTCGAGTAAAAATTATTGTAAAAACCAGTATAACCATCCATGCATTTAAATGGTGCATTCAACAGTTAAAGAATAACAAATATATAATTATTGAGGTACGTTCCCGAATTGGCTTGACATATGCAAATGTGTTTAAGTTAATTGGAAACCTTTAATGAAGTCCAGGTCTAAAATCGATATTAGAGGTCAATAACAAAATCAGGAATTCAACCGGGTTTTACTTTTTCTAAAAATGGAAATATTATTTATTTGTATTACTATAAGTAGAGCTAAGCCTAATTATCTGGTGAGTATGGTTTCCACATCTCTTAACGTGTTGGTATCAGACAGCTCTTCGTCTTTCTGACCTATTTACAAATGGGAAAAAGCAGGTTTTCGAAACATTCTCTGGTGTGTTGAATGGAATATTTGAATGCATGTATTCTATGATAAACGGTTGTCTGCTTACAATAGTCCAAACACTCCAACTTAATGGAGGACGCTCATTAGATTTATGACAGTAGTTTTTATAGGCACATGGTTAGTAACTGAGGAATAATAATTAGAAATTCGTGTTAATTGAAAGTGTTTGTATTCAAAAGCGTTCACAAGTTTTTCAGTGCATCTCCAGTCTGGGGAATTTAATTAAACCTGACAGCAAGAGTTGAAGATGTCAATTAGTTATATTTATTGAGTTTTTATGAAGGACTAAATTTGTTAATGCTTAGATTTACAAATTTTTTTTTTGTCTAGTTAATCCATTTAGATTGTTTTGCATTTTATGAGGAAATGAGAAAAAGAAGAGAAACACACCAAGCTGAAGCTGTATTTTTAAAATCTATACACTTTTAATAGGCACAGTCCTTATAACATTTTCCTTAAATTTTCCTTCCAAGCCTTTCAACGAGGGAGGAACCACTACCTGCATCAAATAAATCCCTGCTAGGAAAAATAGTCGAATGTTTTACATTTTGATTTTTGAGTTGGGTAGTACATAACCAATGTTAGAATGTTTAACAATTAAGTCAGAAACATCCCCAAACAAAAACAAGTTAGGGTAGAGTCACTTCTCCGTGCTCGTGTGTGTCGTGCAGATTTTTAAGTTTATTGGTAATCTCAGAATGATAATTTAGAAAAAAAGAGAGAAAAAAAAAAACTACGAAAAAATCGTATTCAACGCGGCAACATTAAATAAATTTGTGGCTGAGAGCGGCTAAGGACGTCTAAATTCTTCTGGCTAAAAAATGCACGTCTGAAACGCAAACGTGCAATTCAGCCACAACCATCCATGAAAGAAGTATGCTACAAAACAGTTATCGTTTGCCCAAAACACCCAAGTTTCGTTTCCAAGAAAACAATAATAATATTATACGAAAAATGGAACTCATACAATTTTGGTTTTGGGGACGATGTTGGTGAAAGCAAACACACTCCTTTGGTTGTGACAGAAACAATAAAAGCAGCACCATCTAGAGGAAAGAAAATGGGGAAGAATATTTGAAGATGGAAGAGCATAGCAATTTAATACTAAACATTTTTGGGCAATCGAATTTAGCATTTTCGATAAAGAGCATTTGTACATGAAAGGGCAGATCTGTAGTAGTAATACTATTATTACTATAGGTTCGATTTTAGTGGCTGCGAAACTCCCATTACGCTTAATATACAAGTTATAATTATCATAATATTACTTCAAAACTGAGGTATTTATAGACGACATCACCGTTGACAGACATATGGGTCTGTATACTACTAACCTTCAAACGATACGTGTCAAAATTTCATGACAATCTGATTCGTACTTCTTAAGCCACAGTGGTTCTAGTAAAACAAATTTAGCTAATTTCAAAACAATGGAGAAAAACGAATCTCGCTGAGGCTCTGCACCAGGGAAATCAACTACAATAGGATTGCTCCGGTCGCCCTAAATCGGCAATTGTTCTGAAAAACAAAACAAAAAAGGCCACAAAATGGTTTTGAACGATCGTAAACTGAAGTTGCGTGAAATAGTTGACACCCTAAAAATATCAGAAAGTAGTGTTTACAATTTTACACTAAAAACCGAGCATCCGTAAGTTGTTTTCGAAGTAGGTGCCACGTTTGCTCACAGTGGACCAAAAACAACGAGTCCACGATTCAGAGTGATCTTTGAAGCTGCTCATATGAGATAAAGAGTATTTCTTGCATGAGTATGTGACAATGGACCACACATGGATTCACCACTACACATCTGAATCAAAACGAATTCAGCTGAATGCACAGCAGTCGGTGAAAGTTAACAAAAACTCAAAAGTCAGCTGGCCGGTATCCATATTTTAAGTGCATGGTATTGTAGCGAGCTTAGGGTTCGCTGGATTAATTATTTTTAATAAATAAGAGCCGTTAAATCGATTTTGAATTAATGTGACACTTTATTAGTCCGTTAATAACAACCGTTTCTTTTTACCGTACACTTAACGATTTCTTGACTTATCGCTTCCGTACTTATCCCGTCTTTTACTTCTTACTTATTACTTCTTACTACCGCACTTATCGCTTGCTTCACTTGCTACTTCTTACTCATTACTTTCTACTTATTACTTCTTACTACGGCACTTATCGCTTGCTTCACTTTCTACTTCTTACTCATCTCCGTGATCTGTGTGCGACGTATTTATACCGTTTCCTTATTCTGATTCGGTGTTTCATTTCTGTCCGCTCCATACACTTGAATGTTCTACTGTTCACAGTCTCCAGTTTTCCATTACTTTATAGAATATTCTAGTACTCTGTTTCGGACTCTCTAGAATATTCTAGTACTGATTGTCATATGCGTCACAGTATTCCGTTCATCGACTACCTTGAAAATGGTAAAAGCAACAATATCGACTATTACATGGACTGTTGGATCGATTGTGTGTAGAAATAAAAAAAAAATCTAACACGCGAAAAAAGTGATGTTTCACCAAGTCAATGAAAACGCATTGGATTGCTTCCTCACCCACTGCATTCTCCAGATCCCCAGAAACTTTTCGCTTTTTGCAAAGTAAAAAAAAGAAAAAGAAATTTATCTCAAATGAAAAAGTGATTGCCGGAACTAAGGCCTATTTTGAGAGCAAAGACAAATCGTTCTACAAAAAAGGCATGGAAAATATATAGGAACGTTAGAATGAATATATCACTCCTGAAGGTGAATATAATGATGGATAAAATCGAATTTAGAAGAAAATTGGTTTTCTTAGTGCGACCTGAAACTTATTGAGTAATAGGTTATTCTGGTAAAGATGTTTTAAAGAAAACAGGTATTTACCTATGGCACGAAAACAACGATGAAGAAAAAGGAATATTGGTCAATAACCGCAAATTAAACATAAAAGAGTTAGCAGAAAACTAAAACATTGCTTATGGATCTGTTGAGCACATTTTAGTTAAGGGGTTAGGTGGGTTTAAATATTTCAAAAATTCAATTTTGTTGTTGTTGTTGTTTCATTAGTACAAAATGTAAATTGATTGTAGTAAAACTCTAAGAGATAGAGCCTTCGGAAGTTCCGCCCATCGAGCCACGTTAGCCCAGCAGGTCGCAGGTATATTGAGGCAACGCTTAGCTAATGTTTGTCTGTCTTTCTTGCTTGCTTTCTTTTTCGGAGGGATCTTTGTTTTAAATATTGAATAATACCACTGTAGCAGGTTATTTACTTTATGGTGTTGGATTCGACGATTCTACGTAAGTTGAAGAAAAAACTTTTTTTTGCATGTGATTTCAGTTTAAATCTTCAATCGTGTTTTTCTTGAAACTGTATGTTTGAAGTCGGTTGTCATGATTTCTCAAAAAGTTATGAACTGATTTTGTTCAAATTTTGTAAACTTCTTCAAGATAACATCATCTAGTGCTTAAATGGAGGATTCTTTTTTTTTATCACAACTAATTGTTAGTTATCCTGACAATCCACCTAACCCTTTAATAATTAGAGTTTCTGCTGTGTTACAACAAAGTTGGAGCCAAAAGATCTGAATATCTTGCGAAAATAGGACCGCGTTGCCATCACAAAAGACAAAAAGTCCAAACAAAAACAAAAAAAAACTATTTTCAATAGAACGAATAATGACAATGTGGGCAGTGAAAAGAGAATGTCACTTAGTCGTTATGAGACGGCCGTGTGAAGCAGTTCACCAAAAAAGACTGAATTTGTGGGTAAATCATGTTCCATAATGATGCTGCATCGTGCAATGGTATCATTATCTACGACTTTTTGGCCAAGAATAGAACGAATACCATCCCACAGCCATTGGATGCACCTGATTTCATCACTTAGTTCTGTTCAATCGAGTCAAAAATTTGACGGTATCAATCATTGGTAGAATAGCATTGCTGTGAATGGGGAGTACCTCGAAAGCGACAATATCTCATATATAAACTTGTATTTTACATTTTCTGGATAATCGTTTGATAAATGTTATAAAAAAGTATATAAGTAAATGGAACGGAAGTGTAAATTTTTTTTTATTCTTGCACGTCTACCTAAACAGAAGTTTTCAAAATGGCACTCGGCATAACTCCAACAATTGGTTTGTGGCACGCTAGTTTAAGAATCATTTATTAACAAATGATTGTCCTATTTGTTCAAATATATTCTCATCCAAATACTCACTCCCCCGCTTGGTAGAAACCTTGACGTGTTGCGGGGGCTTAAACTACGATGAATCGCTCAGGCTATGCTGACGGAAGCATACGCTTCCAGTAGGGCCACCCATGTCAGACAGGCTAGCGAGGAGTAACACACAAAGATCTACCGCCCCTAATCCAGGGTGTTACGCGTCACCGTGCCCATTGGATGGTTTGCAGCCAGGGGTATACCGGCTGTATTATAACGGCGCCTCTCTGACACCGGGTCGAATCAGAGCAGTAAGCAGACCTTACCATATCAAAGAGGGGCTCTGATATGGCGGACCATTTGAAACCCCAGAGTGATCCAATGAAATGAATGATCAATACACAAAAAACAATCTCACAAAAAACCCGGTAGGCGTAGGTGTGATGAGCCAACACTACCATAAGGGAACAAATCATCAGGAAAACACCGACTCGGCAAAAAGAAGACGTAGGGAAAAACGGAAAAAGCGGGATATACGCGTCGGGACGTGGAATGTTCGAACGTTATATAAACCAGGCGCGATACAGACGGTCGTAGAAAACGCGAAACAATATAAAATGGACATCGTCGCGCTCCAGGAAGTTCGACTCCCACATCAAGTAATCGAAACCAACGGGTTTACACTGGTGTGTGGAGGTACCGATACACATAACCTCGGAACTGGCTTCATCATAAGCAAGAAGATTACGCCCCATGTAAAAGATGTGCAATTCATTAATGACCGAATGTCTGTGCTAAAAATACAGGGCCGATGGTACAATTATGTATTTATAAACGTACACGCCCCAACAGAATCTGCGGACGAAGAAACGAAGGACACGTTCTACGAGACCCTAGAGGATGTATTTCATGGGATCTCATCATTCGATGTTAAAATCCTCCTCGGGGACCTCAATGCGAAAATTGGAAAGGAAGATATCTTCCAACCAACTATAGGTAAAGAAAGCCTACACGACGTGTCAAAATAATGGAATTCGAATTATCACGTTCGCAGCGTCAAAAGATCTGTTAGTAAAAAGCACGATGTTCAAGCACAAGGAAATTCATAAAGCCACATGGATATCACCCGACGGCGTAACGCGTAACCAAATAGACCACTTCCTCATAGACAAAAGACACCACTCGAATATCCTTGACGTAAGAGCATATAGAGGAGCAGATTGCGACTCCGATCATCTTCTAGTGATTGGCAAAATCAGGAGTCGCCTCGCAGCAATCCCACATGGGCAGTCACGGGAGACAAGCAAAAAGTTCGACACTGATAAACTGAAAGACCTACGCAAAAGGGCTGAATATCAAGACGAGCTAACGAATAGATTTAGCATTCTAGAGAATGTGAGCAGTGAGGAAGAGGAAGCTAATAGTGTGAACACTAAATGGACATCGATCAGAGACACAATCAAACTAACAGCCCAAAAGGTATTAGGATTTAAGAAAACAATTAAGTCCAAACCTTGGTTTGACGATGAGTGCAGGGCGAAGATCGAAGAACGTAAACGCCTCAGAGTGATCCACTTAGAAAGATATGATGAAGTCAACGCAGAAAGATACGCGACAATTCGGAGAGAGACAATGAGGCTCTTCAAACGCAAAAAACGCGAATGGGAGAAGACTAGGATCGAAAAAATCCTAGAAAATTCTAGGGCAAAGAACATCAGGGGTATGTATGTCGGCATAAATTCAATTAGAAATGGCTACCGAGGAAGAGCCAAAATAATTCGAGACGCAAACGGCTGTCTGGTCACAGAAACAAACAATGTCGTGACAAGATGGAAGCAGTACTTTGAAAACCGGCTCAATGTACGCACCCATCAACCACAGATAAATGTACCAAGCGTACATACAGCTGAGCCTCAGATCCCAGAGCCGTCTCTCAACGAAGTTGTAGACGCAATAAATCGATTGAAAATCAACAAGGCTCCCGGAGTCGACTGCATACCAGCAGAGCTTGTGAAGCATGGAGGAGAGGCAACCGCTCGAAAGATCCACCAGCTCATCCAAACAATATGGGATAAGGAAGTCACTCCGGAAGAATGGAAAACCTCAATAGTCATCCCCATTTTCAAAAAAGGCGACAGATCTGACTGTGAAAACTACAGAGGAATATCATTGCTCCCAACCGCATACAAAATATTAACAAATGTCATTCTGGCGAGAATCACACCTTACGCAGAAGAGATACTGGGAGACTACCAATGTGGATTCCGTAGGAACCGGTCAACAAGCGACCAAATGTTCACAATAAGACAACTGCTGGAAAAGAAGTGGGAATACGGAGAGACGGTTCACCAACTGTTCGTTGACTTCAAAAAAGCCTACGACTCAGTCGCAAGGCAGAGACTCTACCATATTCTAGTTGAGCTGGGAGTCCCAAAAAAATATGCCGCGCTCATTCAAATTTGCATGAACGAAAACAAAGGGCGAGTTAGAATAGAAAACCACCTCTCAGAACCATTTGAAATCCGGGACGGACTAAAGCAGGGAGATGGTCTATCACCGTGTCTCTTTAACCTTGTGCTCGAGTATGTCATCAGACAGGTACAAGACGACAACATGGCCGGATCATGCCTGAACGGGGTCACACAAGTGCTCGCATATGCGGATGACATCGCCGTTCTGGGCGATAATCTAGAGACTGTTAGTAAAAACTGTGAAATCATCATGCAAGCGGCAGAAGAGGTGGGCCTAGAAATAAATGAAGACAAAACAAAATACATGATTACGGCGAGAGCAGGTGGGTCTCAGAGAACACATATAAACGTCAGAGGTAAGATCTTTGAAAAAGTTAAAGAATTTAAATATCTGGGAACGATACTGACGGCCAGTAACGAAATGTCGAAGGAAATTAACAAGAGACTGCATTCCGGCAACGCGAGTTGGCACGCAGTCAGTAAACTGCTGAAATCCAGACTGCTATCACGTAACATAAAGCTCCGTGTCTATAGAACCATAATCATGCCAATTGTTCTATATGGATGCGAAACATGGGCTCTCACAAAACGGGAAGAAAACAAATTCCGTCTATTCGAGAATAAAGTTTTGAGAGGCATCTTTGGAGGTAAATATGACGAGGAGGCAGGACAATGGAGGAGACTCCATAACCACGAATTGGAAGAACTATATCACAAACCTACAATAGTGAGAGTAATCAAGTCGCGAAGATTAAGATGGGCCGGACACGTGGCGCGAATGGGGAACGATAGGACTGTGCATAGAATTCTTGACGGTAGACCAACGGGAAAGAGACCGGTAGGACGGCCGCGACGGAGATGGGAGGACAATGTTAGGTTTGACCTTGAGGAGATCGGATCGAATGGTGAAGCGTGGAAGGAGAGTGCCCAGGACAGGGAAGGATGGCGAAGCCGAGTCGGTGAGGTCATGAACTTCCGGGTTCCTACAGGCCAATAAATAATAAATAAAAATAATAATAATAATAATCCAAAAAACTAACCACAAAACAATACATATTTTTTGAAAAGCCCCCCTTATTTTATTCTCCAAATTTAAATTCAAAGCGGCAACTGTAACACTATGTCGCATGCCTTAGGATTCGTTAATGATAATTTTTTGCTTAACGCTTAAACATCCACTTATCTACTTCCTCGAATAACTTCTTATTCTATTACCTTTACTTGTGCAAACCCTTTCTCACGAACACCCACTCCATTTTAAAAATGATTAATACCTAGTTAAAGCTTGTTTGCTTTCATTGCATTGTCGTTAATTTTTAAACAGTTTATCTGAAATGAAAAATTGAAATGAAGTAGGGAGGATAAGCAATTGTAAATATTTCTTCAGAGACTCAAATATGCCGAACTATTTGTATATTAAAGAGACCCAACTTGGCGGCAGATTAAAACTTGGCATCGTCTCTACACTTAATTTTCACCTCTTCAAATTCATTAAGGGGTTTACTTAGAATTGTTCTAGTTCACAACCACCTCAAAAACTATTTCTCAAAAATCTGCTTTTCGCAAGTATATGTGTCTATACCCTGCAGTGCGAATCGAAGAAAAATTCATTTTATATATCACAAGAAAACCAGAAGAAACCTAATTAAATTAATTCTCCAAAACTTTTCAAATTTCGTTTAGAGAAACTGTTGAAGTTGGCAATTTCAAAATTTTAAAGCAAATACGAGTAGCTAGTTATTTTAAGAAGAGAACGCGTCCTACATGCGGTTATCATCTCCCATGAAACTCTTCGTGTTAATGACTCGCAAAGAACGACATTTGCAATGCAACTATATCTCAATCAACTCGCACACGAACTACTCATAAAACGGCTTATCACGTCAACGAGAAATGAAAAGGAACTCTTCCGTATTCTAAAGGAGTATCACCCTTATCTCGACCATACACACGATAGCTCCTAAAATTCGTTATTATTATTTTAATTTGGTTAATTAAAATTTACGAAGCCAAATGAGGACTGTACATATAAACGTATTGGCATTGATGTCGGTAAATACTATATATCTACACTGCGTCGACGCCCTCGTTCGTAAATCCGTGATGTGTGAGAACTCGTAGCGTACACATTCGTACCTCAACTGCAGAAATAAGTGCAAAAATTGTATTTGGAAGTCAGTAGTGCGGTAATTAAAGGAAAATGAAACCTTAACGCGGTTCATTATATAGATGGGATATGTTGGTATAAGCTAGCTCTCCGAGCTCATGACTTTTATCTGATTTGATGGTTGAGGCTTATGCGTCCCACTGGTGCGGTAGATATTTCAACCAACAATCATCCACGGTAGAAATAGAATAGTGGTACGTGTTCTATTTAATCAGTTACTAGTTAGGTAGTAGGTCTGCCTAGTGCATATTACATATTTCAAAATTTATTTACAGATTAAATTGTTCATTAGAGGCAGTGTAATACGATGTGTTCGCAGGAGTACACATGAGAACGGTAACAGGTATTCAATCTGTTGTAATTAGGAACGCAAATTTCTCAGATGTTGATAAGGAGGAAGAAGATGAGAATGATGGGGTAGCGATGACGATATTAAAGTGAAGTTGCTTCAAATTCCACAAAGAGGTCAATATGTAGTGGTACGCAAATGCTATGCAACAAGTGCTCAGTTCTGAGCTTTTGTATGCTTTTTGTTTTAGAGTTTTAAATAGATTTCACACACTATAGAGACATCTTCGGTCTTCATATGGGGATTTTAACAGATCAGAACAGCAGGCATATTGAGGGCTTAAGTTTCTTTTAATATTTTTGTTATTATTATCATTTTTTTTTTGATTGTCCACTCACTTTGATTGAAGTATAAATTGATATAATTCAATTTTGTACACTTTATTTAATATTGACATATACAATTATTTGATAAATATTAAAATTAACAGGTTGTGTAAAATGTGCGTAGTTAAACGTCTTTCCTAGTTAACTAATAACTACTGATAAATAACCAACTAATAAATATATTTCCTTTCCTCTAGAATATACCCGGGGTGTCGTATTAAGAAGAAGACCAATCTACCCAACATGAAAGCCAATAAGTCAAACATATGATAACTTTTGCATTAACATTGAAATAGTTCCAAGAGTTGCTTAAAAATGCTTACAACGGATGAGTTGTAACAATAAAATGACTAATATGGAACCACGGCCGAGTGTTTGGTTAACAAAGCAACTCACTTTGTGAAGACAATTCACCTCGATGGAAGTTGCTTAAAATAAATGTTTCACGATTTTCACCTTTCGCTTTGTCAATGTTTTGTTCCTAGGATACTATTTTCGGTGTTTACCGTCGATACTATTTTATCCGACGAACTACTGATTCGTAGATAAACGAATAGAAATTCGGAACTAAATCAAGAGTATGCGATTCCTCTCCTCACTTCTTTCTATTTTCATTAATCATTCCTTCCTTAAAAGACAAAGTAGTCCAACTGGATTCATGTAGCTACAATTTGAAACATCGCGGTTAATTAGGAGCATTAAGGGTCGCAAATGAGTGATAGGATCGGAATTCAATGAATAGGTACAAAAATATCATTAAAACGCGAGCATAATCTGTGCTTTTTTTCTAATGTATTTTCAAAAACAGATTTTATTACCTGAAAATAGTCTTTTCAGGGTGTATTATAACAAATATTGCTGGAGTGAAATTTAGATCTACCGTCCGTCTTCCCAAATGTTATCACGCGACACCTGCCAATCACCACACATATTAAATAACAATTTCAGAGGGAGGAATACACAGGGTAGTTTGCTTTTCAATCGAATCGCATCAGACTATAACACTTCGTAATGAGAATAAAAATATACTTAAGAATGAGTTATGAGTATTGAGAACAGTTTATTCTAGCAAGAATTGTTACGTGGGGAAAACGCGTGTGCTGTCTAAGTATTACAAAGTTATACTGTGCACCAAGTTCATCAACGCTAAAAAAGCTGAAAAGGCTACCTCTGTTTCATTTAAACGCCTCTTGTATACAATTTATCAAACATAACTGACAATTCAGTGATATTTTTATAGATTGACAATGGACATCTATGTACATACTACATATAAATTTTTGACAAGTAAAGGCTTAAATGATATTTAAAACCACAACACTACTACTTGGGTTGAAAGGTCCCGATATTTGTCAATACGCGGCCCCACTAGAAATGGTACATTTTTGAGATGCTCATATGTCGCTAGTTTAATGAATGAAGTTTCGTGACATTCCGTGGATTCGTTTACAAGTTACAGTCGTTTGAATGACGCTACTATCACCTTTGCAAAAAAAAATGGAAAAACAGGAATATCGCATCTTTATCAGATATTGTTTTTTGATGAGAAAAACTTTTGAATAATCATTGCAATGGTTGCAGAAATGTTATCCTGCATCTACCCCTTCAAGAACAACAATTTATCGGTGGTTTAGTGAATTTGAAATGCGTCGTACATGCATCGAAGACGCTCCTCGCCCTGGAAGGCGAAAAGAGGCTACGAATGCGGAAATCGTAAAGCAAGTGCATCGAGTCGTTTTGACTGATCGTAATGTAAATTTGCGCGAGTTAGCTGAAGCTGTGGGCATCTCAAAAGAATGGGCTTGATACATTTTGCAGGATCTTTTGGGATGAGAAAGCAATCGGCCTGATGGGTGCCGCGGTTGCTGACCATCGACCAAAATCAACAATCAGAGAAGAGTATTATGCAGCGTTATTAGAAAACTGAACGACGAAATAAAGAAAAAAATGGCCCAATATGGCGGAGAAAGAGCTCTCTACCATCACGATTTCGCACTGTCACGTATGACCTTGAAAGCCGTTGCCAAATTGGACCAACTACGATTTGAATTGGTTGCTCACCCAACGTATTCTCCAACCACCGTTCCCAGCGACTATTATCTGTTCCTAAACCTGAAGCGGTGGCTCAAGGGAAATAGATTTAGACCGAATGAGGCAGCCATAACCAAAAACGGAGGTGTATTTCAAAAGCTTGGACGTTTCGTACTACAGAAAGGCCATCGAAATGTTGGTAAATCACTATATCAAGCGTAATGCCTTCGAAGGCAACTATTAGGTGCGCAACCAAGTTCTCACTGTTTTATTTTTTTATTTTAATGAAAATGCAACTTTATTGTGAAAAAGTGATTACAAATAAATCATTCGAAGTATTGCCCATCTTTCTGGCTGAGCTCAAAGTGTTCATCTTTTGAGGCTATCCACGAATCAAACCATTTTTTATGTCTTCATATGAGCGAAACTGCTGATCAGCCAGGCCATGAGCCATCGAACGTAACAAGTAATAATCGCATGGTGCAATATCTGGGGAATATGGCGGGTGGGGTAGGACTTCCCATTTGAGAGTTTCCAGATAGGTTTTAACGGGCTCGGCAGAGCGAGGCCGAGCGTTGTTATGCTGTATAATCAATTTTCGTGCCTCTGCTCGTATTGTGAACGTTTTTCGCGTAGTGTTCTGCTCAATCGGAACAACTGAAGTCGATACCGTTCCCCGGTGATGGTTTCGTTCGGTTTCAACAACCCATAATAAATAACATCGACCCGGTACCACCAAATACACAACATAACCTTTGCAGCGTGAATATTCGGCCGAGCCGACGACGTAGAAGCATGACCGAGCAGTCCATGACTTTCTTTTCTTTGGGTTGCTGTAATGAATCCATTTTTCATCACTCGTCACGATGCGAAGCAGAACATTTTTCCTTTTTTGCAGCTGGAGCAGTTGATCACAGGCGAAAAAAAAAACGACGCTCAGTGTCCCTTGGGTTCAAATCATAAGGAACCCAAGTTCCTTGCTTATGAATCATTCCCAACGCATGCAATTGCTTGGAAATGGCTTGGCGGGTAACTCCTAATGCTGATGAAACCTCTTGTTGCGTTTGGCATGGATTCTCCCCGAACAATGCCTCCAAAACAGCGTCCGCGAACGTTTCTGGCCCTCCTTCACGCGGACGGACGTCAACATCGAAATCGCCTTTTTTGGCGCGACGGAACCAACCACGACATGTTGTTTCACTTAGAGCAGCATCTCCGTACACTTTGTGGTGCTCTCGATGCGCTTCAGCTGCCATTTTCTTCGAATGAAAGAAGAAAACCAACACTTTCCGCAAATGACGATTATTTAGGGGAAAATCGACATTTTAACACAACCAAAAGTATATGACCACAAAACAAAATCACTACTGTGTCAAAGCAGTTTGTTTATCATATGTCTAAGCTTGGTTCATGACGTTTTGGATATGTCGAAATCGATCAATACTTATTGCTGAAGCCATCTATCGACAAACACCGGGAACTTAGTTGCACACCTAATGTGTTGAAGAATAAATATAACTTTTCCCAAAAAACACTTGTTTTCATTAAGAGTGCTGGAACTTTTCACCATATGCAGTAAACTAATTTCCGAAACCACTTTTAAGTCGGAGGTAAATCTCATTCATATAAGAAATACTGTAAAATATGCAAAGTGATAAACTAGTTAAGTCGGAGATACATAGCAAATTGGATTGACATACTCGTATGTATGTATACGAGGGTTGCCTCTTATGTTTCGGGGTTTGGCAACCCCAGTGTTGCAATTCGGCAATTGACAGCTCTGTCGTAAAGTTGGACATTTTTGAAGTTATACGCACTCAGAACGTTTTGACATACGAGCGCTATTTGTGTTGTTTGCAGTAACTTCAAAGATTCATCTCGGCCCAAAAATGGAATCAAATCGTCAACATTTTCGTGTGATTATTTTTTACAACTTTCGGCGTGGATTAACTCAGCAACAGTGCATGGATGAACTTAATTCAATTTTTGGCGATGAAGCTCCATCAAGGACCAGTGTTTATCGATGGTATGGTGAATTCAATCGTGGTCGTAGTTCACTCCAAGATGAATTTCGTGAAGGTCGTCCAAAATTAGTTGTTGTTCCGAAAACCATTGATGCTGTGCGCGAACTGATATTGGAAGATCGTCATGTGACCTATCGTGAGATTGAGACAACCTTAGGCGTTAGTGGGACCAGCATACATTCAATATTGCATAAACATTTGACTGTCAAAAAAATTTGTTCGCGTTGGATCCCACACAATTTGTCAATCGTCCAAAATAAGGCTCGTGTCAATTGGTCGAAAGAAATGCTCAAAAAATACGGTCGCGGTGCTTCGAAACACGTCTATGACATCGTGACAGGTGATGAATCGTGGATTTACGCGTATGAGCCCGAAAGTAAACAGCAGACGACTGTCTGGGTGTTTCAAGATGAGCCAAATCCAACAAAAGTTGTTCGCGCACGAAGCACTTCCAAGCAAATGGTCGCCTGTTTTTTCAGAAAAACTGGACATGTCGCAACCGTACCACTAGAACAACGCAGAACAGTCAATTCTGAGTGGAACACAACCATTTGTTTGCCAGTTGTCTTCCAAGAAATCAGGAAAACCAACCGCCGAAGACGGATCACTCTTCACCACGACAATGCGAGCTCTCACACATCGGCTGCGACAACTGCATTTTTGAGCACCCAAAACATCGATTTGATGGGTCATCCGCCGTATAGTCCTGACTTGGCACCGAATGACTTCTTTTTATTCCCGTACGTAAAAAACAAACTGAGAGGTCAACGTTTTTCGACACCTGAAGAAGCGGTTGCTGCATTCAGAATGCATGTGTTGGAGATACCTCAATCAGAGTGGCAAAAGTGCTTCGACAATTGGTTCAAACGCATGCAAAAGTGTATAGATCTTCATGGGGAATATTTTGAAAAACAATAAAGTAATTTTCGATGATGAATATTTGTTTTTGTTCTCTAATCCCGAAATATAAAAGGGAACCCTCGTATACTGCCATTCAATTTATTCCAAAATAATAAAGCTTTACAATATGTACTCCCGATCTCATTTTCCATGAGAATTATATAGATTCACAATGCTACAGTCTGAAATGTTCCAACAACTCAGTTAACTTGTAGGGGGGTAGTGTATATGCCGACGTACGGCAAGTATTCCATTCACTCCCCAACGATGTTGCTCCGACGAAAATGTTGAAAATCCAGCACTCAAAATGACACGATGAATAAAACGCACTGATTGTTCCTGTGTTCAGATTAGTTTTTTTATTTGTTCTTTATTTACACTACGACTTAAGTGTATTCCGTGCTAATTTGCACTTATTTCAATGCAAAACGTGTGGGCGGCAATTAAGTATTGGCTCAATTTGAACGATCAGGCACAGTGAGAATTTATTAAAAATCGTGAAAACGTGTACAACAGATTACACTCGACTCTTTAAAATTTACGGAATTACTTTTTTTTTGGCCTGAGCGGCAGCGTGACTATGTGCGATGGTGGTTGAGATCTGACTGACTAAATTAGGGTGCAAATCGTAATTTCTGCTTTTTACACATTGATCTGCCAATGGTAATCATGCTCTCTTGTGTGTTCTCCAACTCACCACACTCATCCAGGTCGAAACGTACTTGTGTATTCGTTCGACGTCGATGGGCGTAGCTAGAATGGAGAAATCAAAAGGGAAAGCACAATAACCCAGGGTTGAAATGGCTAGGTGTGTGTGCGTCAGTGCCGTGTATACGGCTGGTCTACTGACCTAGTGATAATCTCTTAGGTCATTACACTATAGCAAGACAGAAATACGAGAGAGAGGAAAACCTAGCTAAGGTTATTCACCAGCAAAAAGAGATCATTGATCCCAAGCGAATGGGTGATCTGGGAAAAGTCAATAGGACGACGCGTCGGCTGGGGATATAATACCATTCTGTGGAATGTTCGATAAATACCCAAGCCTATGGACTATGACGCAACCGCGTCGCTTGTTTTGTCTTGGTTGTTGCTAACCAATACGAATGGAATTTCCGGTGGAAATCCCATGGTTAGCGCAATAGTGTTGCCGTATGTCGTTGATTGTAGCTAAACTCAATTATGCATTATCTGCATAGAATAATGAGTTTAGCTATGCATCCCTTTGACATGTTTTACAGGTAAATAACTTATCAGGAAAATGGGTAGGTATTGTGGTTGGAATTGTGGGCTGTTTCTCCTATAGGATAGAGAAACCCCTACAAACTCTTTATACTTATCTCGCAATTTTTATTTTTGGATTATGCGAACGAACTTTACATGTGAAACAGAATAGGATCTGAAAAGTTTTCATTGTCGAATCGCGTATAGAGTACAAGAACATCCTACCTATCTTATATTAACATACCTACTACGTCTTTTGCTAGCGGAAAGAGCGATCATCACCATCGGACTTTATTTTTGCTGTCCGCAGGTATCCTCTTTGTCCTGTGAATATATCTGACATAAGCGGCAATACTGCAAATTTGGATACGAAATACCATTACCATCCAAAGCGAATAATGAACGCGCCGACGCGACGGTTCGTCAACGATGTCCGTATCATTGTTCTTCGAGCATAGTGTCAAGTTCTGTTTGAATTTTCGTTATTATTATTATTTTTTTTTTTTTTTTTTGCCTGCTTGTGACAATCTTAAGAAGTACCCGAGAGTCAGAGCAAAAGACCATCTATCTAAATCAGTAATCAGAGTGTATTAAATAAGATGTATCAAACCGCAACCGAAGTAATTGTAATCACCGAGTGTGTGGGATTAAAGACCTGATTTGTGATGGCATTTGTGATCTTTGACTTAAAATAATATTTCGTGGAATTCCTTCAAATGTTTACTCGGAATTTCTCGTTTAAAATTCCCCCGTAAGCCTACTATCTAATTTCTTTTTGCCACTGAGTTAGCCACACAGTGAGACATATTGACGTCAGGTTTGAGAGCTATCTGTCAATTAGTTTGTTTACAGCTGCTGATTTTGTTAGTTCACCTCAAGTAGGTTTTTTGATTTTTGTAATGGATAATTTGGTTGAGCAAAGAGTTTGCATTAAATTTTGTGTTTCTAAAATAATTTCTTGTTCGGAATCGTTAAAAATGTTGACCTATGGCGATTCGGTTCTATCGAAAACACAAGTGTATGAATACTTAGGGATCTTAGATGCTAGGTTTATACTTAATGGCTAACATTGGATATTTGTATATAATGGCTATAGGGCCCTTAAATTAACATGCAATGATTTTAGAATATTTCATGGCGTGTATTGTATGATAGGTAAGTTTGTATTTCTATGATGTCGCCGTGGTCTGGAGTACCTGTGATCAATTTAAATATGGTTCCCAAGAAATTATACTTCTTTTGCTCCTAGTCTGGTGTGGTATCAACTGGGATTTTAATGATGAGCTTGGTGAGAATTATCTTTAGCTGCATGGTTGTGAGCAGATATTATCCTTGTGAACTTGGAGACTTCGATTTGTGGTTACTGTGTTGCCTTTGTCTTCTCGTACTATGTGTTGAATAAACCTGTCGGTATTTTTATTTCGGCGTTTGGATTTCCGCTGATGTCGTCATTTTTGGTGCACTTGGTGTGTATATTATTGATGGGTTCTTTGCCGGTTCCTCTTCACTGTCACTATCGGTGTCTTTATTGAGTATATTATATTGTATAGCTCTGTTCCTGAATGTTTTTACTTTCGTTATTTTCATTTAATTTGAACTCTCTATTGATTATGTTAGTTTATTCACTGTTTTCACTGAAGTTTATTTATTGATATGTTAATTTGTTCATTGTTTTATTTGAATTCTCTATTGTTTTTTTTCACTTTTATTTGTTCAATAAAATATAAAAGATTTCTTACCAGTCTGTTGTACTATGTACATCGATGCTAAGGATGTCAAATGCTGCGTGTCCTCTTGTCTTCGAGTCCGTACGATTTGTTCCTTTTTTTGGGTTCCCTGGATATGCCTCTGAGGTTTCTCTTAGTTTCGAGTTCTTCGGGGTCTTCCTTGGGTTGTTGGTCCACAGGGTGATACAAAATTAGAATTTATATCCTCCTGGCAGGATCGCCAATTAATAAGAGTCTTCCTATTTAATTTCAAAAAACATTTACACTTTATTATTTTTTGAGTTGTTCTTAAACTGTATTTAGAATATTTTAGATACTAGGTGTATCTACACGCATCACTCGATGAAACCTGACTGACTTATTCCACCGTTCGCCTATATGCCTTTTCCAGTCATCTTTTTTTGTTTCTCCAATTCCTTATCTCACACTTTATTTGAGTCGTGGGATCGTTTTGATAATCCTGTTCGATGATTGTTTGGACAGCTGTGTCATGTCGGGTGCAGCATTGAATCCTATCTTCAATGCTGAAAGTTTATCTGGTACATTGTTTGGACAGTTGCAGCAGTGAATCCTATCTTCAATGCTGAAGGTTTATCTGTTGCATTGTTTGGACCGCCGTGTCGTGACGGGTGCAGGAATGAATCATATCTTCAATGTTGATGACGTTGAAGGTCATCATTTTTATTACATTGTGATGAATCTTATCTGCTAGTTGGGAGTTGGGTGTGTTAACTCGCGAACGCTCTATGAACGGTTGTGGCAGAGGAAAACATCGAGCTGAATTTTTTTGCAAAAAGACCATCGGTTGCTAAGACATGGATTATAGAGTCGCTTCAGACTCTACATTCATACAATCCGTCATAACTGTTGACGAAACGTGGGTTTACGAGTATGACATGCAAACAAGTGAACAATCATCCGAATAGCCCTACCAAAATGAGCCGAAAGCGAAAAAACAACGACAAAGTCGATCCAAAAATTAAGGTCGTACTCACTGTTTTCTTCGATTATCGTGGTGTGGTGCCGTGTAAATTCCTTCCGCAAGATCAAACTGTAAATAAGGTATGCTACTTAGGCATTATGAAGCGTTTGCAAGAGAGTGTTCATCAGAAGAGCCCGGATTTGTGGAAAAACAATTCTCGGATTTTGCACCACGATATTGCATCATCTCACAAAGCTACCACTGTGAGCGACTTTTTGACCAAAAACTGAACTAATACGATTGAACATGTGTCAGATTCACTAGATATAGCCCCATTAGACTTTTTCCTGTTTGCCACTCCGAGTAACACCTTGGAGGAGACCTACTTTGATGGCGATAAAATACATTTTAATGATTAATTCAATTGTTTTGTGGTATTAGGAAATTCCAGGTAGACATTTGACAGTATGTTAGCCAAATAATTTGATTCGATTGTGTGAGTGGTGTAAGCGTTTGCGGTATTCTGCATCTTCAAAGATTCGTGACCACGGGAAAAAATTCAGCAGATGAAGACTACCGAAGCAGACGATTGCAGATACCAGGAAGACTTCAGATTTTCACGACTATGCCGTATTGCCTTAAGGCAAACCTTAGACCCATATACATTCCTTATTAAACATCTTTCAAATACTATTGATTCCGAATTACTGTCGCATGAAAATCCGTCTTAATGTGAGTAGTGTAATATTCATTCCCCCTTCTATTCATTCTTACTATTAATGATATAGACTCCAGTATCAAGTGTGGGGGTTCTCTATATTACACGGAGAACCAACCCACAATTTCAACCCAATTTAGCCCGCTAACAGCGCACCACCTCAATCCCAATATTTTATGCAGATAATGCATAATTGAATTCAGCTCCTTGCCATGAGATTTCCACCGGAAATCACCACATGTTGGTTAGCAACAGCAAAGTTTAACCAAACTTTGCTGTTACGTCATCGCGCAATGGCTTGGGTTATCGAATTATTTTAGTTCTTTCCCACGTTAATATAATTCCCAAGCCGTTGCAGCGTCCCTTCGACTTTCCCCAGACGCGCTATTCACTGGGGATCAATAAACTCTTCGGTCAGGGGAATAGAAAAAAAAATGTCATCCTATTTAATTTCCCCTTCTCAGAGTACATTGCACTCTGAGATCACCACAATATCCAAACTAGGTCACTCGGTCATCACCAGATTTTGCTTTCGATGCATGCGAAGTAAAATCATCCCTGAGGTCGTCGCAGTCTCTTTTCTGATTCTCCCATTCGTCCTAGGTCCACCTACTGTCGAATGAATGCACAAGTGTTATTCACCTCGATGGACGGGGTAAATGAGAGAATACGAATGAGAGTGCGATCGGGATTGGCTGATCGTGTGGCTAAAGTGAAGTTTCATCCCTGATTGGAATTAGTCTATTTCCATCCGCCACCGCGTGCACACAGTCGAATTTCAACCGCTGCAGGAGTCAAGTCGAGGTCGTTGCGTTGTCAGAGGCGGGAGAGTACATTAAGTTACGTGTTAGATTCATGTGTTAATACATTTCTTGTGAAAATTCCATACTCGAAAATTCGCATTCTTTCGGAAAATAGTGTTTTCCGCTCGTTATTGTTCGCCGAGTCATTTTGCACTGAACTCTTTTAGTTGATTAAAAGTGATCAAAACGCAGGTTGTGTCATTAGTAACGAAATATTGATTGTAACAAAACACCTAGTGAAAAAAAACAAATCTCTCTTCGCTGACAGAACCAACCCTAAAACTAGGAAGCCGTGTTATAAAAGAAGGGAAATTGTCCTTTTACGCTTGTGTAGTGTTTGTCCTTTTTACGTTTGTGTAGTGTTATTATTGTACAGAGATTTCCTCTTATAATGTAAAAGTTGATTTAAAAAATAAGTAACAAAATAAAAAGAACACTTAAACAACATTTATACAGAAAAATAAAAAAGAACACTTAAACAACATTTAAACAGAGAAATAAAAAGAACACTTAAACAACATTTATACAGAACAAAGTCGTGTGTTTTATTTTCATTTTTCTACAAGTGCACAGTGTGTGGCAGACCTTCAAATCTCGCGAACAATATTCTGCGAACAATTTTCGGCGGCGCAATTGTTGATGGGAGTTTAGTGAATCCGTATCGTGCCGGCACACCCAACTACAACCCCCCCACACAAGCGCTCCTCCATCTCATTATACGCGGACGACACTAAACTCTTCAAGATGATCCGCTCTTCTGTCGACTCCTCACTTCTCCAAGTGGATCTCGACAGCTTTTCAACTTGGTGCCAAAATAACTGCCTCGAACTAAATATTGCCAAATGTCACTTAATCACCTTCTCTCGTAAACGATTCCCTTCCCTACGATTCGTGATCTTGGCCTCTTATGTGATAGGGAGCTTAACTTCATCCCACATATTGATGACATTATTCTCAAGGCCAACTCTGTCCTCGGTTTTGTGAAACGCTGGTCGAGAGAATTCTCTAATCCCTACGCGTCCAGGTCGCTCTATATAGCCTTTGTCCGCACCCTTCTTGAATATGCTAGTCACGTTTGGTCTCCTCACTACTCGTTCCATATTCGCAGGGTCGAAAGCGTGCAACGTCGTTTTTTGCGTTTTGCCCACCCTATACACGAGCCGGCTTTACCTAATTATTCTTAACACACTTGAAGAGCCCAGAATTTATGCCGACATCCTCTTCATCCACCGTCTACTCTCAGGCTCAATCAACTGCCCAAGCCTGCTCTCCTCCATCACATTTTCCACCAATCCCCGAAATCTGTAAAACCCTCGTCTCTTCTATTTACCCGCCCATCACACGTCTTACGGCTGTAATGAACCCATTTCGCGAATGCAGGGGTGGGCAAACTCTCAACCCGCGTTCTTTGACTTCAATCTCATCTCTCCCGCTCTCAAACGTCGTCTCCTCTCTTACCCCTCCTGAACCTACCCCGCTCACCGCCTACACTCTCGCGCACTCATACTCACACCCTAGCATCCGACTTATCCTCGCCCTTCTCTGTCCTGCCACTTAGACTATTATTCTATCCATCTTTGTTTAGTTCCCCATTTTTAAGTTACGTTAAAGTTAGTCCCCCATCCCCAATACGCATGCCTTCGTTTTTAAGATAGTTCGTAAGGCTATTTATAAATTTATATGTTTATACGACTTGTACTAAGCGAAATAAACTGAGGGTTCTGCCCTCTATTCATTCATTCATTCATTGTAGATAGGTTGTTGAAGGCCGAGTTTCTGAATAGATTCAATAGGACGTAGCCGTCAGTGGACACTTTTGCTTATTCATTGTGGACTTCATCATACATTAAAAGCACCAAGGTGCGATATTGGCCTATTACGTTTAGTAGCAATTACGAAGTAGTTTCTTATCGGCTCGGGCTATAACATTAGCTCAAGTGGGAAATTCCCTTATAATTCCGTCTATTATAACTTCAAGCCAGGTAGTTTCTAGTACCGATATTTCTTATCTGCTCAGACATAACCAAATCTCTAGGAATTTCCCCCATCGGCATAGACACATATGAGGCGGTGAGAAACATAATGGTGTAAGTCAAGCGATTAAAAGTGTATTTTTATTGATTTATTTATTTATACAGATCTGCTTAATAAGAAAAAACGATTGATGCCATCTATTGATACACTTTTGAAAAATTCTTTAGTTTACTGTAAATAAAGGTAGATTCCTTAGTTCACTGTAAATAAAGGTAGATGGCATCCCAATAATATGGAAAATTGAAATAACTACATTATCAAGAAAATTTGACTTCGTAATAGATAATTGAGGAATTGAGGAAATTCAATGCTGTGTTTGATTCTAGTGACAGGATCATAACAATAATTTCGACCGATTTCAATTTGAACAATTGAACAATACGGTACCTCTACTTAAGTCGTTGCTGTCCTCTTCCCACAGTGCAATAAGGTGTTGAGAGTGCAAGAGGAATGGAGTATCACTGAAGGAGAGATACCTCCCGTGACCACCGAAGAGGTGTTCTTGGCTGCAACGATAGTCAAAAAAAAAACAAGACGCCGGGACTGGATGGTATCCCTAACGCTGTAGTGAAGACTGATTTAACAAACAAGCCGGAAGTCTTCAGCAGTCTCTTCACAACCTGCCTTCAAACAGGACACTTTCCTAAAAGATGGAAAGAACAGCGGCTTATGCTTATACTCAAAGCAGTGAAGAATCCAGAAGCGCCGTCGTCTTATCGCCCGTTGTGCATGCTGGACACAACAGGAAAACTGCTTGCGCGAGTAATTGCCACTCGCCTAGAACAATTCATTGGAGGAGCATCGGGGCTCTCTGAATCGCAGTATGGGTTCCGGAAAGGTAGATCAGCCGGTAAGGCACTATCTGTGGTGTGCGACATCGCTCGCAATGCGATAGCTAGGAGGTACGAAGAAATATTGTGCGGTGGTGACACCAGATGTTAAAAATGCATTTAACTCGGAGAACTGGAATCGGATTCTAGAAGCGTTGGGCGATCTACAAGTCTCACCCAACTTGGTACGTATAGTAGAAAAGTATCTCTCGGATAGAAGACTGCTGTATGACACAGATGAGAGACCACAGAAATATACCTCAGGTGCGGGTGTACCTCAGGGATCTGTATTAGATCCGCTGTTATGGAATACCATGTATGATGGTGTGCTCAGGGTCAATGTACCAGAAGGGGTTAGAATCATTGGGTACGCAGATGATTTGGCAATAGTAGCCGTAGTTAAACATCTAGATGACCTGGAGAATATTTGCTCCCAAGCAATCCAGTGCATTAAATGCTGGCTAAATATAGCCGGACTGAAACTAGCTGGACATAAGACGGAGGCAGTTTCAATAAGCAGCCACAAGAAAGTTGAACACCTTGATTTAGAAATAGAAGGACAAATAATCAGATCCACTCCCTATATTAAATATCTTGATGTTATACTCGACAACAGGTTGAGCTTCAAGGAACACCTGAGGAAAACGAGTGAAAAAACGGCAAGAGTATGCAAAGTTTTGGCGAGACTGCTACCCAATGTTGGAGGACCCCGGCCCCACAGGAACCTCCTAATCAGTGTCAACACCTCCATTATAATGTATGCAGCTCACATATGGGCTGGAGCCGCACAGTATAAGTCGTACATGAGGGGAGTGAACTCAGCACATAGGCTGACATCATTAAGAGTATGCTGCGCATTTTGAACGGTATCCGAAGATGCCACAATAGTCTTGGCCGGATCGAAACCATTTGACATTGCAGCTAAAAAAAACTTTGCGCTGCATGAGGTCTCACAAGAAAACCGCCAGCGAATGTGGTGACAATTAGAGCTCTGAAACCTAAGAGAATGACAACGAAGGTGGGATTCTTCTACCAACGAGGATGGACCCGCACCATGATACCTGATGTAGAAACCTTGGTGAAAAGAAAACATGGCGAGCTGAACTACCACTTGACTCAGCTGATATCAGGACATGGATGCTTTCGGCTATACTTGCACAAGTATACGCATGTCAATCACCCATACTGTTGTACTGCGAAGGCTAAATAGAAAATGCTGAACACGTACCCACAGAGTGTGTGAGATTTGAGACTGCATGAACGGTTTTGGAGACATATGAGACATAAAGTTACATTAAAAAACGATATGTAACATGATGCAGCAGTAGCGACACAAAAGAAAAAAAAAACGTTTTGAAGAAGCAAAAAAAAAGCTTACTCTAATAAATGCGAGGCAGAAACAAAAATAACAAACATTCAAATTTTAATAGACACAAGCCTATCAGAAAATTTCATATGAAATGGGTGAAATAATTTGAGAATATTTTAAAGTGTGCACGGACAAGCCAATGACTAGTCTTAGAATTATATTCAAAGATGAGGAACTAAATTGGTCGGGTTTGACGCAATATAAAAACATGGACCCATCACAGAAGCGATTAACGAGCAATAAAGTTGCGTTTATTATGGTATAAATGCAATAAGGCACTATGGCCAATCTTATGGTGTAACTAACATCATCTGTTGCAACATTGTTCCACCCATGTCGCTCGCTTATATGCTCCAACAAATCGCTTACAAATGGAAGTAATTTTAGTTGTTGGTTTGCCTATATGTTGCATGTGCGCCATGTGTGGACATCACTTCTCCGCATCCCCATGACAAACCTCAAAAAAGCCACAATACATGGTTCAATTTTGGCTTCATTCCCTGCAGCGTCGATATCATCTACAATCCTGCGATCTGCTTTTCATTTAGCAGCTATACTACTAGGCAGGTTAGGCTATTACAAGGGACATATTCATGTCCAATTAAGTTTCACTAGCATATGATGGACACGGATGGTATTTATTTGGTATCCCGTCCAATGTCCTTACCGGGAGTCACACAGTTAACATAGCGACAACAAGAAAACATAACGATGAAAGATACTAAGTGAGACGGGAGGCAGTCTTTGATAATTGTGGCCTTAATCCATATGTAAAATATGTACGTTCGAATGACTGCATATTCAACGACAAGACGAAACTGAAATTATTCTGTCTAGTATTCATCCTGTCATCTCCAGGAAGTAATTCAAATTTCGAATTAGAAACAACAAATTGTTGCCTTAATCGAAGCGTAGACGTCCTTCGTTATATAATAATGGAAAGGGTCATTAATACAAAAACGCAAAATCTGTGAATTCATCTTTATAAAACAGAACTGCTGAATGTTCCAATTATCCCATACAGAAATCATGAAAAAAGAAAATCTGGCCCCAGGAGAAATGTTTTCCAATGTTTTACGTATATAAAAATTTTCGACTTACCAGTTAGTAAGAAGTTCCTTCAAAGCAAGAAATTTATTACACACGTTGCCTCATGATCATTGAAAATTCATCGTTATTGAAGGTTTTCTGTTGCCCATACAAAATACGCCGTCAGGAAAAATTGATGTTATTATCTATGAGGCATTAACCTCCACGTCAATTGCATAATGAAAACAATGAAAGAACCCGCATACATTGACCAAGTTATGTTTTGTCTGCTTCGCATTGTTTCAAAACATCAACGAAAGCTAGCGCTAGTCAGCACATTGGCCTAATTCCATCCATAAAAAACAACGATTCCCATTTAGTCGAATTAGAACAAATTCAATAAGCTTCCCATCAATCAGAAAACCTAGGTGAGATGAGCCTAACTGTACAATCGAACTGGATCAAGTTTCTGATACATGGAATTGTTCGTAGGAGGATAGCAAGCAAATTGAGAAACATTAATAATCTATAAGATACTTGAGTAGCTCTCCTTGTAAAATCTACTCTAGCAACCCACGAACGGAAAACGGAGTTATGATGACAGTGAAATGAAATATTTGACGGAATGGGCTGGTGTGGATAGCTAACCGAGAAATATAAATAAACATACGACGGAAATGCGCAAAGGGTTCTGGGAATTAACGTAAATAGATATCCGTGGGCTGGTATAATAACTCTGTCCTATAGTGGGGAGAAAGCGAATACCACACTTAGAGCCAAGCTCCTAAGAAGAAAACATATCAAGTAAAAATAATACGTTGCGCTCGTTTTGTTCGGTCAAACGTAAACCATTCGGGTTCGTAGAAAATGTGGTACTGATCATGAAGATAAATAAACTGTAACAGAGAATACATTGAAACTTTTATAGACGGAAACACACAAATGAGCCAAAGCTTATATTGAATATCGTCAAGTTTGCCGGGAGACTTGATTTTGAGTAGCCGAAGGTCATCACAAGAAAATCAATAATTTCCTATCTTCGACTTAATACTAATTAAATCTGAATTAACAGTTACAATCTGGAGTTTCTTTTTACGGAAATTAAATGATATTCGGGTACTATGCCCCAGTGTCTCCACAAATATTTTCGGGACGTGATCATGTTCTGTTTTTCGATAATTGTAAATATCGACAGTGTATTATCGTCAAAAAATTACTTTCAAATTTTAGCGGCAATCTCATCAGACGGTGAATGGAACGACGGTGCACGGCGAAGGCGTGAACTATCGCAACAAATTACTCTTCCAAGTGACAATTAGTTTCGCTAATTATCACGTGGCCTTTCGCATTTTAAAATCTGATAGCTAAGTTTTTCGTTTAACAGTGTATTATAATAAATAAGCTGAAACACAAGTACATATTTCATGTTCATTTACAACAAAATACCCGCTTATAAAGCAAACCAGTTCATCATCTGATACTACCTTTATTTAAAGTCTGAAAAACATATTATTCTGACTATGCCGCTGTTTCGAGTTCTTCAATATTGACACGTCAACGTCTAAGGATTTGGACGCAGTGGATGCACGGGTGTGTGGGTTAATCAAACAATAGAAAAAAATCACTGTTTTCTATCAAGCGGTTCTGCATACAATCTTGTTTCGAACTGATATTCAGTTACAAACTGAAGCTATAATAGTAAATACACTAGTGCGTACAGCGATGCTACTGACGCATCTAACCGTGGTAACAAAAAGATACTTGTTGTTTTGGTACAATTTCGATTTCCCTACAAGTAAACATTTTATATCACCAAGACCAACCAGGAGAAGCGTCGGACGTCATTGTAAATTATTTACCCATGATAAAACTAAAAATAATTTAACAGAAAAAGTTGTGACGTTTGAGTCAAAAACACCTACTATACCTTTGGGGGTCAATGTTTATAGAAAATGGAATACACATTCCCAAAAAAATATAATATAATAGATGCTGGATATGGAGCTCATATAATACACAACACAATGAAGTCAGCTGCTGATTGCTTACTCATAGACTTTAAAAATATAAGTTATATAAAAACCACCGAATTCTACAAAACATGTCAAGAATATTTGGAGCAGTAAACTGGTTTTTTAATTTTTTAGATATCTTGTTGAAAAAAGAAGTCTAATAAAAAAAAAAATAAAAAAAAAATATATATATACGTTCCTTCATATCGTGGACGCCAGAGAACTCAATTACAGATTTCCGACTTAAGGCGATGCTTACTATGTTATCTATCAAAATTATTATTAACTATGTTAACTATTACAATTAATATTCAAAAATGTTGAAAACTAAATATGTTCAATTTTGTAATTTTAAGGCGTACAACTTTGTCACAACCACATAATATATACGAATTCAGTTCGATAAGTCAGTGACTTTTTAAATAAACGATTTTTTCGGCAAATAACCATTTTATTTCTCAACGTAGTCTCCTTTTACCTCGATACATTTAGTCCAGCGTTTTTTCAATTGTTTTATTCTTTCCAAATAATAGGTTTCCTCAAGGCCCTCGAATAGGCAATTCGACCCAAATCTCTTACCGCCCAGCCATTCCTTCAGGTTTGGAAACAGTAAATAGTCGCAGGGGCTAAATCTGGAGAATATGCTGGATGGGATAGTAGTGCGTAGCCCAATTTATGGATTCTGCTTGATTATGCTTATGTAGTGCTCTAAAAAGCCCTACCACCTTTTTCCCCATCCATACATCCTAATCCCAGAAATCCTACACCAAAACATTAAATCCTATCAAAATCCTGAAAAACCAAAACAAAATCCAAAATTCGCAATAAACGAATCAAAATATTCGTTTATCGCTTTGCATTTGCTCCCCCGGCATAATTTAATCAAAAAACCAAAACTAAAATCAAAATTCGCAATAAACGAATCAAATATTCGTTTATCGCTTTGCATTTGCCCCACGGCATAATCTCAATTCAAAATCCAGAAATACATTTCAATCTGGTAATTTCCCTAGGAAATTAAACAAACCAAATCCATGGCAAATCACACCAGATGTTCGAATTTACCACAAGCAAACAATACCCAAATACCATTTCAAATCCTCACATGCAAATAGATTGATGAAGATTCAGAAAACTGAATCTTATCTAAAACAAACATTGAGCATCGCACGAAATGTATTGAAAATCGAAATTGTTGCACGAAAATGTGTATCTTTGGGATACAATTTTCGATTCCTTTTCCTTTATAAAGGAATAGTATAGTGATCTCCGGGCCGCAGTTAAATATCATCCGTTGTCCCTGAAGGAAAATATCCTGGAGAGGGGCGAAGTTCAAATTAAAAATAAATAAAATACAAAAAGGAAAAACGAGCCTTCTTTTTCATTTTTCTGGTGAGTAAAGTATAGGTACTCCCTCAAAGAGAATACTTCTGAAGATCTGGAGTATCACCTGGCCACCACGGAAACCAGCGGACTTGCGAAGACTGAGGCCAAACCAAAAGGACGTTACTCTTCCCTCTGGATCAGAGGAAGCACGGTTAACGACCCCTTGTAGGACAAGATTTCAGGAGCGGTCTGTTTTAAGAGATCGCCTTGTCCTTTTAAGGATCAGGAGACTCGCATCCTGAAACTAACCCCTACTAAACACAACAAAAAATTTTGGTGGCAGCGGTGGGATACCCAAAATCCCCTACCAAAGAAGACTCGGGGATTATCCAACAATCCCCTACCAAAGAGAACACTGGAAAAATTATCCACGAAGGACGTCCCGATAATGCAGAATTTCAAAATCCTCTATAACTGATTCCTGAAGACATCAAAGACACGCACTCCAGGCGCTTGAAGGAAGACATTTAAAACTGGCGGGATAATACTTGCGATATCCCCTAACAACAAAAACAATGAAGCAAAATTTCTTCTAAAGCGTATTCCGGGGCTAACACCGGAACAGTGACATTAAAACCTTTTTTTTTAATTTTTAAAGCGTATACCGGGGCTGACACCGGAAAGATATTGAAATTTAAAAGCGTTGCCTGGGGCTTGGATACCGGCAAAGTAGATAAAATCAAAGTGCTACGAAAACTGCCACGAGTTCCGTGGAAAAGAGGAAACATCTTTTTCCTTATACACCAGCACAATATAATCATCAGGAAATTTGCTGCTAGATCCTGACGATAGTGATTAGGACCAGAGAAGGATAAAATAATACATCCAGTGGAGCGAACCCCAGTCAGCAGAAAAACCGATTCCTGTCGCAGCTACAACAACCACAGGTAAAAGAAAATTTTTATTATTAAAGTGAAAAGTGAAACAGAAAGTGAACTAAATTTGATAATTAAAATAAAGATAAAATTCATTTAAGTTTGTCATTTTTGCGTAGTAATCGGCCTCCAAAATAAATAAATTTTTTTTAAATTTTTCGAAATCATTAACTAAAGGAGACGCCAAGAATAAATTGAATGTTCAAATACTTTTTTCAAAATTGTTCTTTTCACACGAGGATCAAGAAAAACCCTCTAAAATTTGAAATTTTCTTTTAAATGCAATTAGTTTATATATTTTTTCTCTCCTAATGGGAATATCCATATAAGTGCCCAGAAGGGATAAAATTATAGTGAAGCAATCAAGGGAACTATAGAAAATATGTTCACCTTTATAGACGAAATTTAAATAAACGTACACTAAAATTTATCAAAAATTTTACACATATTTCAATTTACAGAGGCAAAATTTAAATTAAACAAACATAAAAATTTTCATAAAATTGATACGAATACATTTTTCTTAATAAACATATATTTTTAAACGCATGTCTTTAACAATTTTCTAAAAATTTTACACATATATATATATATATACATATACACATTTGCTTTTCGGAACTATTTCAACTTCTTTGGGGAAGATTTTCTATCGTTTCTGAGTGATAGCTGAAGGAAAACGGAAAGTTAAAGTCCTTTGCACTTAACTTTGACGTTGTTTTGGACTTTTTTGTGTGTTGATTTTCTTTTACGTTTCTGTGGAAAAACCTATTTCAGGGTCCTTTTCTCTTTTTGCCCGTGACACTTTAGGCCTTGCTCCCCTCGAACGAAAGGAAAATTGTTTCTCTCACAATTAGGAGTAAAATACACTTTACCCAATAGGATCTAACTAACTAAGTTGGAGGATATATTATTCTTGTTGTTTTCGTCTTTTCTCTTGGTTATCGTATCACGATAAAATGAAAATTACATCTCTTTGTTCTCTACCCCTTTTCACCATCATTTGGGAAGGTCTATTTCACAAATACGTCGTGAGCGACAAAAATAAACCGGGTACGCGTTCGCAGAGACCTGAGCCCGAGCTCATACAAAATCGCGAGGACGAAATATCGGAAACCGTACGTATGGAAACACGCGAACAGAGTTCTAGAATGAACCTACCAATAGGATTAAGTGACATACTGGGACTCGTACCGGTATTTAACGGTAATCCTGATGAATTAGAGGGTTTCGTCTCTTGTGGAGACATTTTGTTCTCACAAGCACAAGAAGACAACCAGAAATCCTTTATTCTAAGGGTAGTAAAGACCAGATTACAGGGACCGGCGCGAGACTGCATCAAACATAAAATTATTTCTACATGGGAAGATTTGGTATCTGAATTGGAGGGAGAATTTAAAGCTCTAATCTCTAGGTCTGCTGCTAAAAATAATTTGGTGGCAACAAAACAGGATAGCAAGGAGGGTGTGAAGGAATTTTCAAATAGACTCACACACCACCTGCATGAATTGGACAGTGCCACATACGCTAGTTCACCTGATCCTGCAGTCAGAACTTATCTTCTGGCTGAAAATCAAAGACTCGCTTTAAATACGTTTGAGGATGGGATACGAAATTCCAGCCTCAAAATCTTAGTAAAAGCGCATAGGGCTTCAAATCTCAAAGCGGCCATTAGCTACGCTTTGGAACAATCTCAAAGATTGAACAGCGATAACACAATGGTAACTTCCACTAACAATTTTAGGAGAAATAACCAACCAATTGTTTGTCAAACATGCAACAAGAGGGGACATACTTCTGCGACTTGTTATCGCAACACAAATTTTCCAAATTTCGTCCCCCAACGCATTAAGACAGAGGTTGAACGTCTCCAATGCACATATTGTCGGAAGTATAATCACACTCAGGCAGAGTGCAGAACCAGGTTAGCTCATATGCGAAACCAGGACCAACCTTCAACGAGTCGAAATCCTTTTAGAACTCAGCCCAATCAATCTCAAAACAGGACAATGAGAAACTCGCCTCGGATTGAAAATCGAAATATCCGACAAAATCAAAATATTAACAGGGTATCCAATCAACAACAGGGAAACGAACTCACTCGGGCAGCGAGCAACGGCAATCCTTCTCGAGTACAGACAATCGCCGATATACACCCCACCCCGATGTAAATTTTGAAATGCGCGTATTTTTCTGCCCTGAATTTAAGGAGCCAGTAATACGTGTAAAATTTAATCCATCGGATAAAAAATACTCCACTTTCCTCATTGACACAGGCGCCGACATCAGTCTTATCAAATTAGACAACTTATATATTGAACAATCTGTAGACAATTCAGACCCAGTGACTATATCCACCATTGCTGGGAAAACGGTCAGCACATGCGGAAAGGTATTGGGGGAGTTCGAATTCAGAACTGATAGGCACTCCATACCCTTTAAGCATAACCTTTTTGTAGTGGGAAGCAATGTAGAATTTCAACACGATGGCATACTGGGAAGCGATTTCCTTGCGAAGCACCAGTGCCACATTAACTTTGAAAAGGGCTTCCTTAAATTCGCTGTGAAGAAGAGAACCATAGTAGAAATCGAGCAGCCTTTAGGGAACAAAAATGAGGTCAAGGAAAATATTCAGAATGCCACGCCTTACGAGGTATCTTCCACGGATAATACAGGCATTCATGAAAAATTGGCTAACACCGTTCGTGAGTCAACATCCGAATCCGTTTGTCTACGGGCCGGATCTGATGCTGTGACAAACACAACGAAACCAACCAGCCTTGAATCTTCCTCTCCCCATTTAAATAAAGTTTGTGGTAACAGAAAAGTTAAGGAAACTGCCGAAAAACTGAGTTCAGGAAAACATGAACCTGAAACTCCAATATCCCCAGTAAATTTAAAACGAAATGCCAAAATCGATCTCATAAAATTGCATTCACGATCTCAACAAATAATGGAGATTCCATTTAAAGGAAAACTCAGTCAAGAACTGATAATAACAAAATCCGAGATCATGCCAGGGATATATCTGGGTAATACTTTAACGACATCACAGGACAACAAAATAAAGGTATTATTAATGAACACATTAGACACCGATCAGGAAGTACGCACCAACGACATAGAAGTCGGATGGGAAGATCTGGATGACTACAATGTGTTAAGGGCGGACGAAACCCAAAATCTTCTAAAAAATAGGCTTGAACGGCTAGAATCACTCCTAGAGTTGCGTCATTGTAACCAGGAGGAAAGGAAATCTATCCTGAATATCTGTCGCACTTATAATAACCTATTTCTTCTCGAGAGTGACTACCTCACATATACTGACGCCATAGAGCATCAGATCATCACTGAGGAAGTAAAGCCCCCACTTTATATAAAACCGTATCGCCTACCAGATAGCTCCAAGCAAGAAATTCACAAACAGGTGAATGAAATGCTTCAGGACGAAGTAGTACAACAAAGTTTCAGTCCTTGGAATTCCCCTCTCTTACTAGTACCCAAGAAGGCAGGACCTGATGGAACAAAACGGTGGAGAGTGGTTGTCGACTTTAGAGCCTTAAATAAAATAACAGTCGGAGATGCATATCCATTGCCCAATATTACTGATATCTTGGACCAGCTAGGAAAAGCTAAATATTTTAGCACTTTAGACTTAGCAAATGGTTTCCACCAAATACGCATGGACAATAGAGACAAGGCAAAAACAGCGTTTAGCACACCCTTCGGACATTACGAATATAATCGAATGCCCTTCGGACTTAAAAACGCACCCGCCACATTCCAAAGGCTTATGAATAATGTACTCATGGGTCTCCAAGGAATAGAATGTTTCGTCTATGTAGATGATATTGTAATTTACGGATACGATCTGAACGATCACAATTCCCGACTTACCAGAGTTTTCGAGCGATTACAAAGGCACAATCTGAAAATACAACCAGAAAAGTGTCACTTCATAAGGAAAGAGCTCACCTACTTGGGGCATGTTATTTCAAAGGAAGGTATAAAACCAGATCCAGAAAAAACTAAAGCGGTAAAAACGTTTCCAACGCCCAAGAAACAAAAAGACGTAAAATCTTTTCTCGGTTTTGTAGGCTACTATAGAAAATGTATCCCTAATTTCGCCGAACTGGCAAAACCTTTAAGCAAATTACTCAGGAAGAATGTTCCATTTTATTGGGATGCCTTTTGTGATGAGGCATTCACAGCTTTAAAAAGAAAGGTTATTACCCCACCAATACTGGCTTATCCAGACTTTAACCGGGAGTTTATAATAACCACGGATGCTAGCAATGTTGCGTTAGGAGCAGTCCTATCTCAAGGTACAATAGGACAAGATAAACCTATTGCTTTCACTAGCCGAACCCTAAACGACGCCGAAACACGGTATACAACGTCTGAAAAGGAATTACTAGCAATCGTTTTTGCATTAGCACAGTTCCGACCATATGTCTACGGACGAAAGTTCACAATAGTAACTGACCATAGCTCTCTACAGTGGCTTATAGGACGAAAGGATCCTACATCCAGACTTATGCGATGGAGAATTCGACTCGAAGAGTATGAGTACACAATCGTCCATAGAAAAGGAAAGCAAAATGCAAATGCTGATGCTCTCAGCCGTATAACAATGACTACCCCAGTCGATCCCATCAAAAATAATATTCTCGTCACCACACGAAGTAAAGCCAAACTCGAAGAAGATGTGGCTGCACAATCATACAAAGATCCTACCAATCTTGTATGGCAGGAACAAACAGGGTCCATCTATACCAAGAAGAAACTTGGACTACGTATTATAATCCTCCCATTAATAGACTCTGCTGAGGAAGAAAACCTGGCAGGAAGAATTCCAAACTTCACCAAGCCAGACGTAGGTAAAATTACGTTTCATGAGCAAGATGGGTTATGCGCCATCACATTGCCATTGCCTTTCAGAAACCTAAGCGACCAGGAAACCGCTAAGAGTTCCCTTATTGATCTGAAGAAGATTTGCGAAGACCGGAATTTCAATACCATTGGAATTTTAGTGCCCTTCATAGAAAACGAATCAAAAGTAACACTCAATAACTTGCTAAAAGAAACTTTTGCTCACCTCAACGTGACAATGTACGTTTTCTCCAATAAAAAGAAGCTTCTAACAGATCCTAACGAAATACAAAAGTTACTCGCGGAATACCACAACTCACCTTTCGGAGGACACCAAGGAGCCACCCGAACAATCAATAGATTGAAGCAAAAATATTACTGGCGCACAATGACCGCTGACGTCGCGGCGTATATTCGAAAATGTGCTTCCTGCCAGATAAACAAAAGTGGAAGGAATCCTAGAATTCCTATGAAGATAACCACAACAAGCTCCAAACCTTTTGAAAGAGTTGCTTTAGATATAGTAGGACCATTACCAGTCAGCTATAATGGAAATAAATACCTACTAACGTTTCAAGACGATTTGACTAAATTTTCAGGAGCTTACGCACTGGCCAGCGCCGAAACCAAGGACGTGGCCAGAATTTTCGTTGAAAATATCGTCTGCCAGCACGGCATACCATCTTCTCTATTAACTGACCGAGGTGCTAATTTTCTCAGCGCACTTTTTAAGGACATTTGTTCCTTACTTAAAATGAGAAAACTAAACACAGCACCCTACCATCCACAAACGAATGGAGCACTAGAACGGAGCCATAGAACTCTGGTGGAATACCTCCGCCACTATGTAAACCAGGATCCTCTCACTTGGGACACCTGGATACCTTACGCAATGTTTGTGTACAATACTACACCCCACAGTAATACAGGCTACACGCCGCATGAATTACTATATGGTTTTCCAGCCGAAATACCCAGTTCTCTCAGACAAAACCCCGAAAGCACTTATAACTACGACCATTACGCAAATGAATTAAAAATGGGATTACAACATGGTTATCGTACAGCTAAGGGAATACTGATAGAGAAAAAACAAAAATCTAAGGCATACTACGACCAAAAAGTAGGCCGTAAGAAATTTAATGTTGGCGACAAGGTTTTATTAAAGAATCACTCAAGACCTAACAAATTAACCTCCCTGTGGAAAGGCCCCTACGAAATTGTAAAGATCCTATCCGAAGAAAATTCAATCCTCAAAATAGGGAAAGGTACCCGAATAGTCCACAACAACAATATAAAACCATTTGTGGATTAGGCAATCACGAATGAGAAACTCCCAAAAGAAAAAAATAAAAGTTGAGGCAAGGCAAATGTATATATGTATAGACAACCTTACAAAAAAAAAAGAAATAAATAAATGCATATACGTGTATTAACCCAAAAAAAAAAAAAAAAAAAAAAAAATCATAAAATAACACTACCAAAATACCACGATAATGTATTTAAAATTTGCCTCAACATTTTCCTTTTCAAATACTTGTAAACAAATAACAAATAACTTTGTAAATATTGTACAAACATGTTAAATAACCAAAATAAACAAACAAAACAAAAAAAAATTTTTTTATGAAGACAAATAGTAACACTTAATAAAATAAGTTTATAAATATCAGACAATATGACTGACTTAATTGAAAAATTTTTTGTAATAATAAATAATCTTAAGTTATAAAAGGAAAAACGCAATATATATATACGAAGAAAAAAAAAACCAAAATACAAAAACGAAACTTACGAAACAATGTTGAAATAAGAATTTTTAATATTTATATAAGTACAAAACAGTTTTCAACTAAGCCATACTAAGAAAGTAAGAACATTTTTGTATAACTCAAAACAAAGAAAGAAAGTTGTAGAATTTAATTGTACGTTCAAATACATGAAAAAAAATTATATATATAAATAAACGCACGACAAATAAGGACAATGAAAAGTCCTCAAAAAAAAAGAGATAAAATATGTAAATAATAAAAATTTATTGTAATACACCAAAACAAGAAAAAAAAACCCAAAAGTTACAATACGAAATAATGTTAAAATAATGAATTCAAATACTTATATAATTATAAAATAGTATACAATTAAAACGTATACTCAGAAAATAAGAAAATATTTACTTTAAATCAAAACGAAAATTTTTAGAATCAAATGTTTCCTTCTAATACAATATTTAACCAACATGAGAAAAAAAACAACTTATACGAAATTTTAAACCAAAGGTCTATTGTACATACAACCAAAACCGAACTAAACGAATATACCCTTAACTCAAAATAAAATAAAAACAAATAAAAACTTTATTTTTGGATAACCAACAACTACTATTAAGCACTTTTACACTAAGAAAATTCAAACCTAAAAAACCAAATTATATTTGTACAAAATTTCAAAAGAAAATATTCTAATTATATAAATAACCATCATGGAAACTTCGATACACGAATACATTCATAATAAGAAAGAAACAAACTACAAAAATTACACATTTATAATAAATATTGTATACATAAAGCTACTATGTTAGAAAATATCCGGCCTGTGCAACGGAATCACGATACTATCATCCTTTATCCTCAACCACACCATTTTCCAGAAAATTAATCTCATAAAGATCAATTTTCTTCTTTTCAAGGAGGGGAGGATGTAGTGCTCTAAAAAGCCCTACCACCTTTTTCCCCATCCATACATCCTAATCCCAGAAATCCTACACCAAAACATTAAATCCTATCAAAATCCTGAAAAACCAAAACTAAATCAAAAATTCGCAATAAACGAATCAAAATATTCGTTTATCGCTTTGCATTTGCCCCCACGGCATAATTTAATCAAAAAACCAAAACTAAAATCAAAATTCGCAATAAACGAATCAAATATTCGTTTATAGCTTTGCATTTGCCCCACGGCATAATCTCAATTCAAAATCCAGAAATACATTTCAATCTGGTAATTTCCCTAGAAAATTAAACAAACCAAATCCATGGCAAATCACACCAGATGTTCGAATTTGCCACAAGCAAACAATACCCAAATACCATTCCAAATCCTCACATGCAAATAGATTGATGAAGATTCAGAAAACTGCATCTTATCTAAAACAAACATTGAGCATCGCACGAAATGTATTGAAAATCGAGATTGTTGCACGAAAATGTGTATGTTTGGGATACAATTTTCGATTCCTTTTCCTTTATAAAGGAATAGTATAGTGATCTCCGGGCCGCAGTTAAATATCATCCGTTGTCCCTGAAGGAAAATATCCTGGAGAAGGGCGAAGTTCAAATTAAAAATAAATAAAATACTTAAAGGAAAAACGAGCCTTCTTTTTCATTTTACTGGTGAGTAAAGCATAGGTACACCCTCAAAGAGAATACTTCTGAAGATCTGGAGTATCACCTGGCCACCACGGAAACCAGCGGACTTGCGAAGACTGAGGCCAAACCAAAAGGACGTTACTCTTCCCTCTGGATCAGAGGAAGCACGGTTAACGACCCCTTGTAGGACAAGATTTCAGGAGCGGTCTGTTTTTAGAGATCGCCTTGTCCTTTTAAGGATCAGGAGACTCGCGTCCTGAAACTAACCCCTACTAAACACAACAAAAAATTTTGGTGGCAGCGGTGGGATACCCAAAATCCCCTACCAAAGAAGACTCGGGGATTATCCAACAATCCCCTACCAAAGAGAACACTGGAAAAATTATCCACGAAGGACGTCCCGATAATGCAGAATTTCAAAATCCTCTATAACTGATTCCTGAAGACATCAAAGACACGCACTCCAGGCGCTTGAAGGAAGACATTTAAAACTGGCGGGATAATACTTGCGATATCCCCTAACAACAAAAACAATGAAGCAAAATTTCTTCTAAAGCGTATTCCGGGGCTAACACCGGAACAGTGACATTAAAACCTTTTTTTTTAATTTTTAAAGCGTATACCGGGGCTGACACCGGAAAGATATTGAAATTTAAAAGCGTTGCCTGGGGCTTGAATACCGGCAAAGTAGATAAAATCAAAGTGCTACGAAAACTGCCACGAGTTCCGTGGAAAAGAGGAAAAATCTTTTTCCTTATACACCAGCACAACATAATCATCAGGAAATTTGCTGCTAGATCCTGACGATAGTGATTAGGACCAGAGAAGAATAAAATAATACATCCAGTGGAGCGAACCCCAGTCAGCAGAAAAACCGATTCCTATCGCAGCTACAACAACCACAGGTAAAAGAAAATTTTTATTATTAAAGTGAAAAGTGAAACAGAAAGTGAACTAAATTTGATAATTCAAATAAAGATAAAATTCATTTAAGTTTGTCATTTTTGCGTAGTAATCGGCCTCCAAAATAAATAAATTTTTTTTTATTTTAAATTTTCGAAATCATTAACTAAAGGAGACGCCAAGAATAATGTTCAGATACTTTTTTCAAAATTGTTCTTTTCACATGAGGATCAAGAAAAACCCTCTAAAATTTGATTTTTTCTTTTAAATGCAATTAGTTCATATATTTTTTCCTCTCCTAATGGGAATATCCATATAAGTGCCCAGAAGGGATAAAATTATAGTGAAGCAATCAAGGGAACTATAGAAAATATGTTCACCTTTATAGACGAAATTTAAATAAACGTACACTAAAATTTATCAAAAATTTTACACATATTTCAATTTACAGAGGCAAAATTTAAATTAAACAAACATAAAAATTTTCATAAAATTGATACGAATACATTTTTCTTAATAAACATATATTTTTAAACGCATATCTTTAACAATTTTCTAAAAATTTTACACATATATATATATATATATATATATACATATACACATTTACTTTTCGGAACTATTTCAACTTCTTTGGGGAAGATTTTCTATTGTTTCTGAGTGATAGCTGAAGGAAAACGGAAAGTTAAAGTCCTTTGCATTTAACTTTGACGTTGTTTTGGACTTTTTGTGTGTTGATTTTCTTTTTACGTTCCTGCGGAAAAACCTATTTCAGGGTCCTTTTCTCTTTTTGCCCGTGACACTTTAGGCCTTGCTCCCCTCGAACGAAAGGAAAATTGTTTCTCTCACAATTAGGAGTAAAATACACTTTACCCAATAGGATCTAACTAACTAAGTTGGAGGATATATTATTCTTGTTGTTTTCGTCTTTTCTCTTGGTTATCGTATCACGATAAAATGAAAATTACATCTCTTTGTTCTCTACCCCTTTTCACCATCATTTGGGAAGGTCTGTTTCACAAATACGTCGTGAGCGACAAAAATAAACCGGGTACGCTTTCGCAGAGACCTGAGCCCGAGCTCATACAAAATCGCGAGGACGAAATATCGGAAACCGTACGTATGGAAACACGCGAACAGAGTTCTAGAATGAACCTATCAATAGGATTAAGTGACATACTGGGACTCGTGCCGGTATTTAACGGTAATCCTGATGAATTAGAGGGTTTCGTCTCTTGTGGAGACATTTTGTTCTCACAAGCACAAGATGACAACCAGAAATCCTTTATTCTAAGGGTAGTAAAGACCAGATTACAGGGACCGGCGCGAGACTGCATCAAACATAAAATTATTTCTACATGGGAAGATTTGGTATCTGAATTGGAGGGAGAATTTAAAGCTCTAATCTCTAGGTCTGCTGCTCAAAATAATTTGGTGGCAACAAAACAGGATAGCAAGGAGGGTGTGAAGGAATTTTCAAATAGACTCACACACCACCTGCATGAATTGGACAGCGCCACATACGCTAGTTCATCTGATCCTGCAGTCAGAACTTATCTTCTGGCTGAAAATCAAAGACTCGCTTTAAATACGTTTGAGGATGGGATAAGAAATTCCAGTCTCAAAATCTTAGTAAAAGCACATAGGGCTTCAAATCTCAAAGCGGCCATTAGCTACGCTTTGGAACAATCTCAAAGATTGAACAGCGATAACTCAATGCAAACTTCCACTAACAATTTTAGGAGAAACCAACTAATTGTTTGTCAAACATGCAACAAAAGGGGACATACTTCTGCGACTTGTTATCGCAACACAAATTTTCCAAATTTCGTCCCCCAACGCATTAAGACAGAGGTTGAACGTCTCCAATGCACATACTGTCGGAAGTATAATCACACTCAGGCAGAGTGCAGAACCAGGTTAGCTCATATGCGAAACCAGGACCAACCTCCAACGAGTCGAAATCCTTTCAGAACTCAGCCCAATCAATCTCAAAATAGGACAATAACAAACTCACCCCGCATTGAAAATCGAAATACCCGACAAAATCAAAATATTAACAGGGTATCCAATTCACAACAGGGAAACGAACTCACTCGGGCAGCGAGCAACGGCAATCCTTCTCGAGTGCAGACAATCGCCGATATACACCCCATCCCGATGTAAATTTTCAAATGCGCGTATTTTTCTGCCCTGAATTTAAGGAGCCAGTAATACGTGTAAAATTTAATCCATCGGATAAACAATACTCGACTTTCCTCATCGATACAGGCGCCGACATCAGCCTGATCAAATTAGATAATCCTTATATTGAACAATCTGTAGACAATTCAGACCCAGTGACTATATCCACCATTGCTGGGAAAACGGTCAGCACATGCGGAAAGGTATTGGGGGAGTTCGAATTCAGAACTAATAGGCACTCCATACCCTTTAAGCATAATCTATTTGTAGTAGGAAGCAACGTAGACTTCCAACACAATGGCATACTGGGAAGCGATTTCCTTACGAAGCACCAGTGCCACATTAACTTTGAAAAGGGATTCCTTAAATTCGCTGTAAAGAAGAGAACTATGGTAGAACTCGAACAGTTTTTAGGGAACAAAAATGAGGCAAAGGAAAATATTCAGAAGGCCACGCCTTACGAGGTGTCTTCCACGGATAATACAGGCATTCTTGAAAAATTGGATAACACCGTTCGTGAGTCAACATCCGAATCCGTTTGTCTACGGGCCGGATCTGATGCTGTGACAAACACAACGAAACCAACCACCCTTGAATCTTCCTCTCACAAAGTTTGTGGTAACAGAAAAGGTAAGGAAACTCCCGAAAAACTGAGTTCAGGAAAACATGAACCTGAAACTCTAATACCCTCAGTAAATTTAAAACGAAACACCACGGTCGACTACATAAAATTGCATTCACGATCTCAACAAATAATGGAGATTCCCTTTAAAGAAAAATCCAGTCAAGAACTGATTATTAAAAAATCCGAGATCATGCCAGGGATATATCTGGGTAATAGTTTGACAACACCACAGGACAACCAAATAAAGGTATTATTAATGAACACATTAGACACCGATCAAGAAGTAAGCACCAACGACATAGAAGTCGGATGGGAAGATCTGGATGACTACAATGTGTTAAAGGCGGACGAAACCCAAAATCTTCTAAAAAATAGGCTTGAACGGCTAGAATCACTCCTAGAGTTGCGTCATTGTAACCAGGAGGAAAGGAAATCTATCCTGAATATCTGTCGCACTTATAATAACCTATTTCTTCTCGAGGGTGACTACCTCACATATACTGACGCCATAGAGCATCAGATCATCACTGAGGAAGGAAAGCCCCCACTTTATATAAAACCGTATCGCCTACCAGATAGCTCCAAGCAAGAAATTCACAAACAGGTGAATGAAATGCTTCAGGACGAAGTAGTACAACAAAGTTTCAGTCCTTGGAATTCCCCTCTCTTACTAGTACCCAAGAAGGCAGGACCTGATGGGACAAAACGGTGGAGAGTGGTTGTCGACTTTAGAGCCTTAAATAAAATAACAGTCGGAGATGCATATCCATTGCCCAATATTACCGATATTTTGGACCAGCTAGGTAAAGCTAAATATTTTAGCACATTAGACTTAGCAAATGGTTTTCACCAAATACGCATGGACAATAGAGACAAGGCAAAAACAGCGTTTAGCACACCCTTCGGACATTACGAATACAATCGAATGCCCTTCGGACTTAAAAACGCCCCCGCCACATTCCAAAGGCTTATGAATAATGTACTCATGGGTCTCCAAGGAATAGAATGTTTCGTCTATGTAGATGATATTGTAATTTACGGATACGATCTGAACGATCACAATTCCCGACTTACCAGAGTTTTCGAGCGATTACAAAGGCACAATCTGAAAATACAACCAGAAAAGTGTCACTTCATAAGGAAAGAGCTCACCTACTTGGGGCATGTTATTTCAAAGGAAGGTATAAAACCAGATCCAGAAAAAACTAAAGCGGTAAAAACGTTTCCAACGCCCAAGAAACAAAAGGACGTAAAATCTTTTCTCGGTTTTGTAGGCTACTATAGAAAATTTATCCCTAATTTCGCCGAACTGGCAAAACCTTTAAGCAGATTGCTCAGGAAGAATGTTCCATTTTATTGGGATGCCTTTTGTGATGAGGCGTTCACAACTCTAAAAAGAAAGGTTATTACCCCACCAATACTGGCTTATCCAGACTTTAACCGGGAGTTTATAATAACCACGGATGCTAGCAATGTTGCGTTAGGAGCAGTCCTATCTCAAGGTACAATAGGACAAGATAAACCTATTGCTTTCACTAGCCGAACCCTAAACGACGCTGAAACACGGTATACAACGTCTGAAAAGGAATTACTAGCAATCGTTTTTGCATTAGCACAGTTCCGACCATATGTCTACGGACGAAAGTTCACAATAGTAACTGACCATAGCTCTCTACAGTGGCTTATAGGACGAAAGGATCCTACATCCAGACTTATGCGATGGAGAATTCTACTCGAAGAGTATGAGTACACAATCGTCCATAGAAAAGGAAAGCAAAATGCAAATGCTGATGCTCTCAGCCGTATAACAACGACTACCCCAGTCGATCCCATCAAAAATAATATCCTCGTCACCACACGAAGTAAAGCCAAACTCGAAGAAGATGTGGCTGCACAATCATACAAAGATACTACCAATCTTGTATGGCAAGAACAAACAGGGTCCATCTATACCAAGAAGAAACTTGGACTACGTATTATAATCCTCCCATTGATAGACTCTGCCGAGGAAGAAAACCTGGCAGGAAGAATCCCAAACTTCACCAAGCCAGACGTAGGTAAAATTACGTTTCATGAGCAAGATGGGTTATGCGCCATTACATTGCCATTGCCTTTCAGAAACCTAAGCGACCAGGAAACCGCTAAGAGTTCCCTTATTGATCTGAAGAAGATTTGCGAAGACCGGAATTTCAATTCCATTGGAATTTTAGTCCCCTTCATAGAAAACGAATCAAAAGTAGCACTCAATAACTTGCTAAAAGAAACTTTTGCTCACCTCAACGTGACAGTGTACGTTTTCTCCAATAAAAAGAAGCTTCTAACAGATCCTAACGAAATACAAAAGTTACTTGCGGAATACCATAACTCACCTTTCGGAGGACATCAAGGAGCCACCCGAACAATCAATAGATTGAAGCAAAAATATTACTGGCGCACAATGACCGCTGACGTTGCAGCGTATATTAGAAAATGTGCCTCCTGCCAGATAAACAAAAGTGGAAGGAATCCTAGAATTCCTATGAAGATAACCACAACTAGCTCCAAACCTTTTGAAAGAATTGCTTTAGATATAGTAGGACCATTACCAGTCAGCTATAATGGAAATAAATACCTACTAACGTTTCAAGACGATTTGACTAAATTCTCAGGAGCTTACGCACTGGCCAGCGCCGAAACCAAGGACGTGGCCAGGACTTTCGTTGAAAACATCGTCTGCCAGCACAGCATACCATCTTCTCTATTAACTGACCGAGGTGCTAATTTTCTCAGCGCACTTTTTAAGGACATTTGTTCCTTACTTAAAATGAGAAAACTAAACACAGCACCCTACCATCCACAAACGAATGGAGCACTAGAACGGAGCCATAGAACTCTGGTGGAATACCTCCGCCACTATGTAAACCAGGATCCTCTCACCTGGGACACCTGGATACCGTACGCAATGTTTGTGTATAATACTACACCCCACAGTAATACAGGCTACACGCCGCATGAATTACTATATGGTTTCCCAGCCGAAATACCCAGTTCTCTCAGACAAAACCCCGAAAGCTCTTATAACTACGACCATTACGCAAATGAATTAAAAATGCGATTACAACATGGTTATCGTACAGCAAAGGGAATACTGATAGAGAAAAAACAAAAATCTAAGGCATACTACGACCAAAAAGTAGGCCGTAAGAAATTTAATGTTGGCGACAAGGTTTTATTAAAGAATCACTCAAGACCTAACAAATTAACCTCCCTGTGGAAAGGCCCCTACGAAATTGTAAAGATCCTATCCGAAGAAAATTCAATCCTCAAAATAGGGAAAGGTACCCGAATAGTCCACAACAACAATATAAAACCATTTGTGGATTAGGCAATCACGAATGAGAAACTCCCAAAAGAAAAAAATAAAAGTTGAGGGAAGGCAAATGTATATATGTATAGACAACCTTACAAAAAAAAGAAGAAATAAATAAATGCATATACGTGTATTAACCCAAAAAAAAAAAAAAAAAAAAAAATCATAAAGTAACACTACCAAAATACCACGATAATGAATTTAAAATTTGCCTCAACATTTTCCTTTCAAATACTTGTAAACAAATAACAAATAACTTTGTAAATATTGTACAAACATTTTAAATAACCAAAATAAACAAACAAAACAAAAAAAATGTATATATGAAGACAAATAGTAACTCACTTAATAAAATAAGTTTATAAATATCAGACAATATGACTGACTTAATTGAAAAAAATGTTTGTAATAATAAATAATCTTAAGTTATAAAAGGAAAAACGCAATATATATATACGAAGAAAAAAAAAACGAAAATACAAAAACGAAATTACGAAACAATGCTAAAATAAGAATTTCTAATATTTATATAAGTACAAAACAGTTTTCAACTAAGATATACTAAGAAAGTAAGAACATTTTTGTATAACTCAAAACAAAGAAAAGAAAAAGTTGTAGAATTTAATTGTACGTTCAAATACATGAAAAAAATTTATATATATAAATAAACGCACGACAAATAAGGACAATGAAAAGTCCTCAAAAAAAAAAAGAACAAAAATAATATATGTAAATAATGAAAATTTATACGAGTATATAAACAATGAAAATTCTATGTAATATACAAATTGTAAGAATAAACCATAAAAACCTTACTTATCTACAAATAGTACTTTATAAAAATAAAAACAAAAAAAAATCACCCAAAGTTAAATTTAATATAATGAATTCAAATACTTATGTAATTATAAAGCATTCTACAATTAACCTTACACGCAGAAAATAAGAAAATATTTACTTTAAATCAAAACGAAAATTTTTAGAATCAAATGTTTCCTTCTAATACAATATTTAACCAACATGAAAAAAAAACAACTTATACGAAATTTTAAACCAAATGTCTATTGTACATACAACCAAAACCGAACTAAACGAATATACCCTTAACTCAAAATAAAATAAAATCAAATAAAAACTTTATTTTTGGATAACCAACAACTACTATTAAGCACATTTATACTAAGAAAATTCAAACCTAAACAACCAAATTATATTTGTACAAAATTTCAAAAGAAAATATTCTAATTATATAAATAACCATCATGGAAACTTCGATACACGAATACATTCATAATAAGAAAGAAACAAACTACAAAAATTACACATTTATAATAAATATTGTATACATAAAGCTACTATGTTAGAAAATATCCGGCCTGTGCAACGGAATCACGATACTATCATCCTTTATCCTCAACCACACCATTTTCCAGAAAATTAATCTCATAAAGATCAATTTTCTTCTTTTCAAGGAGGGGAGGATGTAGTGCTCTAAAAAGCCCTACCACCTTTTTCCCCATCCATACATCCTAATCCCAGAAATCCTACACCAAAACATTAAATCCTATCAAAATCCTGAAAAACCAAAACTAAATCAAAAATTCGCAATAAACGAATCAAAATATTCGTTTATCGCTTTGCATTTGCCCCCACGACATAATTTAATCAAAAAACCAAAACTAAAATCAAAATTCGCAATAAACGAATCAAATATTCGTTTATAGCTTTGCATTTGCCCCACGGCATAATCGCAATTCAAAATCCAGAAATACATTTCAATCTGGTAATTTCCCTAGAAAATTAAACAAACCAAATCCATGGCAAATCACACCAGATGTTCGAATTTGCCACAAGCAAACAATACCCAAATACCATTCCAAATCCTCACATGCAAATAGATTGATGAAGATTCAGAAAACTGCATCTTATCTAAAACAAACATTGAGCATCGCACGAAATGTATTGAAAATCGAGATTGTTGCACGAAAATGTGTATCTTTGGGATACAATTTTCGATTCCTTTTCCTTTATAAAGGAATAGTATAGTGATCTCCGGGCCGCAGTTAAATATCATCCGTTGTCCCTGAAGGAAAATATCCTGGAGAAGGGCGAAGTTCAAATTAAAAATAAATAAAATACTTAAAGGAAAAACGAGCCTTCTTTTTCATTTTACTGGTGAGTAAAGCATAGGTACACCCTCAAAGAGAATACTTCTGAAGATCTGGAGTATCACCTGGCCACCACGGAAACCAGCGGACTTGCGAAGACTGAGGCCAAACCAAAAGGACGTTACTCTTCCCTCTGGATCAGAGGAAGCACGGTTAACGACCCCTTGTAGGACAAGATTTCAGGAGCGGTCTGTTTTTAGAGATCGCCTTGTCCTTTTAAGGATCAGGAGACTCGCGTCCTGAAACTAACCCCTACTAAACACAACACTTAATCAGCACATGAAATTCACTTTTTTTCTATTTTCATTAAAATTAACGAGGTTGTCTTTTTTCAATGGCTGTCAAACACAAACTAAATGACGCAGCTTGTGCAAACTTTGTCAATAGTCTATTTAGAAATGGCAGTCGACGGGAACAGTGTTGCATTTAAAATTGCTTCGCGGGAAATTTAAAAAATCACTGACTTATGAAACTGCCCTTGTACCTTCTTTTATTTGATTGTTCCCAACATTTTGAAGATAAGTCAATGTCTCATTTTCTGGTGAAAAAAATGGTCAGTTTAGGCATATGGTGCAATGACTACGCAAACACCAAAGTCGTACAACCAACAGCTGTGTACCATACCGTGCAGTCTTCTTTTTCCGATTACTATCATACCCATGTCTGTAAACATATTAGTTTTGTAAACAGCTTTGGTTACACAACTACTGCAACTTTGTAAAATTTCGTTTATCACTCTGTCTCAACTTACAATATTGGACTCAAAAGTATCATACAATAACTGCAAGGTTTTCGCCGCTTAGGACAAAAAGTGTTGTAAATAGGATTTGAGAATCAGATTGAATTTTATCTAAAAATATTATAGATCTACGGTTAATGTAGGTCGTGGAACTCTGATTAAGATATAGTAAAAAATAAGTGATATAAATAAGATAGAATTTAACAGTAGACATTTGATGTATGTTTCATGTGTTTAAAACGTACATTATGACAATATGCTATTGCAATTAAAACGACTTCCCAGTCCAAAGGGAAAGTGACACATTTTTAATAAACACTAAAACATAAATAACAAAAACGAGAACCTTTTTTAGGTTCCATCATTTTTTAAAGTTACATGTCGATAAGAGTATTGAAAACATTGTAAAAAACTGGACAATTTAGGGTGATTATTTTCAAATCAAGGAATTGGACATGTAACAGAAATTAAAAATTAGGATAAGCTTATAATGTTACTTTATATTTACTGCAGTCGAAGGTGTTAATCTCGCTTCTTTTTTACCAATTCGACGTCCATTACTAAAGAATTAAGAGGAAATTGTCAACTTAATTTCCCCCACTACCCGCACAATTCCGACTGTGTGTTTGGTAGACGAGTCGTCTGTATCTTTTCACTTGTTCCATCGTCTATTCCCTCGTACTATTCATTTGATAGATTATACTCCCCCTTCTTTTCACTTCGCTTACGGAGTGTAATATGTACAATTAATTCTCCCAAAGAAATCCAGGTTCACCTTCTGGGTCGTTTAAATGTTTAATTTATTGCATCTGCAACGATTATCCATCTCTCTCCCTCTCACTCCTTACAATGTTAATCTTCATACAATCTTGATCCCCTCGACTTTGTGACACCCTAAGTCAAACCAAATTTTCATCTATAAAGGATACCATCGTCACTGCATAAATTACCTGCAACCCCATTGTAAAAGCACGCACATAAGACATCTAAGCAGACTCCCAAAAGCAGGAGAACTCGTCTTGGACTCTTTGTCCGCCTGTTTAAATGGAGAAGTATAACTCAGGTTGCATTGCATTTTCGGAGTAGAATTTGTGTACTGAGTGGAACTATTAGAAATCTGTCAAGATTAATTCAATTATCCTTCGATTAAAGAAGTCGCTATCATATGAAGATACTATCATCACAAAGATTTGAACTTGAAGTTGGTCGATCTTAAAGCACCTTTATATTCATGGAGTGATATGCCTTTATCAAGCTGTGCCGTTTTAACACTACATGCGTTTCCAAACCCACACACAATTCATATGACACCGACTTGACTTCCTGCTTATCTAGTCATTAGATTCTTCCTATGCAAACAGCAAGGTATACCACGTTGAAGATCGATTCATTTATAGTTCTCAGCGGGACACGAAGATACCTATATCTTAAATGCTTGAATAAGTTACTGTGATAATTTCACCCTGTTGCTTTCCTGGACATCTTACTTGCTGTGAGTATCTACATGCCACCGACAGTGCCCGGATCTAATGCCATCATTAAATATTTATTGATTGGATTAATAGCACAAAGGCCAAGGCTGAGAAAATACCGAAAAAGAAAATTTTCCAAACACCAATGTCAACGGAGCATTCGAGGTGTATGAGAAGACAGCATATATTCAGGGTGGTTACGGAAACAAAGTAAAAGGATATAAAAATAGGGAATAAATCAAATGGTAGGCAGGGTATCCGCCCATATGGAGAACACTCTTGCCATCTGATTTATTCAGATTTCGATTGTAGATTTATTGGGTGAGTAATTCGAACGGATAGGTGAACGTATCTAGTTATTTTATAGAGGATTGATAGGCTTAGACGTACACAGTGGTTGTTGCTTTGTAACGATTCTGGTACGGAAGGCGAAAGTCGGATTCGCAGGGTTTAACGAAATCATTTGGAAGTACTCACGTGGCAGGAAGTGAGAAAGCTAACGCCTACAGATATATCCTGTAGAGCAAAATCTAGATTATGTTGATTAAGGCAACGAATGAATATCACTAGTGAGGAATTTTCAAGAAAATATTATGTGGGTTATATTAAAAGGGAATTGAAGATATGATGGCCTTTGCCTAATGTGGTTGACGATTACACAAATTCAGGAAACGCGAATAGACTTTATATACAGGAAGGATTTGTAGAATGATATATAAGTTCAACGAAGACCCGTATAACTGGTTAATAGTTGTGGCATATGGATTGGATGAATCACTAGAGTTCAACTTTAAAATTGTTACATTCACAAGATACCCCGATGACAACCAGCACAGAGGAGGAATTCGTAATTGGAAAAAAAAATTACGATATCTCCTCATTGCTAAATCTTAATCTTCGTAAGGATAAAATTGCTGTTGTTTCCTATCCAAAAGTATGAACTTGGAGAGAATTTCATCCTCAAATAAATTTGATCCTTTTCGGTGGACAGTTACCAAGGGTTCTTACAAGACCTGAACATCCACATGTAGTTATTTCCGAAGGTAAACACCTTAGCTCGGCTCGCAAATGATCTCATACGCATACCATACATATACAGCCATTTCTCCAGAGCAATGGAAAAATGGATCCCAATAAATTAAGTAATCGAGGGTTTTTCGCCCTTGAATTAGTCAGACTACGGTTTTCTGTCAACTAAATTGCAAATAACTGAGGACAAAAGCACTACAAGAAAGAGAGCCCACTGAGAAGATCTAAGGGGCCATTTCGGAACTACAAACAGCTTAGAATAAAACATTTCATTGTTTTCGACACAATTAAATCTATTTAAGCGTATGTGTGTAATATCACAACGTGTGTATATAACAATATCATAATAATATTATGATGAGCATGTGAGAATACCAAAAACACTATGTCACTCAGATAGGTTGAAGTCTGTAATATTGATATATTTTAAATATATATATATATATATATATATTTTCAATTTATGGTTGGATGGAAAAACACAAGAAAGGAAATCACATGGATGTGAATAATTGAATGTCCATTGCGAAATCAGAATCATCTACTACATGGGCTGAATAATCCCGATATTTTTCAATAAGTGGCGCTACTAGAAAATAAACATGACTCATTTCGAGAGACACATATGTCACTAGTTTATATATGAAGTTTCGTGACATTTCGTGGGTTCGTTTACAAGCTATAGTCGTTTGAGTGACGCTTCTTTCGACTTCATAAAAAAAATGAAAAAACAGGAATATCGCATCTTGATCAAACATTGTTTTTTGATGGGAAAAATTCTGAACAATCATTGCAATGGTTGCAGAGATGTTATCCCGCATAAACTCCTTTGAGAACAACTGATTATCGGAGATTTAGTGAATTTAAAATGGGTCATACAAGCACCGAAGATGCACCTCGCTCTGGAAGGTTCCAAGAGGCTACGAAAGCGGAAATCGTAAAGCAAGTGAATCGCATCGTTTTGAATGATCATCAAGTGAAGTTGCGCGAGTTATCTGGCCGTGGGCATCTCAAAAGATCGACGGGATAAATTTTGTACGATCTTTTGGTGATGAAAAGGCTATCGGAGCGATAGGTGCCGCGTTTGCTTACCGGCGACCAAAAACAGTAGCGCCGTACATCACAGCGCATCACAGCCGTACATCAGGAGTCATGGTGTGGGGAGCTATTACCTACTATTGCCCAATCGAGTTGGAGTATTTGTACGGAAACAACTACAAATGTTTGGTGGAACGGTCAATTCCAAAAATTAAAAATATTTTTGGACCCTTGTTTTGGATTTTCCAACAAGACAATTTTCCACACTTCCAGGGTTGTTGGATTCAATCAGAAGACGTGGAACTTTTGCCATGGCTGCCCTATACGTCGGACTTAAACACAATCGAAAACGTTTGGTCTTGGCTATCTCGTAAAGTTTATGAAGGCGGCAGACAATTTGAAGACAAGAACACCTTAATCGAAGCTATTCGTGATTCCTGGGACCAAATTTCCCTAGACTGTTTAAAAAACCGCTATGATTCTATTCCCAACCGTCTTATAGAGATCATATCTAAAAACGGGGGGCATACTCATTATTAATGTAGAAAAACGTTATAAATGAATATTTTAAAACCATAAAACGTAAATATTTCATAAATTTTTTCCTTCTTTTCTAAAATTTTGCATGTGGCATCATCCTAGTGACGCACTTTTTCATACCCTTTTTAAGTAGTTTATTATTTGATCTTGGGAAATTACAACGGTCGTTTCTTAATTACTCTTTAATTTTATGAATTTTTTTTTTGGGAAAATACGTACCTATTCACAGGTAGTATATGTTTCCGGGTACAACATTTTCAACAGGTATAAAGAGTGAAAATCAATTGCAACATTTGTGGCCTCATCCTAGTGATTGGGAGTTTACATCTGAGTCCCATAGGCAGTCTGCAGAGTGGCTGGAATGCCAAAGTCAACCAAAGCGGCCAAAGATGAATGCTCGGCTGGGAAGGTTATGGCCCCCGTTTATGGGGAGGCGCATGGCATAATCTTTATCGATTATCTGCAGAAGGGAAGAACAGTCACAGGAGAGTATTATGCAGCATTATTGGAAAACTGAACGATGAAATAATGAGAAAAAGTTCTGTACCATCACGATAACGCACCGTCACGCATGTTCTTGAAAGCGGTTGACAAATTGGGCCTATTACGATTTGAATTGGTTGCTTGCAGTTACCTACTGCATTCTCCAGGCTTGGGCCCCAGCGACTACTATCTGTTCCGAAACCTCAAGCGGTTACTCCAGGGAAAGATATTCAAATCGAATGAGGAAGTCATCACCGAAATCAAAGCGTATTTCCAAGACTAGAACGTTTCGTACTACAGAAAGACTTTAATTAAAAATGTCGGAACTTTTCAGTCTATGCGGTGTATATGGATTCTCAAAAGTCTTCGACATACACTGGCAACATTCAGTAGGTGGTAAAGAAGGAATATTGGGAAAAAAAAACGGAAACTTTACGACACAAGTAATGCATTTTATCCAAGAGGAAACTCTTTTTTAAACTTACTTACGTTAGACGAGTTAATACATTTGTTAGATGCGAATCTCTCTACTCGAATACATTTTCGTATAATTGAGTTAAATAAAGATCAGTGGGGGTTATGCGCTGTAATCCGTTTTCCAAAGAGACGTTACTTGGACAGTATAACCAAATGCATTCTTTCGATTTCAGAAAAACACACTGATCGCACTTTGATCTCATAGTAAAGACAGAACTACGTCTCCGACTAATAAAAACAGAATAGATCATTAATCTTAATTGTGGACAACATTTTAAAGAACACAATGAATCATTCCGGCTCGAAAGTTGCTCTTATAAACATGGTCAAACGAACCGATACAGAAACGCTACCATTAACACTCCGTGGAAAAAGGCGTTGTGCTGTCAAATCTGAAGAAGTTGTACGCGTAGTTCTCTGATCCAAATAGTCCGAAAGAATCATTCATCAAAATTATTGCAAGTTCGATCAGAAGAATTGTGGGGTACGTGTGAAGTGCCAACGTATGGCACGCAGTTCTTTCGTATCCCCATCGATCCGTAGAAAGAATATTGTTCACACGAGAAGAGGAAACAGATACACACATCGTAAGTTATTTTAATGTTTATGTTTTCTTTTATTTCGCTTGTTAATTCTTTGTTCTTATAAATATGATCCCAGGATATATATATGATGAAACAGCAGGGTATAAGGCACGCCAACACACTAAGGAAACACTCCACGGGATAAAGCGGTATGCATTATGAAATTGAGCAATGAAAACTTGCTGACCGAAAAGAATTGAAATGGATCTAACTTGAACTCAAACTCTTTTTAACCCTTTAATGGGAGTGGTTGTTAATACTCAAAAGGTATAAGCACATGCGACCGCGGTGATGGTTATCGAATCACTAATTCGAAAAGGGAAGAAATTGGATAATTAATTTTTCGCACTTGACAACCAAAAGAGAACATACTTCTGCTCTCTCATTGCCACGTTCTTCGATGTGTGGTAGGGTAGGTTACATCGGTAAATTGATGATCGAAGAGAGCGGGACAATGAGAGAACAGAAACACGCTGTATGATTATCTTGGGGTGGATTCGGTTGTATGTGCATGAATCAATGTAGTTCTGAGCGGAACCCATTGACCTAATTCGGTAGTATGGTGAGTTCAGAGTATATTGATCTGTACGAAGACAGAAGAGAGAAAAATTAAGCTGATGCTATTCACCTGCAAAAAGGGAGCATTGATCCCCAGCGAATGAAGTGTCTGGAGAAAAGCCGAAGTAACGCTAGGGAAATATCTTCACGTGATTCAATCGAATGTTCTGATAATTTTCCCCAGCGGTTCTGCAATGATGCGACAACTTCGTCCGGCAGGATTTGGTTGTCGCTAAATGACATGGGTAAGAGTTGCCGTATGGAAAAAAGGGAAGCTAAACTCATTTATGCATTGTCTGCGTGGAACAATAAGTTTAGCTATGTGTCCTTGGTGGTAACATGCTTTGCAGGTGAAGAGGTAAGTAGGGGGAAATGGGGTTGGTTTGATGCGCTGTAAGGCGGTCGAAATTGGGTGGGATTGGCCGGGAATGGTGGGTGGTTCTCCATGTAGTTTAGAGAAACCCCCACAGAATTTAGAAATCTGTCAATGTAAATTGGAAAAACGGATAAAGATCATAGTTTGCATTTATTTTTGTTCCCATCAGTCATGGAGTTTCAAATAAACCGCCATATCGGAGTCCTCTTTTGAAATGGTAAGGTCTTCTTACAGGACAAAGTCTCTGTTTTCAACCTGGCGAAGGCCAGGACGAGCCTTGTTCCTGTTTAAGCTAAGTTGACATGCAGTCTCCACGTGACACCCCTGGATAGCTACTCTGGCACCCGCCAAGTTGTAAACCAATGCATGCAGTGACATCCTGAGAAAGGTTGGCGCAAGGGTAATAACCTTGTCCGGAAAAACAAATTATTATGGACAATTTAACAAAGCTCGGATAAGGACCAGATACCGGTGAAGAGACTTGCTAAATAAGGCCAAGACTGGATCCCGTTTGCAGTGCTGATGATGATGGCGAAGATGCAGAATGGAGAGGACTCCACAACAGCGATTGGAACAGCTATACCCTAAACCCACAATATCGGGAACAATCAGGTCGCGAAGATTAAAATGGATCAGATACGTGGAGTGAATGGACAGAGAGACCGAGAAGACTACGACGGCGGCGGGGGGAGAACGGGGGACAGGGAACGAGCAGTCGAGTCATCGAGGTCACGACGCTTCCGGTTTCTACAGGCATATAAGTAACATAGAATAGAATAGCCTAAATATCATAACATTATATATCTACGAATGCCACAGGTGCCAGAAAATAGCAAGTACTAATATACACAGCAGTCGACCTATGAAACGTTTTTGACACGAAATATCTACTGTCTGGGATAAGCAAGATAAAATGAACGAATCCGCTCATCCTAAGCACAACAACGGAAAAGCAAAATACTTTAAATTGATATTTCGCTTCGCAATGAACTTAGAAATTAGTGTGCTAAAAATGATCACCATTTTTACCAGGCTGTTCAATAAGTTTTAGTTGTCATACACAAATGACATCACTACGTTTAAATCGATATTATTTTTACGATCTGTCGTTTCTCAAACAATAACAGTCAAAATTTAAGCGGATTGGAGTTTTGATAAGCCACTGTTTTTCAATGGAGAAAACCAATACAAGCAAAGAAATACATTGACCACCCATGTATGTGTATACCAGAATGAGTACAATAAACAAAGCAAGTGGTTGGACCAAACAGAAGAAAGTGTTTTAGCCAGAGATGTTATACGTGGACTATCTTGAAAAATGAAAAGCAAAAACAGGGGTATTTTATGTGCCGTTATTTTACCAATTGAGTGATGTACTCAAAGATGGATAGAATAAAAACGGAGATTGAGTTTCGCACAACAGAATGATCATCATAAGGAATCTTCACATTTAATATAAAATGAAATCTTGTTGGTCACAATTTCAATGTAGCTACCCAATAAACAAAATTCTCCTTTTCTTTTAGTTATATTTTTTGATGCTTTCATAACTAGTGACAACCTCTAAACAAATATTTTGTATTAAGACAATTCGTTTGTCATTTGACGACCACGTTATACGTTCGTTATTCCCAAGGCGTACACCGTACACACGATTTCATAATTAAATTTTACTTCTATATTTGATGAATCGATTCGGAGATGCACAGATCTCGTTGACGGAATTTCAAATCGAACAGATTTTTGTTAAACCGCATTCGTAAATAGCGACACTTGTCAGTAAGAGCGCAACACACCAACATCACGATAACAGATACAAATTGCGAGCAAACTTGTCGCTCTCCTTAAAAGGGATTAGGGTTCTGGGCATGTTAATCCCAATACGATAAGGGCAGGTGCTACTTAACATGAATCACTTCATAAAAATAAAATCCAAATGAAAGTGGGGTAAGGATATTATAAATATACGAGCATTTGTTGTAATAGTCACTTGATCAGGTATATGTTATACTTCAGGTCGGTTTTATGTTCTGTTCATCGGATAATCTTGTGGATTCCATTAAATTACACTTTAGATGGACCCACTAAGGGCGGTTTACTTGACCAAAACAGATTAAATTCTGGGCGGAGTTTAAATGAACCGTGAACTTGGATGGTGTTTGGAATTCAATGAATGCCTTGATGCGTGTCCTATACTTGAGCAGAAATAAAACATATTTCATAGCTATTGGCAAACAAACAATGAGGAAATGAGTTTGCAATTTTTAAGCGAAATGACAATCATGTATATACTCTTGTTAAATACTTTTACGTTTATTCATTACGCTTGTTAGAGGGCGACCAGGTTCGTTTTCAATAATTTCAAATATTCCAATATACATAAGCACATATATTCATTTCTTTTATTTTTTTCGATGTACGGCAAAAATGAGACTATATTCTAAAAATTAATGAACTGCTAAATAGGAAGAGATGGATGGTTGGGCGCTCTCTATTACATTGATGACAGAGCTGGAAAAAACTCTAAGCGGACGAACGAAAGACGTGATAGTTGTGGATGTTTTTCAAATGCCCAGGAGAAAAAGGAGGATCTACGTTATGCTCAGTTGCTTGTTGCCGTTGATCGCATTACAATTACGTCCCACATCTTATACAATTATCTTTTATTTTACATATCCGAAGACCTAACTGTAGAGTCCTAATGGCCTTTTTACTCGCAGACGTACATATATAAGGTACATATTTATTTTGGAGTCAAAACATTTTACTCTATGAGGAATAAGGCTCCTCATGCCTATTACTCCGCAAGCTAAAGCGTCAATATTATGATCGAGGATGAGTGACAAGTACATGGGTGGGCTGAAAAGTTTCCAACCTAACAAAGATACAACACTTTCTTAAAATCTATTTTTATTTTTCTACATAGTCTCTGAGTAACGCGGGTGGTCAAGCAGTTCAAACCGTAATTCGTGGATTTTCGCCATGGCAACCCCTGAGGTGTGAGACGGCGCGTTGTCTTGGTGAAACGGGATTTTCTTTTTCTGCAAATGTGGCCGTTTTTCCGCAATTTCTGCCTTCAGTTGGTCAAGTAATGATGCGTAGTATGCTCGCGCCCAAAATGCCTGCAATTTTGATGAGTAACTGTTAAAAGATGCACAACTACATTCACTAGCTTTTATTGACGAGTGCTGCTATCTTCACATTGAGGTCGAAAACTTTTCTGGTCACCGTCGTGTAGTGAACTTTTTTTCGTTAACATTCCTCTTAGTTTGATTATATTCAAGTTGGTATGAGAGAAAATATCTGGGGATTCCGCAGAATGACCATGTACATTTGATACTGATGCTGGTTTATATACGAGCAAAATTATGTTACTTGAATCGACGAATGGTTAAACATATTATTCTTCGGGCATCTTTTACTTAAAGTAAAGGGGCAATTGATAATCATTCCCCACCATTAATTGAATTCACTTTAATGTCAACTCACATACCAATACAATGAATACCTCTAAAAGTGCATGAAATCAAACGCATAAACAGCCGGATCATAGGTTCCAGGCACTAGATCTGGAAAATCCCTATGAGGACCAAAAATAAATATTATAGACTGCGCTAGTTATAACAACAATAACCAATTACATGTAAACGAGGCTATAAAATGTCTGCAATCGTTGACCATGTGCAAATATTATTTTAAAGTTACACACTTCCAGACAAGTGTCGCACAGCTAATTAGGGATCGCTGTCTCATTAATATACTGTCTTGCAAGGCAGACATAAAAAATGATTAGTCTCTGCATAATCAGCGCCGCGACTGGACCTAAGGTAGTCATTAAATTAATGACTGTAACCTGCGTCCCCCGTCGAACGCATTTTAAGCAGAAAAGAAAAAGAAAGCTGATAATGTATCGTTCGATCTGCACGATCGAAGTAGAGAGTCAGAGTACAATTAGCGTCGTGAAAAGTGACACATTAACCGTCGTCCTGAACGGACAACAGATTAGAACCGCGTGATTTACATGTCAGCAAGGCAGACGTAATTAGTAGATGTGTTGAGTCGTGTGTTTTGTTTTGCCATTCGGGTGTTTAAATATACGAATTTAAACTAAATCAAACTTTACGCTAAATTAAACTAGAGCGTATTTTAAAACTGTGAGCTTAATTTGACAATCAACTGTGCATATTATATTATTTACAAAGATCTGACATCGCCTCGGAATGAGATGTATACTAAAATCTGCTATGAACGAAGTATAATAGAAGTATTGAGTCCACAATGAGATGAAGCATAAACTTTATTTACTTTCACGATTTTTACAAGTCCACTAAGGAAATACTGTATAACTTTAATTGATTGCTTCGTGGACTTAGCATTTTTTTTTTTTGCCAAAACAACTAAAACAATACAATTTTTATTTGTCAATGTAGAACTAGACTATTTTTATTAGGAAAAGAGCGTTAATTGAGCAGCGCACCACAAACTTGCTTTATCTATAATATAATGTTTGCTAATAAACGACTAATTATCATTAAACTTACTTTATATGATGATTACTAAGAAATAGCGTTATATTTCTGATGTTGTTTGTTAACTATATTGGTTCATGGAAATGGTGTAAGTGACTTCACCCAACAAAACATTAACGTTTCCTTTTTTGTGACATACAATATGTAATTAATACGTATTTTATGACAAATAAAAACGCATTGTTAAGAAGAAAAATAAACAAGAGATAGGAGTAAAGTAATCGGGAACTTGACTTGAAAATGATCACAAATATACAAATACATAAAAAATAAATATATACATATATATATATATATATATATATATATATATATATATAAATCCGACCCAAATATATTTTCCATAATCATTTATAGTGTGATAGGCTTTATACAATATTTAACGTCCCTCTAGGACAAGGGTTGCGCACAGACTTCTTTTCTACTTTGATGGAGCAGATCGAAGGATACATTCTTTGTTTCCTTTTTGTTTAAAAACACGCACATGATGCGTTTCTATCACACAACAGTTGCAGGTCTCGCGGTACATTTATGGTTTATCTAACATTGAAATTATTTACGATCTGCGAGACTGTGTGGATATACGTCATGCAATTCTTAGAACCTTATATTCATACAAGTGTCCATTTATGCTCAACGATAGCAAAGATATTTTGTATATCTTATTGTTATTTTTCCAATGAATTGGTATTTGTTTTGAGTAGCACATTATTTACCTTGTGCCGTCTTAGATTATTTCCAGATATGGTATCTGAATTTTATGATCCGCCTGCATATGCATTTGCTTTCATGCACTTGCACAACTACTCAATGTATTGTTATGTTGATTAGGGTTAAACAACATATGGGAGTACACATGAAGGTGAATCCGGTTAATGGTGAGGGGTGGGTTCAATGGGGTAAGTATTAAGGACGGTAGGTTTCGCGCGTTACATATATACTATAAATATATAATAGGTGTGCAAATATAAATATATATATATATATATATATTTACATATTTATATAAATATATATATATATATATATTTATATAAATATATATATATATATTTATATAAATATATCTATATATATTTATATAAATATATCTATATATATTTATATAAATATATCTATATATATTTATATAAATATATCTATATATATATAAAAGTATATATATAAATATATAAAAATATATATATATATATATATATAAAAATATATATATATATATATATAAAAAAATATATATATATAAAAAAAAAAATATATATATATATATATAATAAATGTGCAAGTAGAAATTCGGCTCTGAAGTTGGTTGCATTATAAACATACTTGAACGCATCCAATTCACTCGGCATTTTGGATATATGTAGCTTCATCATCATCATCATCGGCACTACAACCGGGATCCGGTCTTGGCCTTATTTAGAAAGTCTCGAGGCTTGTTAAATTTTCCATAATAATTTATTTTTACGGGTGAGGTAATTAGCGTTGTGCCAAATATGTAGCTTAGTCATTACTATTTACTATATATGACAATGGTTTAGTAATTTACAAGCATCAGTTGTATAAGAGGTGGACCTCGAAAAACAATATTTACGCCATTGGATTCTATTCTGTTTTCAAATGAGAAAAAAATGCTTCTCAAGCTATGAAATTGATTAATTCGACTTTAGGTGAACATTCTGTGTCATTCAACAGTAAAAAAAGTTGGTTACAAGATTTCGTGAAGGAAGACGCTCCACGTTCAGGTGAACTTTGTTTTTTTTTTTTTTGCAAGTTTTACCGGATAAACATCCGTGTCAAACTCAAGAAGAACTTGCAGAACAGTTAGGAATATCACTTCGATACCACGCAATGGGAAAAATACAGAAAAGAGGAATATGGGTTCCTCACAAACTAACGGAAGGAAACAAAAAACAAATAGATGTCACGAATTTAGTTTCTGTATACAAAGGAAAGATTTTTTGTACAAGATCGTTACGGGTGATGAAAAGTGAATTTTGTACGACAAACCTGAACGCAGAAAAGCAAGGGTTGATCCAGGCCAGCCATCAAACTCAGTTGCAAAACCGAATGATAATGCCAAGAAAGAGTTACTCGGTGCCTGGTGGGATTGGAAAGGGGTCATTTACTACGAGCTTCTGGAACCTGGTGAAACTGTTACAGGTGAACGTCATCAAGCCTACCTAATCAAATTAAGTGGTGCTATAGAAGAAAAAAGACCATTTACGGGCCTAGGAAAGCGGAAAGTGTTGATGCTGCATGAAAATGCTCGTTCACATACAGCAAAACCAACATAGGAACTAATCTTCTGTGTAGGCTGGGAGGCTTTTACCATGCGGCGTATTTTCCAGACGACTTTTTCTGATTACCGCTTTTTCAGATCGATGTCGTCTTATTTGAAAGACTAGCGATTAACGAAATATGAAAACGGCTTCATGACTATTTTGATTCTGAAACCAACAAATTTCTATCGCGAAGGTGTGGGGTACGAAGTATATTGCCTTACATGGGCACGGTTTCACTTTAATCCCCGACACTTGATCCGAAAATTGTCACCAGGTAATCCAAGAGGAAAGCAGAAACGAAAACACTTTTATTTTGTTATTTTTTTTTATGTTTTTTATTTTGCTGTAATTTTATTAATATAAAATATCTTGGCACAACTTCGTGTAATTTCCAATTCACTCCTGGTATTTTGTCTTTACTTTAATTTTATTTATATACAATATCTTGATACCACTTCGTGTAATTTCCAAGTCACTTCAATTATTTTTTGTTTACTTTAATTTTATTTATATACAATATCTTGACGCAACTTCGTGTAATTTCCAATTCACTCCTGGTATTTTGTCTTTACTTTAATTTTATTTATATACAATACCTTGATACCACTTCGTGTAATTTCCAAGTCACTTCAATTATTTTATGTTTACTTTAATTTTATTTATATACAATATCTTGACACAACTTCGTGTAAATGCACGACGAATTTAATTTAGAAACAATGCCTCACGAAGTACAAGACCCAACTCGTGGTTGGCCGTTTGACTCCCTCGTGCGTACTCTACAGATGATTTGATGAGAGATTACTCGCGACCCGTGCAGACTCTACAGTGGTTGGATAGTGACTGACTCTACTTAGGGGTGAAATTCTGTATTTCATTTTGCACACAGGACAACCAAAAGAGACCACGCCTCCGCTCTCTCATCGTCACGCTCGTCGAAGTGTGGTAACTTCGGTTAATTGATAATCAACGAACGTGGTAGAATGAGAGAACAGAAACTCGATGTACTGTGATCTCAGGGTGGCTTGGTTGTGTGTGCTGGTATCAAATGCAGCTACTGAGCATGGCCTACTGACCCAGTGTTACGGCTATGGTGAACTCAGAGAGCATTGAACCGTATGGAAACAGAATTATAGAGGAGAGGAAAATTTAGCTGTTGCTATTCACCTGCGATGATCTGATGAAAATCGATAGGACGCTACATCGGCTAGGGAAATAATACCGTGGGAAAAACGCTAAGGCATCGGCAATTACCCAAGCCAATGAATGATGATGCAACCGCGTCGTTTGATTCGACTTGGTTGTTGCTAACCAACACGAATGGAATTTCCGGTGGAAATCTCATGGTTAGAGTAATGGAGTTGCCGTATGGCAAAAATGGTAGCTAAACTCAATTATGCATTATCTGCATAGGATAATGAGTTTAGCTATACGTCCTTGGGGGAAACATATATTTCAGGTGAATAGCCTGAACGGTGGAATAGGGGTTGATGTGACGCGCTGAAAGCGGCGGAAATTGTGGTTGAAATTGTGGGTTGGTTCTCCATGTAATATAGAGAGACCCCACAAAGGTATCTGTCATCTATCCGATATATGGCAAAAGACTATATGTAGCAATGGTGAACATTCCGATTATTAATCTTTGCATATGTATATTTTCCAATAAAGTTGAATTTAACAAAAAAAGGCCAGTTTATACTTGCACACTTTGGCGGAAGCAAAGTTGTACAACCTAATATATATATATATATATATATATATATATATATATATATATATATATATATATATATATATATATATATATATATATATATATATATATATATATATATATATATATATATATATATATATATATATATATATATATATATATATATATATTATACTATGGTATAACATTGAATTGTCAAAACTCCTTTATGTTTTGTTTGCTTTTCGCGTACAAAAATAGCGTATATATTGCAACTTGTTTGAACATATACCCTTTTTGGGAGCGTACAATTTTTTTTATTTATACCCTTAAATCTCAAATTACGGGCCGAATAGGAATGGGACTATAACCCGCAGTCCTAATCCCTATTCCTAAACCAAAGAAAGATAAAGATACTATAGAGGGTTACCGTCCTATGTCCTTAATCCCCTCTATTGCAAAGGTTTTAGAAAAAATAGTAGCCAAATGTTTGCTATGGTTTATAAAAACAAAGAAATTGACACCTTTCAACCAAGTAGCGTTCAAATCCAACAGAGGTTGCACAAATGCCTTACTTCACATTGACCACTATATCTCAAGGGCTCTATCAACTAAAAACCACGTCACAATCCTCTTTCTAGACTTCGAGAAAGCCTTCGACATAATCGGCATTCCCATTATACTTAACAAATTGTTAAAATGGGGAGTTGGTAACAACATATGTATAGGGGCACGTCAAATCATTTCCATGTAATAGAAAATTTCAGTGTAAAGCCAACCACATATACTCCAATACACTCGCGCTACACAACGGAATCCCTCAAGGATCCCCATTGTCAGTCATATTCTTTATTATCGCCTGTGACCACATAAGCACGATAATATATAAATAGAAACATCTAGATCATTATATTTACGCCGATGATATCTACATCTTAAGTAAAGCCAGTGATTTAATTTTCTTGCAAAAGCATGTTAACTGACACATTGAAAGATATTTTAGAATGGTCAAATTATTCATGTGCCAAGCTGTCAATAGAAAAATGTAAATTACTTCATGTGTGCCGACGACGACTTTGCCCCCAAATACACCTTCAAACTGTTTTTTTCTTCTTTGTTAATAATTACATCGGCGTATAGAACATTTCGAAATTCTTACATCTCCAACTGCTTTCAAATTGTCCTTGTTATTCAGGCTTTTTTAAATTGCCCGCAAGTTTGAACTTTCTATTCTCTATTAAGTGAAGTAGAAGCTCAAAAGTCGCATACCTGTGTAGACATTCTAAATATTAGTCATAACCGGCTCGCACTCAAATATTTGAAATGCTGTCTCTTGTAACCGGAATTTCCACATCACTTCTTCGATGTTGCATTTATACGTAAATCCATCGTGAACAGATACCGTTTTTTCAATGTTTCAAAATAAATGCAATTCTAAAAACGGAAACACGAGTTTCAACAGCGGCGTATACCACAAAGAAAGTAAAGAGCCATCGCCTGGCTTGAACTTGAATATAACTAGTCGAGCATCTGATGCGCGTGCAGCGCACATTCTCTCCCTACAAATCCCGGCGCCACTTTGATACAAAACCGAGGAATGAATTTCGGCGAAGATCAACAATCCAAAACTAGGTATGACTTCTTGCGAATCCAACGGCTATATCTGCCGCGGGTTAGGTGGAGTGCAAAATGTACAACATAAGGGCGAAGCATGTTAAACCAACCGAGTAACCAGAAACCAGAAAAGGCAAGGATTACGCTTCTATAGTAACAAGTGAACTGACTGCAAGATACCGAACTGGACTTTGCTATGCTTTCTGTGGTTGATTCTGCCAAGCGAAGAGCCGGTTATAATCACGGAACTGAAGCAGTGAACGGGATGTGCGCGCGTCATTAGTATGAGAACCAGTACACAATGCACCTTAACCACATCAATGTCGTCGTTTCGCAATGTTGACAGCGACAACCACAAAGTTAAGAAGCGACTTGCGGAGTCGAATGCTGGAGATGTTATGTTACCATAAGGATGCAGAAAGCAATAGTCTCACGGACATATGTTGAGCGTTTCGCGGTTGAGTAGTTTCTTCAGGTTCATTTTCTACTATCTTTTTGCCTAAAAGTAAAGCTGAAATTGTGAAAGAGGTGCTTTTACTTGTTTTTCATTTTCTTGTTTTCGTTTGGTGTTTCACGAATTTTCCTTTCGGAACACCAACGTATGAGAAAATATTCAGAGGTCCTTTCCGCTGACTGCCTTGCATTTTACTGGAAGAGTTACGTTTTGACGTGTGCGCTCGCTAGGAAAGGAAACACAAAGCAAATATCCTTCCCAGAATACGCAAAAGTTGCGGAGTACATCTACCACCATATTGTACACAATTTAAATGTGAGAACTCCATGCGGCTGTGATTTGTTCGGTGCACTTGAAAATTTTCAACAAACCCCAGAGAACAGGATTTCAATCGAAAATTTTAACTAGCCGGGTCGCCAGTCACAGGTACTATCACTCTGAAAATATAACAAACCAAGTCTTAGATGGTCATAATTTGAGGTAATATGAGCAATTGATGGTCGAATAGTTTCCATTAGTTCCATTGATATTGCAATTTCTCAACACTTTGTTTGGCACAAATCACACCCACGAAAAAAGTTTGAAATACGTGAATACGTCAAAGAAAAAGGACAAGACACTAAAGATTAAAATGCGAGGCAACTGAACAGGCTGAGCATTCCACGTGTTTATACATTCTTTAACCCTACGTTTGAAGTTAATTTTTAAAGTGATATTTCTTAACGACGGCTGTCGGGGAAAAATATTTGGAGACGTGGAAATTCATTCTTCAATCACAATAACAACACTTATAGTAAATAAATGAAAAGTCTATCTAAGTGTTTCTATAGAAGCGTAATCCTTGCCTTTTCTTGTTTCTGGTTACTCAGTTGGTTTAACATGCTTTGCCCTTATGTTGTACATTTTGCACTCCACCTAACCTGCGGCAGAGATAGCCGTTGGATTCGCGAGAAGTCACAGCTAGCTGCTTTGGATTGTTGATCTTCGTCGAAATGCCATCCTCGGTTTTGTATCAAAGTGGCCCCGGATTTCTGGGCAGAGAATGTGCTCTGTACGCACTAGTACGCTCGACTAGTTGTATTCAAGTTCAAACCAGGCGATGGGTTTTTACGTTTTCTGTGGTATACGCCGCTGCTGAAACTTGTTTCCGTTTTTAGAAATACATATGTATATTCCATATGTGTCTATATTTTATTTAAGCGTCAATATTCTCTTGACACTACCGAAATATATTGTGACGCATATGACAATCAGTACTAGAATATTCTAGAAAGTCCAAAACAAAGTACTAGTATATTCTAGAAAGTACTGGAAAACCGGAGACTATGACCAGTAGAAAATTCGAGGCTATGGAACGGACGGAAACGAAACACCGAATCAGAATGAAGAAACGGTATAAATACGTCACACGCAGATCAGGGAAGAAAAAGTAAGCAGTAAAAGACGCGATAAGTACGGAAGCGATAAGTAAAGAAATCGTTAAGTGTACGGTATAAGTAACGGTTGTATTACGGACTAATAAAGTGTTATATTAATTCAAAATCGATTTAACGGCTCTTATTTATTTTAAAATAATTAATCCAGCGAACCCTAAGCTCGCTACAATTGGTGTCAGAAGTGGGATTAATTATTGTTTAAGTGAATAAGTGTGTGAAAGTGTGTTGTGACGATGTCAGATCGACATTTGGAGGATCTTCGCGTTCCTGAGTTGAAGAAGGAACTTGAGGACCGGAATCTGGATAGCAGAGGATAGAAGGAAAAATTCGACGACAGCGTCTGCAAGCAGCAATGGAGGAAGAGGGTATTGATGTCGACACATATGTTTTTACGATTGGGCCAGACTGTCCGGATGAAGAAGAAACAGCGAGTCAAGATGGTGCCAATGTAACGGACAAGAGTTCGCCACAGTTGGACATTTCGGAGATGTTCAGGATGATGATGACAAAATTGGACGCGCAAGCAATAGACATTAATACAAAATTGGACGCGCAAGCTGCAGATGTTAATGCAAAGTTGGATGCCCAAAATTCAGAACGACGCAGAAGCTGCAGATCTGAATGCAAAATTGGATGCCCAAACGCAGTGGATGAAATGTAATTTTCAGCACTTTGAGGAAGAAATTCAGAACGGGACCCTTCTCCGTATTTATACGTCAATTTGACGCCGCGGCCAATTATAATAAGTGGTCGGATGAGCAAAAGTCAACATCACCAATCGTGTCACTCGCGGGGCGGCTGCAGAATTGCTACAAACTATACCAGCAGAGAAGCAAACAGATTTCCAAGCGGTAAGAGATGGCCTTGAAGCTAGGTATGGAGACAACCACATGCAGCAGGTCTACCGCATGCAACTGCGGAGCAGAACGCAAAAGCCTGGAGAAAATCTTCAACAGTTGCAGGCAGATATTGAGCGATTGGCAAACTTGTCTTATTCAAATATGACTAAGGAATTTCTGAACGAGGTAGCAATGGATGCATTTATAAATGCACTCCAAGATCGGGACTTGCAACAAGCCGTTCGTTTGGCAGGAAATAAGACTAATGAAATACTGGCGTTCGCATTGGCATATGAATCTGCTAAACTGGCTACCAGGAGTACATATAGAGTCCGAGAAATGTCCGTCCAGGAATGTTCCTGCCAAAGAATCGGGCATGTACAACGGAGAACCCCGTGACCTGTTATCAAGTGCTGTACATGCGGCGGAGTCGGCCACATCTCTGTTGACTGTAGGAAACGTCGACGAATGAATGAAACATCAATTGAGAATTGTTATTCATGCGCTAATCATAGGAGGAGACTATCAACGGACCAACCTGAGGTCAATAGCTCGGGAAACTTGTAAGAGCAGACTTTACGGGGCGAAAGTAGCCTGGTGGAATGTGCAGCCCCAGCATCGTAACTGTATCACAACTCCAACGGGATAACCAAAGTTTGGTTATAACTACGATCGTTAATGCAAGGACAACAACAGTGACAATCGACACTGGAGCAACGAGATCCATAATTCAGCCGGATGTCGTGGGGAAAATAGCCCTTAATATAAATAGAAGATACGCTTTGAGGAGTGCCACAGGAGAATGCTCTACAGTCTACGAAGAAGTTGAGAGCATAATAGTGCTGGGCAATATTTCCATCTCCCACCAATTTTTGGTTGCCGATATTACGGATGAATGCATTCTTGGAATGAATTTCATGAAGGAGCACCAAGTTGTTCTAGATATCGGGCAAAGAACACTACGAATTGGTAACTTGGAGGTTGCTATTACACTGCAGGACGAACAATTGCGAAGACTGAAATGTTATGTGCGTGAGGACGATGAAATCCCAGCCCCTTCAGACTCGGTAAATTGGACCAGTCTCGAGAGTGATCCCGGTGACAAACGATTCTACATCACCGAAGCTGTACAAAATCATCGTAAGGGGAACATCCTTGTTGGGAAAACCCTTATCGATGCGAAGAAGCACATCGTACCCGTCGGAGTACTAAAGGCGTCTAAGGAGCCGGTCGCAGTAAGAAAAGGAGAGGTAATCGCAGAATGTGCACCCTTATCAATGATAAACTCAATTCAGACTAGGGGAGAGAACCATTCAATTCAACAACCCTCTGGTGCATCCTCTGTGGTTAATAGGCTGATGCCCCAGAAAATCGGATTAACAGACAGAGAAAAGGCAAGCGTAAAATCACTCCTGAACGATTTTTCTGATATTTTTGTGACAGGAAATAAAAAATTCGGACGCACCGGTATAGTTAAACATCACATTAACACGGGTGAGTCAACACCTATAAGGCAGCCACCTCGTCGACTACCGTTGGCCAAACAATCAGAAGTAGCCAACATGATTCAAGAGATGGAAGAGCAAGGAGTCATCGAGTAATCATCGAGCCCATGGGTTTCGCCGGTAGTGCTCGTCAAGAAGAAGGATGGGACAACTAGATTTTGTGTCGACTACCGGCAGTTAAACGGCGTTACCAATAAAAACAGTTACCCACTTCCTCGAATCGACGACACACTTGATACCCTTTCTGGAGCTCAGTGGTTTTCAACATTGGACCTAAAAAGCGGTTACTGGCAAGTAGAAGTACTAGATGGGTGGACGAGTAATGCTATACGCGCAGCTCAACTTCAGGATGAAGATATGTCGCTAATCCTGGAACACAAAGAAAAGAACGAGCGGCCAACTTGGAACAATATTTCCGACAAGAGTGGAACATTTAAGGCATATTGGGCACAATGGAATTCCTTGCTGGTGGAAGATGGAATTCTTAAGCGTAAACGGGAAGCCGCGGATGGAAAATCCCATCGAATGCAGATTCTAGTCCCACCATCAAAAGTGAAGGATGTACTAACAGAAATGCACGACGGGGCCTCCGGTGGACATCTGGGAGTTAGTAAGACACTTTCAAAATTACGATCTCGATTCTACTGGCTTCACATGAGAGATGACGTCGAGTCTTGGTGTAGGAACCAGAGGACCAACAGCACAATCAAGGAGCGCTATGAAGCAGTACAACGTGGGCGCCCCTTTCGAGCGAATTGCGATTGATATCTCAGGACCATTTCCAAAAACCAACGACAACAACAAATACATGTTGGTCATCATGGATTACTTCAGCAAGTGGGTGGAAGTCCTTCCAATTCCAAACCAAGAAGCAACAACCGTCATTGAGCAGCTTATCAATAATTGGATCAGCAGATATGGAGTTCCCTGTGAGCTTCATTCCGATCAAGGCCGAAACTTCGAATCACAGATATTTCAAGCCATCTGTGCGGCAGTGGGCGTAAGGAAAACCAGGACCACACCCTTACATCCGCAGTCAGACGGAATGGTCGAAAGGTTCAACCGAACAATCAAAGAGCACTTATCGAAGGTCGTTAGTGATCACCAACGAGATTGGGACCAATATGTACAAACCTTTCTCCTGAGTTATACATCGGCCATTCTCCAGCAAGAATTATATTTGGACGAGAGATACGATTACCAGCCGATCTGCGATTCGGGATACCTCCAGACGCCATAGATAAGACTAAAGACTACGTAGCCGAATGGAAAAATCGCCTCGATGAGATTAATCATTTGGTTCGAAAGCAAATCAAGGTATCAAGTGACAGAATGAAAACAAGGTACGACGTTCGAGCCAACGCATCCGGATTTAATGCAGGCGATAATGTGTGGCTTTATAACCCTCATCGGGAAAAAGGAAGGTCTCCGAAGTTGCAGCAACATTGGGAAGGACCGTATAAGATTCTCACAAGAATTAACGACGTTGTCTATAGGATTCAGCGAAGACCGCACGCCAAGATGAAAGTGGTGCATCGTGACCGACTGGCGACTTTTTGTTAACACAGAAGACCAATGAACTTAGTTCGGGACGAACTAATCTAGGCGGAGGTTAGTGTGACGCATGTGACAATCAGTACTAGAATATTCTGTAAAGTACTGGAAAACTGGAGACTATGACCAGTAGAAAATTCGAGGCTATGGAACGGACGGAAACGAAACACCGAATCAGATAAGTACGAAAGCGATAAGTCAAGAAATCGTTAAGTGTACGGTAAAAAGTAACGGTTGTTATTAACGGACTAATAAAGTGTTACATTAATTCAAAATCAATTGAACGGCTCTTATTTATTAAAAATAATTTGCGCATGGACCCCCAACGAGTTTCATTGACCGTTCCTGCTTCCCATTGACCACACGCTGCACAGATTTACATCCGAGGAATATACATATACGACGAATTGTGGTCAGATTAGATAGTGTGAACTATTTCTTGAATCTCATAAGATGCCTCACATTGGGCCGCATTTTCGCAGAATCAAATATGTAGTCCCAATTAAAAGCCACATCAAGTTGAGCGTCAAGATTTTAGTAGAACTGAGTTATCGACGCATGGCAATGTACTAACATTCTAATTTAGATCGGAATTCATTGAGCCAGGTGTGTCCTACTGATTGATAAATGAATGTTTGAATGAGAGTACGAAAAACTCAATCTAATATTTCCGCAAGTGAGCGCATTTGTGTTGTGTTGTGCGTAAAGATCAAGAGATCGTTTACAAAAATGACGAACAGATTTAGCACCATTCAAAACTACTTGGACTGGAAGGCCAAAAGATAGTCTCGTATCCATTGAGTATCGTCAATTTCATAGCAATAGATCTCGTCTGTACGGGGTTGGGAAGCAATAGCTGTTACACATATAGTTATTTAAAATAATTTTTAACGGCGCGAGCATTAGGAACATTAAATAATACTTATAAGTGCAAAAATATTACACAATATTAATGTTTTCCAATCATTTGTGGTAAAATGAGTTTGGTGCTTTACTATATTACTATCCCTCTGCATCAGGAGCATTTCGTCTCACAAAAGCACGAAGATAATATATATACTACTGGCCAGATTTCACTTAATACTTATGTACACTACCCTAATAAAGTTACGTCAATCCTTAAATAGTATCTCTCCGCACATGATTTTCCTATTTATTCGCTGTATTTAATTATGACAAGTGGTCACGGTGAGATGGCGTTGAAGTAAATCGTCCGAAATCGGCTTAGAAATCCATTCATAATTTAAAATCTTAGATCGTCGATGAGATAATATTATGCAAATCCTGTTAATCAAATTGAATACCAACGAATCTCATATTTTATCGGATTGCTTCGACCATATAATATATCTAGAATTTTCGAATACCTAATTCGGAATTATTTGTCTATACAGAATTATCTGTCAGATGTATTTGCATCCGAATTGGTCGTTTTGATTAGGAAAGCAAGTCTTTGCGACTAGTAGGAAGCAATTTATTATTTGTGGGGTTCTCGTATGATGAACCATTGGTTTTATTTGATAAGATAATGTGACACTTGGTCAAAAAAGTAGAAGAGTGTGGTGGTAAAATGAAATAGAAATGACAAATGAATGAAATTGAAAATCTTTAAGGTTTTAAAAATGTATTGCATGATACGAAGGCTGCAGAGACGAAATATAAGAACGATGAAGCTTAAAAATCAGCTAGTTGTAAAAATGTTCTGGCAGATGAGTTGTTATTTTTGTAAAATATTTTTACTCAATAACTCTAAAGAGGACTTGGTCCAAAAACTACATAAGGTCACATGGATATCACCTGATTGCGTAACGGGTAACCAAATAGATCACCTCCTCACAGACAAAAGACACCACTCGGACATCATTGATGTAAGATCGTACAGAGGAGCAGATTGACTCCGATCATCGTCTAGTGATAGAGTCGGGTCGCAGCAAACCGACATGGCCAGTTACAAACAAAAGTTCAACGTTGATTAACCAAAAGACCTCCACAAAAGGGCTGAATATCGCGCGAAACTGACGAATAGGCTTCGCATCCTAGAAAATGCGAGTAATGAGGGAGAGGAAACCAATAATGTGGATAATGAACGGGATCGATCAGAGACGTAATCAAACAAACAGCCCAAAAGGTATTAAGATTTAAGAAAAGAATTAACTCAAAACCTTGGTTTGAGGATGAGTGCCGGGCGGGGATCCACTTAGAAAGATATGATTAAGTCAACGCAGAGTACACGACAAGGAAAGAGACTACGAGACTTTTTAAACGGAAAAAACTCGATTGGTTGTAGGATCGAATCGGAAAAATTTTGAGAAAATGCCAGAGCAAAGAACATGAGGGAAACGTATGCCGGCATAAAATCGATGAAAACGGGTATCCGAGGGAGAACCAAAATAGTTCGGGACGCATATGGCTACCTGGTAACAGAAATAAATATTATCGTGACAAGACCAATCAACCACAAATAAATTTACCAGACATATATAAAGCCGAGCCACAGATGCCAGGGCCCTCTTTCAACGAAGTTGTAGACGCAATAAATCGATGGAAAACCCACAAGGCTCCCGGTGTCGACTGCATACCGGCAGAACTTATGAAGCATGGGGGAGAAACAATCGCTCGGGTGGTCCACTAATTAATCAAAACAATATGGAATAAGAGAGACAACCTCAATAGTCATCCCTATTTTCAGAAAGGGTGACAGATCTGACTACGAGAACTAGAGAGGTATATCCTTGCTCCCAACCACATACAAAATACTAACAAATGTCATACCAGCGAGAATCACACCATATTTAGAAGAAATATTGGGACACTACTAGTGTAGATTCCGCACGTCGCCAGTCAACAGACGACCAAATGTTCACAGAAAGCTAATTGTTGGGAAAAGAAGCGGGAATATGGAAAAATCGTACATCAACTTTTCATTGACTTCAAAAAATCCTACGATTCACCCGCAGGGCAAAGATTCTATCATATTGTACGAGGGTAGGTCAACAAGTCACTAGAAACGCCTACGATGGCGCTCGTAGAATCGCTAGTGGTCTGGTTTTAATAAGCATCATTCCTCACTCAATTTTGAATTTGTTTCATGTTTCAATTTTGCATGATAAATTGGGTATGGAAAAAATATTTGCGAGATGGGTGCTTCATTTGCTCTCAGCTAAGAACTTTGGAGCGCATGCGTCACAATCTAGATAAGTTTCTGCGCAGATTAGTATGTGTAGATGAAACCTGAATATACCACTACACTCCCGAGACGAAAAAACAGTCAAAACAGTGGATTGTTAAAGGCTCCAAAGAAGGCAAAAACGGCGAAATCAGCTGAAAAGGTAATGACTACTGTGTTTTGGGATGCACGTGGTATTATCTTCATTGACTATTTGGAAAAGGGATGGACGATAGCCGGACTGTATTATGCGTCATTATTAGATCAGCTGAATGAGAAAATAAAAGAATATCGTCCTTATTTTTTAAAGACTTATTGACTTGCCCTTGTAGTTGGGCAGGGAATCCAGAAAAAATATGCCCCACCCATTCAAACCTGCATGAACCAAAATAAAAGAAGCGTTGTACTCGGGCACTCGGGTACAAGATGAGAACATGGCCGGATTATCCCTGAACGAAGTCATACAAGTGCGTATTATATTATATTATACATATATATTTCACTTACGATTTCGAGATTATCGCCCAAAACGGCGATATAATATATATATATATATATATTTTTTGTATATATATATATTTATATATATATATATATATATATATATATATATATATATATTATATCGCCGTTTTGGGCGATAATCTCGAAATCGTAAGTGAAAACAGTGAAATCATCGTGCAAGCCGCAGAGGAGATGGGTCTAGGAAAAAATTAAGGCAAAACAAAAAAAAATGGTTACGGCGAGAACAGGCGGACCTCAGGAAACTCACATAAATGCCTGGGGGATGTTATTTGAAAATGTTAAAGTATTTAAGTATCTGGGAACAATACTGACGGCCAATAACGGAGGTCAAAATAAATTAAGAAAACACAGTATTACTGCAACGCCAGTTGGTACCCGATCAACAAGCTGTTATAATCGGACCATAATCATATAGATTGTTCTATACATATGCGAGACATGGGGGCTCACAAAACGAGAAGAAAACAAATTCCGTGTATTCAAGAATAAAGTTTTAAGGAGTATCTTTGGCGGTAAATATGATGAAGAAGGAAACTCCACAGCCGCAAATTGGAAGAGCTATACCCGAAGCCTATTATAGTGAGGATAATCAGGCCGCGAAGATTTAAATGGACCAGGCACGTAACGCTAAACAGACCGGTGCGAATATCGCGACTGAGGTGGGAGAACAATATAAGGCGCCACCTTGAGGAGATCAGATCAGAGGGCGAAAGGTGGAATGGAAGCGAAACGGAACCGAGTCAGTGAGGCCATGAACTCTCGGTTCCTACAGGAAAATAAATAGTAATAGTAGTAAACACAAATAGATATACAAATACGAGTGAAGATTTGTATAATATTTGTTCTGAAATCCCTATCTCGAATTTCGGTATGCAAGGAAGATACTGATAGAAATTCTGATTAATTTTGTATGGAATGCAAAGTAAACATACTGGTATCAATCCGTACCAATGCATGAGTTATGTGAAATGCTATCTTCTTGAATATGTATGGTGTAAGTGGCAATATTCGTTGCAGCTGTTATAACAGCATAAAACCTATAGTTGTCGTGTTCGCTCATTCAATGCCGTTCTCTGCATAAGTCCCACTTCGATGCGGTATTGGGATTTTTTTGGCTGGTCGTTATTTATTGTTAAGTTATATCTTCTCTGGTGTGTCTGCACACATATAACCCATATCCTTGCACTAAGCGAAACAAAGGTAATAATCGCTACCGACATTTTGAATTTAACTTAGTCACTCCGGTTTTCGTAGATCACGACACAGCCACACACATTCGTAACGATATTGTTTATTAGTTTTTGCCGAAATATCGTTTTTGGGAAGCTAATTTTAAATTTGCTTGATATTTACATTTTTTACTATTTGCTTGATATTTACATTTTTTACTATTTTCATCTATCACTCTTTGGAAATTGACTAAGTTGACAAAAATGTTCATTGCTGATGGGCGTCAGGGTGTACTACAATTGTGTATTTAAGTTATATTACAGTAGCGGAACCACCGTCAACAGTTGTGAAAATGAAAAGTACACGTGTAAAATTTCGTTCGTAAGAAAAAAAAAATCCCGTTCTACCTCATCCGCCTTATTCGCCAGATCTAGCTCCGAACGACAGAGGTGAAAGGTCGAGGTTTCCCCATGCGAGTGGGGCTGTATTCGCCCAACTTATATGTACAGCAAACTCTCCATCTTTCGAATGTATATCACAAGATGGCGGTAATGGTAGTGTCCGTCTTTACTGAACACTCTTCATATTTAGGAGTAATATCTGCAACAGTATATTCTACCACTGACGGTCCAGTTCTCACATATGTTTCCATAAAGGAAGGTCTTCAACATCAAAGGAATTTGGAGTTCCTTTCCAAAACGATACGATCATTGGAGCCCTCGAATGATGTAGTAAAATCGCGGATTTCCATAAGACTTTCCGCAAAATCTCCAATCTAATAATCACCTGCATTTCATATTATGGTGTAAATCGTTTAGAAAACCACACATAACAAGTCTGTTTCGAAGCCCACTTCTCTGATCAATTTGTGCGTCAGTCTGGACTTTCCCAAGAAACCCCTTTGGGTTGCTAAATCGTAAATTATAACATTGATCATGTTCTGAATGAGTCAGGCTTCTTATGCGGACGACATTGAGATATCTATTGCATCATAAATAGATATATCTCGTCCAATAACAAACTGACAACTCATCGATCTTTATTTTATACAAACGAGTGGAGTAAGAGGTATAAAGAAAGGAGGTACCGATGTAGTTGCAGTAGTGGTATTGTTTTAATTTCTTATGTACATTGGTCTTGAATACGTGAAGTAAACATGTGATCAAACAGAGCGTTCGACACTCGTGTGGTTCGGCTAAAGAATGACTGGATGTGTTTATTTGTAGGACGGAAGTTCATTTTCAATATGAATTGGTAGATACTTTTTGATGGGGGGGGGTATTGCAGGGGAATGTTTGTAGAAGTTGAATACATTACCCAAGATCAAGCAATCTGGTACCAATTTTTAATATCAGTTTATTAGATATTCCCGCAAATGTTCTCCCTCCACCTGAACCCATACTTAAGTTCTTGTATTTAATGTCTCTTTAGGGTGTGGCACCAAAGGAAATGAGATCTTTCCTTTATGCCAGTAACCAATGGACGGTGATCTCTGGTATGCAGTGGTGTGTGTGTGATCGTGCAGATCATATTGCTTATTGATGCACGAAGGCCATGAAAACGTACCGAAAAATTGAAAGGACAAAGGGAATCACTAATGGTGATGTGCATTGCGGTTGTATAATTAAACCGCCGGTCATCAGGGAAATGGTGCTAATGGATTTTACAATTTACACAATGGGAAATGTGTATCGCATATATTACCGATAGAAAATGCATATGAATAATGAATGCTTGAGAATTCTTTCAGGGAAATTTTGCCGATGCGTTGATGCGCGGAGAATGCCCTTGTGGGGTGAAATTCTCTTCAGGAATTTTCAGGTAATACTTGAATGCATTAATTGTCCTTGATAAAGGAAATGTTTACAGGTGCTAATGGAGTTACATTAGCGAAACAATGGGGCTATGGGAGCTTCAGGACTGGAAGCTTTTAGGTAATTTGGGAAGATGAGTAGTGGCGTTTAGCGGAACCGCCACAGGACGATTCCGGAGACGCTACAGCCACGAGTTGTACGCAATCTACCTTGAAGCTACTGTTGTAAGAAAAATCAAGCTCGGTAGACTCCGGTGGGCGGGACACCTAGCTCGAACGAGCGAAGAGGAGCCTGCCCGAAAGTCCTTTGTGGCAGGATGTATGGAAGGAGACAGCCAAGACCGTCAGGCAACTTTTGAATAAGAGACGTGATTGCGCCGATATACTATTTGTACATTCATTACATTGATGTTTCGGCACTATAATCTACAAGGCTCGTACCCTGAGTACCGTTCCTTTGTTCCAGATCGACGGTCTCGATGAATCAATTTTGCTCCCACTATTCAAAAAACTCATAAAAGCAATCCTTCATATCCCACACCAACACGCCTGACCATCACAATCCAGGCTTAGAATTATTGTAACACTAGGTTTAAAATTAAATTTATTATAATTATATTCTTCTATTAAGTTGAACACGTAAGGAAATAAATAAATAATATGTGACAAATAAAAGAACTCTTGATATAGAGAAAGACTTCGAAAAACTTGCCCATCGTTAACAAGCTCGTAGCTTGTGTGGGTAACTTGCAGATTAGGATTCAGATTAGAATATTAAATAAGTTGGTAAATGCGTCAACTGTCAGATCAAACAGTGGGACATGAAACAGTAACGATTTCTCATTTGAACAAATCAAATAAAAGCAACCACTTTGTGAGTTACCGGCGACAATGCGTTCAAGATTTATACTCATTATTTCGCCAATTAAGTTGGTAATATAATTGCACTCAGCAAATGTTTTTATGTATTTATTATTTAACTAAATCATATATCACAACTCTTTCCTTCAATATCCACCTCCCGTTTGACCAAGCTCCTGCAAAGGTTATTCCCTGAACATTGTCTTGAGCATGTTTCATATCGATGGTGTAGCGCAAAAAGGCCATCTGATGCAGATTGGCCCTTCTTGCGCTACACCATGATATAGTTTAACTATGTGGTAACTTGAGAATAGTAACTTCAACCAATACGAGTTTTGACAAGTAAAATGCGCGAAGACGGTTTAGTGTAAGGTATTTCAATTATTTGAACAAGTTCTTTAACTAATAAAATATATCCCTTTTTCCGGAATGTGAAAGAAAATTAATTTCGTTGTAGACAATTTCCTCTAAAACCCATAGTCATTAATATTCCCTATGAAACTAGTTGTATTTTTGTGAGTTAAGAAAATCCAGGAAATGTCCGTAGGACATCTCAAGGATATATTAACAACAGAACGATTGATTTCTGCATAAAAAGGGAACAGGAATCAAACTTGAATGAGTTCCAGCACACTTACAAGGTTAAGCAGCGCATGGGTTTCAACAGACAATCGACATAAAAACCAAACGGGAAGTCAATTACCATTGAACACACAATCCATGTAAATCGTTATATCGGTAAATGTCATTCTCTAGTCAATCGAAATAAAAGCACAATTAGAAAGAATTTAGAATCGAAACACTAAACCTCCTACTGCAAGTTGTTTTTTAAGCTTTCTTCCTCCTTTTAAAGTTACATTATCCAAAAATCAACTCAAACAGGTTTTCTGACACAAGGTCCTTAATCAGAAGCAACGATTCTTTACTATGCAAAAAGCAAGTTTTAGGTTTATTCGCTCTACATGTAACGCATAATTTGAAAGCATAAATGCATCGTAAAAAATTAACCACCGCCGCCTCTACCTGGACAGGCATTTGCACTACAAACCCTAGTAAAACTGTCCACAAGCCGCTTAGCCTGTAAACGATTGGCAATTATTCAGTCAGGTGAGGGGTAGGCCGGTGCATTACAACTATTCAATGACCTTATGCAACTTTGCGCATCTAGTTTAACCGGTCTAGCGAAACCAACGCCTGGCATTCCAAATTCGTCAGAGGCGGTAGGCGACAGATGCCGAGCAGAATCCGACTATTGTCCGGCTCACAATTTACCTGAAGCGGTTTCTAGCGTCCGTCCGCAGTTCTCAAGAACAACGATGCTGTTTTGTCGACTTTTGCTCAATACATTTCTTCCCTTTTCTGTCTTTGTTCTTCCCTTCGAAGGAACTGGTTGAATTGTTGCAAAGCGGAAAAGGAAACATACAAATGCCAATCGACTACTCACTTGCTCTTGTTTTGTTTTCCTTGTCCTGTGTATTCCTCTTCTTGGGTGTAATCCTTTGGAATTCTAACTTGAAACGTATTTTATAAGTGCAAGACTGTCACCGTCTTATGCATTTATTTTCTTATTTATCATCGATGGATTTACGCGGCTCTTTCATTTAAATTTGCACAACCAAATGATGTATTCTTTTTGGCATTTGTGGCTCAAACCATCTTCACTTTCACTTCGTACACTAGACACAATAATATATTGCACGCACAAAATTCAAATGCAACTTGACGCGAAAATGGAATTCACGAAAATCGACATGTGTATTCGGGGTAACGGAAGACGTTCCGTTATTTCACTTGCGAAGCCGTTACACCTTCACATGATGTGACATTTATAGGGGTAGTAACCTACGCCGTGGGTGACTATACCAACCGACCACATATTTTACACGAATTTCTAAGACTTTAATAAGAAATTTATTAATTGTCCCGGATAGAAGTTAATCCACTAGCCGTGAGGATTACAAAGGCGACCAAGTCGCAAACACGTCCACCACGATTATACACAACCAAACTCAACAGAGGACAGCAGCCAAATTGTTTTTTGTTCTCAGTAACCATCTGCACAATCACTGAGTAGAAAGACGCTTATTCCAGTAGCAACAACACTACAGATCTTTTTACTAAATGAACAACAAAACGTTAACAGAGAGCATTGCCTTCCAGTTTTTCTTCAACTGGAAATATTCTCTACGCATGAATGTATACAGTGAGTGAAGGAAACCTGTTTCTGTTACGATTTGTTGTTGCCAGAGAGGATGGTGCATTTCTCTTTGTAAACACCCGGCAAATGCCGGCTCCTGTCAAGAGCTTACATGGAATGGAATTGATAGTGTTTTTATCTTCTCTTTTCTATTCTCTCAACTCTCAGCTCCAGGAACGCGTTTTCTCTACTCAAGGCATTGTGTACTATTCGTTCTACTCGTTGTAAAATGGTGTTGGATCCGTTTCTCCTGTGGCTTAAATTTTTCTATACAATGTTGCATCCAAGGTTGGAATGTTTAACGCGGCAACGACGGATGCGAGTGATGACTCGGGACATAAATGTAAGCAACATTGTATCCTAAACACATCACCTTTCCATGCAACAGCATTGATCAATCCCCTAATCTGTTTGTGGTACAGTCCTAAACAGATAACATATCCACGTCAGAAAGCACTGTGTGATATAGGAAAATTCAGATGAGCGGGTAGAAAGCCGGAGAGGTTAATTCCAGCTCTTATAATGTTTTAATAATGTATTAATAATTAAAAACATTCCCTGTTTTATTTGTTTTTTAATGATGGGAAGTAAGATATATAATAGAATTTAATATCCTAATCGATCTTGCTGAACATGTTACGTAGAAATCTAATCTTGCCTTCCCGGATTTCAGGGCCGAAGACATATCCACTTACTGTATATAATAAAAAGCAATATTTGATCAATTTTCACGATGGCAGGGGAGAAATATTCGGGGTATGTGTAATAGTTATAACATATTATTTAGTATATTTTGCAGACGATTCTGAATCGATAATTTGTCGGGAGTATATTTGGTCAGTAACACAGCTTTCTTGCCGATCGAAAACCGGTCTAGTTGGTCTTTGCCTCCTGGTCAAAGAAAATGCAGCAAAAGGTATTTCTTCACTCGCACGATAGAGATACCCTGCCTCTTAACCCAGTAGAAATTTTAACAGTGGCTAGGGTATCTCATGGCTGTACTATTTACCTAGAAGCTTTTCGTAAACACTTGATCAACAAAAATTTAATTAATGCAACACAAAGCTTTCAATTTAACTAGTTTGAAGAAGAAACTTAGGTTGTATAATTATTAAGATAGAAATTGTGTAAGCAATCTCGCAGTTTTGTAGGAATGTTGCCTTAGGTACAAGCTGAATTAAGCAGTTTAACATCGTGCACCCAGTCCTTTTCGACCTAACAAAGTTACGACATTTTTTCTTAAAATTTATTTTTATTTTTCTACATAGTCTGCTTGTAACTCTACACTCCCGGTGATGTTCCCATCTCTCTAACCTGCCCAAATAGTACTCGGCGTTTTTCTCTGGAAAATAACAGTTCACGAAGGTGATTGCCTCCTCATTTGACGAAAATATCCGTCCTACGATCGCAATTTTTAGATTAGGGGACAAAAAGAAGTCGTTTGGGGCTAGATCTGGTGAGTAAGGGGAGCAGCTCAAACCGTAATTCGTGGATTTTGGCCATGGCAACCACTGAGATGTGAGACGGTGCGTTGTCTTGGTGAAACAGGATTTTCTTTTTCTGTGAATGTGGCCGTTTTTCCGTAATCTCTGCCTTAAGTTGGTCAAGTAATTATGCGTAGTATGCTCCCGTAATGGTTTTTCCTATTTGAAGATAATTGATTAAGATAACTCCATGACTATCCCAAAAATCAGTCGCCATCACTTTCCCCGCCGAAAAAACAGTTTTTGCTTTTTTTGGAGCCGATTCCCTCTTTGCAGTCCACTGTTTTGACTATATTTTCGTTTCGAGCGTATAATGGTGTATCAAAGTTTAATCGGCACCAAAACTCAGTTTTATTGCGCCTAAACTGCGCCAACAGAGCGTTTTAAATGTTCATTCGAACACGTTTTTGGTCTTACGTGAGCAAACGCGGCGCCCAACGCGCGGACAGCTTTCTCATGCATACATCTTGATTTAATGTGTGACAAACACGTTCTTTGGACATTTTCATAGCCTCTTCTTTCTCTCTCACTTTAATTCGGCGGTCGTCTGGCACTATTTGGGGAACTTTAGCGATATTATCGTCAGTTGTTACAGTTTTTGGACGTCCCGAACGTTTAACGTCTCCCAAGCTCTCAGGGCCGCATTTAAATTCGGCTGCCCAAAATTTCACGGTGGTAAATGATGCCCATATACAGAATCTAACTGATCTTTGATTTGCGTAGGCGTATTGCCTTTCAAAAACAAACATTTAATTACAGCTCGATACTCAATTTTGTCCATTTTCACAAAAACACTCACGTCGACCCACTCAAACAACTGTCAAATAAAAACTACGCATCCAAAATGCCTGAAATTTTGGTGAATAACTGTGAAAAGATGCACAACTACATTCACTAGCTTTTATTGACGAGTACTGCTATCTTCGCGTTGAGGTCGGAAACTTTTCCCTTGTATCCACATGTATTATTTGACCAGCATATTCGGGAATAGGGGTAGGTTGTAGTTCGGGTTTGTTCGGGTGCCTATCGTATTTGTGTTCTTTGCAAATTTTACACTGTCTTTTTATTTTTTCTATTTTCGATTTCATGCGGGGAAACTTTTCAGACCACCCATGTAAGCAGTTTAACATCCTGCACCCAATCCTATTCTTCATTATATATCTATTATATCCATACCACTACAGAGCTGGACTAAAGCATCATTGATACACATCTTGTATCAATTAACTGTCAGTTATAAAAGAAGTAAAAAAATACTTACGCTTCTGACAGCTAATCGAAAATACAAATAATGCTTTCGTCCACCATGTTTATCTTGGAGAGCATAACATATCGTAGGCGTCGCTACAGCTTAAATTGGACCGTAATAGATGTTCAGTGTTAACTCTGACACATTGCTAAGGAGAAAGGAGCAACTAAGTATATAGGGGACGCGGCTAGGGGTTATAATTTTTGAACTTTTTACACGATTCTGCAGTTGGAGTGGAATATAGAATTTAAAAAGTAACTGCCGAATTAAACAAAAACAAAGTACAAATGAATGATGTACTGATGTACTTAGAAAGCAAACAGAGGAGGATGAACAGCTCCGCTGCAATCCTTTTTAATTAACAGCAGTTTCGTTTAAGAATTTTGAGTCAATATTAATAAAAATGCAATAGAATTGGACTGAGTCTTTGAAAAGACATTACAGTAAGAGGTTGTGATGGAACATAGTGATATATATATATGTATATATATACATGTATATATATATATATATATAAATATATATAGATATATATATAATTATATATATATATATGTACACATATGTATATTGGGTTGTACCACATGAAATTTCCGATTTTCGCTCAGTCATTCCAAAAATATTCGATAATGTAAACAGACCTTCGGGTTATACAATAGAAAAGTGAAAAAATCTTCCATTATTGGCAAAAATACAATGCTCTTGACAGTAATTTTTATACATATTTATATTTTCTGTTTCTATTGGAAACTATTGGGTTGCACCAGATGAAATGTCTGATTTTCGCTCACTCGGAAATAAGAAATTCTCGAACGTTAAATTTTCTTTTTTTAAAAGTAACTTTAGGATTCCTTACAAGTTATTTTTTTTTTCTAGGAATTCTTTATCATGCTGTCGGTAGTTCAAACTCGAACCCTCTTCCTTTATGAATTTAAAATGGGACATAATGTGTCATTGGCAATGAAAAACATTAGTGACGCATTTGAGGATGTAGCGCTAAACTGTTGATTTGCTACTCTTGATTTGAGTTGTCTATCCACTTATGGAGAAAAACTAGTTGAGGACCCCATGTTTTTAAGAAAGCAGATTATGTTTCTGAATTTACTGATCGCAGTAGGAGGGTACAGCCAAGATAGATCCAGTCGCATCATCAATATTTCCCTGGTGCTAGAATGTTGCCTTTCAAAGAAGGAAACATGTTTGTGAATTTCGCAATCGCACACAATGAGGTGCTTAGCAGACCAGAGAAAAGACTTCTTGCTAAAATCAGGCGCTATTAGGCAAAACACAAACAGGAATATGAAGGAGATTATGGGCATAATGTATGTAAACTGGTGTATGGATCTTGTACAATACCACTCACAATTTTTAAGATGCGTAATCATCAAACCAACTGGATTGATCTACCTCAGCCATGTCATTGGTTCTATTATTCCCTTTTGTAATGTGTGTCAATTGTGCTTATAAATTGAAAGCTTCACTGCACTTACAAATTCGCTTCTTTAACATTTTAAGAGAAACTAAAAACCTAGTAATGTGTTTTGCTGTAGCTGAACGTTTTTATTCTAGTTTTGTTATAATATCCTCGTTTTGTTATATTATTATTCCGCCAATAACTTATTTGGCAGTGACCTGATTTTCTTTCTTTTATTCAGGTTGAATTTTTTTAATGAGAATGGTTTTGGCTTTTTTGGAAGTGGGAATACATATGATATAAAAGAGTTTAACTCGGTTTCATACCTTATTTTTACCTCTGGCAAAGTCGACTTAATATATCTTGTTGATAAGTAATTCCTATCTTTAATGAATGTAATTAATCTCCACTTTTGCCGTTCGAACTTTTTTTAAAGTTATACTAAATATGCCTGCACAACACAACGATCATCTCCACATTCAAACGGTAAATTAAGTTTGCCCAAATTCGTGTTCTCTGCACTTATTGAACATGTAGTTCAAAAGTCACCTCCTGGAAACAGGTTGAGAAGACATTCATCTTCCGACTCAATTCCAACTCTGCAGATTACCCCAACCGACCGCGATTCAATGAAATTCTCGTTCCAAATTTAGCCATAATTTATTGTGTATTCTGTTAGATTCCGAAGACTCCTTACTCGACGGGTGAAATAAATCAACAATCAACGGAAATGATAGCAGGGTTGAGTTACTACCAATACGCAACCGCAGGAAGTTTCTGAGAAAAATTGTGTTCTGAAAGAGAGTTTGCCAACAGTAGTTGTTCCAGGGTATTTAACTTTGTAAGGACACATACTAACTGATGTGAATTGGACAGATCAAGAATAAAAGGATGTGTTTCTTGGTTATCGAGCAATATTCCTTTTTTATCTTACTGTACACAGCTTATTCCTGAATGTGTAGGATTTATGGAGGACTCCAACCCACTGACAAATTACAACATGCACCGTCAAAATTAAAGAAGGGTATAAAGTGCTTTAGGATTCGTTGGCAGGTTCACTTTAAACTGGCGACAGGTTTTGTAAGAGTCGGATAAGTAGTAGTCTGGAAAAATTTGGAAACGAAATCTCTTTTCGCCGTTGGAGGATGAATCGTTGTGGGTGGTTAAAATGAACCATCCCAATTGAAGGTAAAGAAGTGAAAGTTAATATAATGGGTTTGCGTTGGTAATATGAGCTATCTTAAACGTAGCTAAATGTTTATATATATGTATATGTATATGTATATATATATACATATATTTATTTATTATAGCTTTGTATATATATAGAAAAAACAAATTCTTCATCCGGAGTCTTTTGAAACCTACACACCTCGTAAAGCTAATTGAAAGGCATTTATTTTTCTTAGTAAGCATATGTAAGTATGTTTGATTTACCGCATAGCTGGCAGTCTTATTCGTTCAATAATAATTCACAGTAATAATTGTTAGTATAGGAATTTATATATTGATGTGAATATTCAATTGCCTTCACCCATATATACATATTTAATATATGTGATTATAATATATTTTGATGCACCTACGTGCTTCTGGTTTCCCGGGAAGAGTGGGCTGGCGTTGTTGTCCTCTTTGGGTAGTCTCGCACCCGTGTGTATTTGCTTCCGCGGACTGTCGAACATGTTGCCGCACGATTATATTGAAGTTTCTGCACTAAAAACTGAAAACTTCCCGCTAAACAGTCACAAAAACAAACACTTCCGTTTCTTTCAAAAACTGATTTTATTTTAAGTTTAAAAACTGATCGTATTTTACGTTTAATCTATATTGTTTTTGAGGATGTCTTCTCCTCATGTGCGCTACCCACAGACTCTTTCAAGCGACTCCAGTCAAGTCACTCTTCCAAGGTGTTCACGTTCTCATTTCAAAATTCTAATTCACAGATATCTTTATCTTCTGTCGAAGGCCAAGACGCATCGCCACTTATCGTTTGATCCTTTCTTGGGGTTTTTCTTTGTGTTAGCCATCTGGCTAATGCAAACAAGAGTTTTCGTGCATTTCAAATGGGTACCACAAGATCCATGTAAATTGGTTGTTAGTTTTAAAATTGGTGCATTTGCAAGTCATAACACATCTGGTATGTGAAAATATGCGTTTGGATGTTTATGATTGAAAGAATTGTGTGTCGGCGTATCAAATAGATATGCCTTTGTTTGGACACGTGCACTTTTAGGTTTTGGATCTTGTAGGAAATTTAGGTGTCAATTGCTTATAGCATACATGGGAAAATATGCATTATGCTGTTTGATTTTAGGAAATTGAATCGAACAAATGCATTGAATTGAATAAATGAATTTGAATTCAATAAATGAGAATTTGGACGTTTAGTTCGATTTGGTTTGACATTGAATTCAATGTTATGTTGGGGATATGAAATGGATTTTGTTATAGGTAGGATTTGTGTATATGTGGGAGGAAAATGTAATGTGGGAGGGAAATGGTAGGGTTTCTTGGAGCACTACATGATTATGTCATATATACTGACTATGTAATTATACGATTCAGTGCCCTTTATTTTTTAATTATTATAGCTTTATTTATTTTTATTTATTATAGCTTTGTATATTATAAAAAAAAAATGTCTCCGGTATATAAAAAACGGCTCCTCGATAGTGTAGTGGTTAGTATACCCGCCTGTCACGCGGGAGACCAGGGTTCGATTCCCCGTCGGGGAGCCTCTGTCGCAAGACTAATGACCTTGCCCGGAAAAAACAAATCATTATGGAAAATTTAACAAGCCTTAGGACTTGCTAAATAAGGCCAAGACCGGTTCCCGGTTGTAGTGCCGATGATGATGATGATAAAAATGGTCCCCGAATTAGGGATACAGCCCCGAACTACAAATAAAAATGTTTTATTGTATATCAGGGCACAACAAAATTCGTACGCCAAGTTTGTGTGAATTTTTATAGTCACATTCGTGACCTTCAGCTGAATTTCAACGTGAACGAATTTTAAGATTGACGGACATCGCAGGAAAATGTCTGAAGAGGCGGAACACACGCAGCAAGTTCATTTGAGCAACGACCGTGATAATACCTATAGGAAAGAGACACACCTATGTTCTAACAACGGAATTGATGGACTCGCGGCTGAGTCCCCAATAAGTTTCACTGCTGATTTTTGTATCCTATCGAGCACGTATAGTGCAGGTTTGGATGCCCCTGACCAAATATGGAAGTTGAACTCCATTTTGGGACGAATTGTAACTAGTGCCCAGTGTAGTGATCCTAAATCACTACCCTCATTCATTCCCCCTTTATTTCATCATCAATTTATTACCATATCCAATTACCCTACCCTTATAATGAAGATGATTAGTCCCCAAGTGAATCATATGCAGGACAAATTAAACCAAAAGCCCATTTGTCGCACACTGATTCAATTCCCAATAAGCCTAACATCATGGAATGCCTATTTCAAATGGATTTCATGCTTTTACCTTCCGGAAATTTGTTCAACCAAATTTCGATTCAGTTCCCAGAATTTAACAATTTAATTCTGATTGAAGCACACACAAAATCTTGTTTGTGCTTCCTGGAACTTTTATACTCATTTTTAAGCAACCCCGGCAGACAATGTATGGCACAGCAAAAGCATTACCTCCCACGGCGCCGTACGGAACCCACACATGGACCCAGAGTGTTACACATAACCCAGGCTTGCGAAATCTGTGGTCAGCCGGATCACAGCCTGAATAAATGCCAGCAAAGAATGAAATGGGAATCACGGTACCAAGCGCAAAAATCAAGGGTGCCACCTCAGACGCCGACATTAATCTGCCTAATTATCCATCTTCAGCTGGACATAAGTAAATACGGCAGGGCACGCCTAGCGGTAAGCTTAATTAAGAAATCAAAAATCAAGCAATTTAACGTTTCAGTAGATACCAGGGAAACCTGCACGTTGGAAAACCCCTAGGAAGCTGTCAGGGAAATTTCAATTTGAAATTTAAAATCCCTGTCTATCTTCCGGAAGATGGGCTACTAGGAAACGACTTCCTCTCATAGTACTGCAACATTGAAGGCCCAAATCAGCAATTCGTATTCCCATGCACAGCATACATCGATCGAGAAAATATAATCCCTTTCGAAAAAACAGACCCACCATTATCCAGGGTAACAAAATCGAAAGAAGTTATAAAGACCATCAATAGCGTCTCTAAGAAAAACCTCATACAAGACCGGCCATAACAAACTCCTAAAACCAAAACGGACACAGAAATCGTGGAAGAAAATTTCGCTAAATACGCTTTTATTCCTGCACGGATTAAAAAAAAATAATACAAATATCTATGACATTAAAAGAACCCATGATCAATTCAAAACGGGAAATAAAGGAAGGGGTATTCCTAACTAAAACCCTTTTACCAGCAGGAAACACTGTGGCTGTAGGCGTACTAAACGCGGAGATCCAATCAGCCAAAAACACCTCCTGCAAGCTAACATTAACCCCACTTAAAAATTATAAAATAATATATGTTAAGCGGGTATTAAACAAAGATCTGTATGTTGATATAACACCAAAGATACTATCTCCTAAAAATTGAGCAGAGGCATGTATAATTAAAAAAATGTTGGAATATACAACATTTAAGGCTATCAACCTCAGAGGAAGAACCCTCAAAATTTCGTAAACAGCAGCTGGAGAACGAGCTCAAAGAACCGCTCAATACGGACTAACCACCAATAAATCAAAAAATGTATAGGTTACCGGAAACATAAAAGCAAGTCATCAATGGCCAAACGGAGGAAATGCTGGCAAATGAAATAATTCAAACCAGCAAAAGGCCATGGAATTCACCCCTCTTAGTGGTACCAAAAACAAACCAGGACCAGGTGGAGAAAAAAGATGGCGATTCCTAGTAAAGTTCCGAAAGCTGAACGAAAAAACGGTAGGAGACGAATTCCCAATACCTAGGACCGAAAATATTTTAGACCAATTGGACCACTCCCGATATTTTCTATCCTGGATTTGGGCAGCGGATACCACCAGATCCCCATACATCCTAGTGCAGAAAAAACCGCGTTCAGCACAAATTACAGACACTACGAATTTAAGCGCATGCCATTCGGGTTGAAAGAGGCACCGGCCACCTTTCAACGACTAATGAACTATGTACTGACGGGCCTCCAGAGATTAGAATGCTTTATTTACCTGGACGACATAATAATATATGGAAAGAACCTCGATGACCACAATAACAAACTAAAAAGGGTCTTCGACAGGTTAAGACAACACAATTTCTGACTTCAATCGGAGAAATATTGCTTTCTACAGAAGGAAGTGGTGTATTTCATTTTTAAAACATTTTTTATTTTTCTTTTTATATTCTTAATTTCTAAATTAAAGGCTAGAAAAAAAAATGCTTAAATTCTAGGTTAATTTTCTTATATAATAACTTACTGGTCCTTCGCAGACGCTCTAAGCTAAACATTACTAAACATTTGTATAATTTGCCTTTCGGCGACAGAAGTTGGTGGCAGTACTTATAATTATTTGAAAGACAAAGAAAATTTGAAAACTTTGTCAATTTTTTTTGTATTTTTTTTTTCTTAAAATTTAACTTACTTAACTTACCTATTTTTTCTTTTTTTTAATTTTTTATTTTATGTAAAAGCACTTAACCTAACTTAACTTAAATCTTATACTACCCTAATTCTAGAAAAGCTAAGTCTATGTAAGCTAGCTGATGATAGTGTGATTCTATACCGACTTTGGTATCCAGGTCTTTATATGCCATTCAACCACCAGAACTGTTGACGCTGTCTAATACTATCGTCCCGCTCTCTGTGGGAGATAGCCCTACTGAAGCGCAGGAGCTCTTCTTCGGTGCGCGTTACTTCCCGGTCGTAGCACAATCGCCCGTCTACGGATGATCTACTTACATGATAGATCAGCGGAATTCCGGATCTATCCTGTACAAGCCCTTTCATGTCCAAGTCAGGGAACGCCTCTGGTGGAACAAAGCCGTTACGACGCACGCTCTCATAGTACAGAGTGTTTGGATAATAGGCCTCGAAAATTAGGTCATCGCAATATGTCCTCTGATTAATTTAATCATAAAATTATCCACCCTATTTATGTACGCTTCATTATATAAAGTCTCATTTGAATAATACTTTTTATAGTCCGATTCCGGTGTCCGATATAATCTGAGACAACTTCTGAAACACTTCCTTTCGAACACCCGAATCTTTTCCATCAAATTTGGACCCATGTTAAACCATACTGGACAACCATATATGAGCATTGGCCTGATTAGCGTCATGTAGCATATGAATTTTACCCTGCTGTCAAGTTGGCTACTGTGAAATAGCCTCCTTGTCATAGCAAACGTTTTTCTGGCCTTGACCAAAGCCGCCTCTACATGTCTGTTGAAATACAGATATTGGTCTAGCCAGATGCCAAGGTATTTAACTAAACTCTTGGTTTCCAGTTTATCTCCATGCGGTCCCACGATAACTAGCTTTCGCCAGTTTTTCCTTGTGTCGTTCGTGGCTTTATATAATGGAGTTCTAAATAGGATGGCTTCACATTTATGGAAGTTGATCTTAAGTTTCCAGTCATCGCAATAGCGCTGCACGTTGTTGAAGTCTCGCTGTATTAAACTATTTATGATCTCAACTTTCGGAGCTGTTCTGTAAATTATGAGATCGTCTGCGTACGCAATAGCTTGCGGAAGTGCATCTAATAAGTCGCTAATGTAAATGTTAAAAAGAATCGGAGAGAGTACCGCGCCCTGTTCCAAGCCATTCTTGATATTATACGTTTTATTAGAGGCCACATTACCACTTTTGACCACGTATCTCCTGTCCTTTAACATATCGTAAAGTACATATAGTAAAGGCTCGTGTATGCCATGTCTGACCAACTTGTAATATAACCCTTCGATCCAGACGGTATTAAAGGCTTTTTCCAAGTCGATCAGACAGGCACCTGTGCATTGGTTCCTACATTTATTCCATTGTATGTCGGAGACCAGTTTAGCTGCGGCATGTGTGGTTTCATGACCCGCCCTAAAGCCAAACTGGTTATTTGGAATAATGCTGTTGTCGTCTACCCATTTTACCAGAGCTTTGTTAATGGTTTTTCCAAATACTTTACTGATGCTTGGGAGTAAACTTATCGAACGCATGTTCATTGGGTTTGTACAGTCTTTGCCCTTTTTTGGGATAGGCTGAATGATAGCCGTTTTCCAATGCGCAGGATAATATGTTATGCATTATTCAACGCGTTGTTAAACAGGACCGTGTATATATCTATCGCCTTTGGGGGCAGGTTCTTGAGTACGATGTTGGGTACTCCATCTATTCCCACTGACTTTTTGCTTCTTAATGAGTCGAAGATACTCTGGATTCCTTCCCTTGTGATTAAAAGGCTATTAGCCTCACCATTGGCATTAATGTCAATTGACAGATTATCGTCACTGAATTCGGTAAAACCCGGATTCTCCGATTGCCAAAGTGAAATTTCATTCCGGAGGTGCAGGTGATTCAGTAGAACTCTGTCCTCCAGGTCGTGATTTTGGCGAATGCTTTCATTCACTTTGTACATTTCCTGAAAGACAGCTCCCACAGCGTTCACCTTTTCCAAATTATTTCTCCTGAATATTTTATTTATTTGTGGGAACATATTCGGGTTATTAGTTTTTATAGCTCGAATTCTGTTGTTCCACTACAAATTTGTTGCTAATCTATAATTAGCTTTAAGTAATTGTTGGAGGTTTTTTAATCGGGATTTCAGTGATATTATCTCCTGGTCTTGTCTGTCTGTAAACTGTCTGTGTAGTTGTTTTAGTTTCGATAGCAGTTACTCCTTTTCTTCTGTAGTGCGTTTATTGTTGCGTTTCTGTACATGTTTATGTGATCTGTAACTGTTGTTTTGGGAATTGTTTTGTCCATTGTTCGTTTTTCGGTTTCGTCCATTTGTTGAATGTATTTGTCGATTTCGTCAGTTGTCAGGTTTCTGTTTACTGGCAGATTAAAATCATTCGAACGAAGTTCTCTTGTTAATGATCTGGTGAACCGCGGCCATCGCATTGCCCCGTAGTTATAGGGTTGCGGGATCACGAATTCCTCCAGATCTGCGAGCTCGTTCGGAAGCTCTATTACTGCCGTGAATGCACAGTGGTCACTGTCGTATTCAATTGTCCGTAAACAGTTTCTGTTTCGTCTGTTGGTGTTAAATAATCTCAGTCGTGAGTCGATTAGCAAGATATCTAAGAACGATCTACCTCTGGGGAACGATGGATATTCCGTAGCTAGCAGGTCAGTTCTATATTCAATATGAAACTGATCTAACCAACCAGCCAACTGATTTCCTCTGGCATTAGATATATAATTTCCCCAATTTCTATGCTTGACGTTCATATCTCCCCCTAGGATAAAGTAGTTTTTTCCCAGGTGCAATTGTAAGCATCGAAAGAGTGTCTCGAGCTCCGCTATAAATAGGTTATGTTGGTGCTCCTCAGGTGCGTAGACCGCAATCGCATACAAACCCCTTCCTTGCTGAAGGGGTATGCGTACGATACAGGCTTCCAGCACCCGGAACCTGCGCACTTCTCCACTATATATTACTTTATGATTGATCCCTTTTCTAATAAAGATTGCGAATACTTACCAATTCCTTACAGTCAACATCTATGGTGTTGATTGGTGGCATCTTTGTTTTTTTGCTGTTATTGTTGCTTTGCTGCTGCTGTGTTGCTTGCTGTTTCGTTGATTGCTGTTGATGTTGCTGCTGATGCTGCTGATGTTGAAGTTGATGTTGCTGTTGATGGTGAAATTGTTGCTGTTGGCCGCCTATTGGCTTTGGCTTTTGTAGTTGTTTGTTCTTGTTCGAGCGCCGCTATTTTTTTCTTTCGGCGTCTCTCTTGTAGTCGGGCTCTTGCCATTGCAAGTTTCGCCTCCATTTCACTTATCTCTTCCTCTTCATCCTCAGACTCTGAGGATGCAAGAGAAGCGAATGAATTATTTGCCCCATATATGTTAAAGTTGGCGGGGAAGGGGAGCTCACTGTCGTTTTCCAATTGTTGGTCTATTTTCTCCATTGTCAATTTCGCGGTTTTACTTCGCGTCACAATGGAGTTTTTCGGAGCCCCTTTTCGTTTGTGTGTTGTCACGTTTTTATCGTCCTCCGTGTTCACTCTGGTTCTTTCCAGTTTGTTTTCATTAAAAAAAAAAGATAAAGGCGACCTGTTGAACGACGGCAACTCGATTTCTCTCCCAGGGTGAGTCGAACCCGCCTAGCGTCGGGTAAGAGTCAGTAAGCTTGCACTCGCGCCAAACGATGACTTAAAAATTCTTTTCTTAACAAGCAATATATTATTTGTTTTAATTTTCGCATTTGCGACCGAAGTGTTATCTTTTTATTGTTTTTGTTTTTATTGTCTCGAACACTTTTTGCGCCTCACTCAACTGTTTTTATATGCACTTCTTTTTGATTTTATTTAATGCACTGAGAGATACTAATTTGTCACTTTTAACTTTCGTTTTTGTTGTTTTATTGATTTATTGTACTCTATGTTTATTGTAATTTGTGTTTATATTAATCTTTAAAACTCAGTACAGACATTCACTGAATACATAATTGTGCACGAAACTGTTTCTTGATTTATTAAAATAACTTTTATTTAATGTGTTCTATTTTTTAACACTGGGTTGTCTGTTTGACGGCATTTCTAAACTTGGAAAAGGGTACTTAATTCATTTATGATATCGGAATACACGACAAGGGTGGCTTATTCGGGCATTCACGAGGTTGTCTGCTTTCAATGGCTGTTAAACACAAACTGAGGAAGTGGTGTATTATTTATACACTACCCAACCCGAATATTACCGCTAGCGTGCGCAACTTTCCCGTCCCAAAAACAGTCTGATAAGTGCAATCATTTTTAGGAATGGCAAATTATTATAGAAAATGTATACCCCAATTCTCAAAAATAGTCCGACCACTTACTAACCTAATTCGAAAGGACCTAAAATTCATTTGGATTGAGAATTGTCAACGAAATTGTCAATTTTAAAACATTAAGGATCTTTTGGTGACACCACCACTACTAATATATTCAGACTTCTCCAGGGAATTTAACGTAATCACGGATGTTAGCACTAGGAGCGGTCCTCTCATAAGGCCCGGTTGGAAAAGACCAGCCAGTAGCACACGCCAGCCGCACACTTAACAAAGCGGAGCGAAATTATTCCACAAACGAAAGGGAATTGCCGGCTGTCATGTGGGCGGAAGAACTTTAGGTGTTACATATAGGGCAGGATATTCACAGTATACACTGACCACAATCCCCTGAAAGGAGAATTTAACCTCAAGGAGCCCACCAGCCGACTAATACGTTTCCACAATAAACTAGCCCAGCACGATTATAAAATCAAATATAAACCTGGAAAGTATAATACAAATGCAGACGCCCTCAGTCGTATATCATATGAAAACATTGAACCTCAAGTAGATCTGAAACAACCCAAGGAACGCACCATTCCGAGCCCAGACAACCCACCAGCTATTAAATGTAACATGGTAACCCGGACACAAAAACGGGTGGAATGGGAGCAAAACAAGAAAGAGGAGATCTCGGAGGACACAGGCAAAGTGACCACAATGGTAATTGGGACGATGGCAGATTTCGGGTTAAGACTGAAATCAACCCCGCAGTTATCACCAAGCTCGAGGAGGTCTTAACCATATTGCGGGATTACGATGACTCTCCTTTTGGAGGACACCAGGGAGTTAGAAAAACATACAACCGCATTCGTAAAATGCATGCTAAGAGGTATCAGAAGATATATCGAGAAAGGTAAAAAATTCTAGACGATGAAAACAACACCCCAACTTCGGATGCCAATGGTTATAACCCATGTAGCCGAGAAACCTTTTGATAAGGTATACTTGGACGTTAGACCATTAGAAAAATCAAACTCCGGGAACTAATATGTATTGATATTCCAAGATCACTTGACAAACGTAGAAGCACAGATAGTAGCCGAAACGGTAATGGATCAAATTATTTCATGATATGGAATCCCCAAACAAATAGTGAAAGACCAGGGAACAAACTTCCTTAGCGACCTGTTCAAAAAACTGTGCAAGCTTCTTCGAATAAAGAAACTGCAAACAACAGCATACCAACCGATTATAAGAGTAATGTAATAGCGGGACATTTTGGTAAGATACTATTAAGGTGTCTTAGTGAATCGCGATCTGTCATGACCAGATCCGAAGTATTTAGTAACGTGCAAGTTTAAGGACAAGGAAATAATAATACATAGACAGGAAATTACCGAAGGTATTATCGTCCCTAGTTGCATTACCAAGAATAAGCATGACCAATGTCTGGTTTTAATCTTGTACACTACAGATGAGCCATTTGATTTGAAAAGATTGTTGGTCCGAGGTTCAAATCTAAGTGACTTTAACGCGGTACGGTACGGACCGATCATCTAAATAAAGAGGAAAGGGAAAGCCTCATGGAAATTGTTCATAAATACAGTGGTATTTTTAGCATCGAGGATAAAAAACGATCCAGTACTTCCGTTATCAGGCATACGATTAGGACAAAAGATTTCTCAGAGCCTGTCTTCACTAAGACGTATAGGTACCCAAGGTTCACGAAGACGAGTTTCGGGAACAGAATGAGAAGTTTAAGTTGAATGAAATAACGACTGCGGACAATTACTCCTTGCCCAACATAAATTAAATTCTTGGGCATTTAGGAAAGGCTAAATACTTTTCCGCTTTGGACTTAACGTCCGGATTTCATCAAATTCCAATGGATGAGGAAGATATTGAGAAAACGGGTTTTAGTACACGTTATGGGCATCTCGAATACATCAGAATGCTATTTGGATTGAAGAATGCTCCTGCCTGCTTCCAAAGGCTAATGAAAACCATCTTAGCCGGATTACAGGGGATTAAATGTGTCATCTATTTGGATGACATTGTCGTCTACGGACAGAATTTATTGGACTGCAACAAAAAACTTGTTGAAGTGTTTGAACAACTCAGGAGGGTAAATCTCAAGCTTAAGCTCGATAAGTGTGAGATTCTACGGTAAGAGGTCTCGTATTTAAGACATATTGTCACTGATAACGGTGTCAAACTAGATCCAGGGAAGATTGAAAGTATCTTACAAATGGAAGAACCGAGAAACACAATCAAACCTGGGAATGATAGGATATTATAGGAAATTCATAAGGATTTTCAGTCAGGTAGCTGATCCGCTGAATAGACTTTTAAAGACGGACGTGAAATTTGGACGGGGTGCGGGGCAACAAAAATCATTTAAAACGTTGAACCTAAGTATCACAAGTCATCCCATTTTACAGTACCCAGATTTCCAGAAGACCTTCATAATCACCACAGACGGTTCAATCGCGGAATAGGTGCTGGTCTAATCCAAGGATCTACCAATACACTTCGCTAGCAGGACGCTTAATAAAGCTGAAATCACCTACAGTACAACGGAAAAAGAATGTTTAGCTATCGTGTGGGCTACGAAACAGTTTCGTCCATATATCTATGGAACCAAATTTGTCATCCAGACAGACCACAGGCCATTAACATGGTTGTTCCACGTAAGGATCCTGGTAGTCGGCTTGTAAGATGGCGACTCAAGCTCGAAGAATTTGATTACGTCATAACCTACAAAACAGGTAAAGAAAATGTGGTCACAGATGAGCTTACCCGGAACGTCAAAATCACTAAAAAGGAACAAGAAAACGTTAATGACGATTATACAGTATAGAACAACGAGCCTAGTGATGAGATCGATCCTAATGTTGTGGTTGAATCTGCTACCGATGAAGTAGCGTCAAGTGGCAAAGAAGAAGTGATTAACACAGACAGAAGGCTGGAAATTGTGAGGGAGTATCAAGAAAGCTTAATAGGGGGTCATATAGGGCAAAAGGCAACTTATGCTAAGATAAGAAGGAAATATCGATGAAAAGGGATGCAAAAGACGTCTAAAACTTTGTCAGGAGTGTCAGACTGAAAAGGTTAAACGGGCGCCGACCAGAAGCCCTATGAAAATAGTTAGTTCAGCCGACAGGGCCTTGGAGAAAATTATAATTGACGAAGGTTATAAATTTTATAACCGGAAGAAGGTTATAAATTTGGATTAACAATTTAGGATGACCTGTCGAAATTCATTAAGTTCGTGCCTTTAAAGAATAAAGAAATGCAAACAGTGGCGCGAGCCGTGATGGAAGAGTGGATAATGAATTTTGGTATGCCCAGGTTGATCTTTTCGGATAATGGTTTAGAGTTCTGTAATGAGCTTTATAAGGAGTTTTGTGACCTATTGGGAATAAAACATATAACGACTAGCGTCGTCTAACCACAAGCTAACAGTAGCGTGGAAAGAACCCATTGTCGATTGCTCGAGCACCTAAAGTCTACAGGAAAAGATGTGAATCAAATAGAAAATTGGCATACATGAATGCCATATGCCGGATTTTTCTACAATTGTACAATCCACAGTACTACGGGCTACACGCGCTACGAAGCCAACCGTCCCAGCGGTATAGACAATAACAGCGAAAAAATCGTCTTCGATTATATCGATGAACTTAGGGCAAATTTTTTTGAATTACAAGTAAATGTTAAGAAAAACATCAGGGAAAGCAGAGAGAAATCGAAGTTGAGATATGAAAGAAAAATAGGAAGACCGATCCAATACAAAGTTGGTCAAAAGGTTCTGGTTAAAAACGAAGTGAAGGGTAAACTACGAAGTACTTATAAAGGACCTTTCATGATCCTCGAAGTACATGAGGACCATCTTGTTATACAACTTCGAAACAAACAACAGAAATTTAATAAAGCTAACGTGAAGCCTTATTTTTCAGGACCTCGTGTGTCTGCGGGAGTAATGCGGGAAACTTAGACATAAGAGATCTGCGGAAATACAGCGGAATATACTTCAACCACATCGGAGATGAAAAAGAAATAAACACCAAATTAACACTAATAGCACATCTTGTCATCATCATCGGCACTCCAACCGCGATCCGGTCTTGGCCTTATTTAGCAAGTCTCTCCACCGGTCCCAATTTCGAGCCATGACAGTTTGGCACTCAAAGTATTGTCCATTACTAGATACTATTTTTTCCCATCTTTCTGGCAGCATCTGGATACCACGTCGGAAGAACTCTTCATCTTTTGAGCATATCCACGAACCGACCCATTTTTTTGGTATCTTCATATTTTGTAAAGTGCTGCTCGGACAGACCATGTGCCATGGATCGAAATAAGTGATAATCAGAAGGGGGAAGGTCTGGTGAATACGGCGGGTGGGGGAGGACTTCCCAATGAAGTGTTTCCAAATAGTTTTTCACCGGCACCGCAACATGCGGACAAGCATTATCATGGAGAAGAATAATTTTGTCATGTCTGGAGTAGTAATGAGCGCGTTTTTCTTGAGTGCTCGGCTTAATTGTTACATATCCATAACAGAAACATGACATGAATATAAAATAAGCATAACAAAACGAATATATCTCTATAATGTCGTTTGAATGCAATTATATTTTAAATACCTAAATTACCTATTAACAGGTAGACATTCTTGTAATAAGCATATATCTCTATAATGTCGTTTGAATACAATTATATTTTAAAATACCTAAATTACCTATTAACAGGTAGACATTCTTGTTACTACCTGAGGTACAATCTATTAAGATTGCAATGTTAGATTTTAAGTAAAAACACAATTATAAATTAGTCTTAAGATAGCCTCCGAGAAGGAAAGATCCCCTCGTAAAATATTATATTAAACAAGAGTCTTAAGATAGATTCAAAAGGGGGAAGATCGCGTTCGTTTTCTTTTATAGAAAGTTTGTTGCTAACGAAAGATCGTTAGATCGGCTCAAAACTATAACTGACAAAGTCGGTAAACATCGTTGCCACGGCGGCAAAAATAATATTCTAAACGTTGCGTATCGTCGGTAAACGCAGAAATTTAAAGTTTTAAAAACACACATGAACAAACATGTAGACACTGTATTCTAGAAACTATATAAACAAGTGAAAAAGTGAAGTATTAAATAAAAAAGTAACCAGAAATAATGTGTTTACATTTGAAAAAAATCATTATAATAAGAGAATATTAACGCAGGAGCAATGCAAATATTGGAAATACAAAACAAAGACGTTAAAACGAAAGAAAATTGTAAAGGGTCAAATAAAACATAAATATACATAGAGTTCTCTCTCAAACTCGAAAAGTGTTTAAAGGAAACTAAAGTCAAAATCAGTGATATTAACAAATCCAAAATCTTAGACCAATCAACTGAAAACAAATGCAGTGCATAGCAGACCTGAAAGAAGAACAAAATCCTACGGAAACCAGCGTGAACCAGCCAAACAACAGCGAAGGTTTATGTTATTTTTCTTACTTTTATTTAAGATATTTAATTAATTATAATTTGAACCATTCTGTTCGTTTTTACCTTCTCCTTTCTTTTAAAATAATTACTCTTAAGTTTTTTTTTTTCAACAAATTTTGTCTTTTTCTTTTTAAACACATGTACTAATAAGATATAGGAAATTTGCATTTTTTTCAGTAATAAGTATAAATAAACCATAATTCTAAAACATACATTTTAATGTCAGTTTCAGTCTCAATCTATATGAGGTTTCCATTTGCTTGACTTGTTCCCCTTATAATGAAAGCCAAATTCTCACTACAATTTTTTTTTATGTCTTTGGAAGAACAATTAGAAATATTCCAGAACCAGAATAGACAGTTGACGGAGATCGTGAACAACTTCTTTTCAGAAGAAAATTTACCTTGCCCAAAAATGTTGTCTTTAAATATTGACCCCATTAAGTACCTCTCGAAGTTACCAGAATTTCACGGTGACTTTCAAGACTTACAAAACTTCGTCGACTTAGTCGATAAAATACGTCCCCTTATGGAAAAATACGATTCCCTAGCACAAAGCATGTTCTCAGACATACTAAAGTCCAAGTTGAAAGGAAGAGCTCGAGAGATCATAGAAATAAATTGTCATGTCACCAGTTGGGTGGACATAAAACAAATTTTACTCAATAACTTTGGTGATCGGCAATCACCAGAGGAATTATTCGATGAACTGCGTTCTATACAATTCAAAACTAACGCAGTAGAATTTTATAGCAAAATCAAATCGATTTTGAGGAGACTTAACGTCAAACACAAACAGATGATGAATGGTAATGAAGAAGCCATCGAAGGTTGTCTAAACCAGAACAAAAATTCTGCATTAATTGTTTTCCGAAATAAACTTCCAGAACCCATGCGTTCTCTTATATACTGTAGGAACCTGAACAGCTTAGAAGAAGCTATCAATACGAATCGGGATACCCGCGTTCTAACAGACATCAAGAGCACACCACCCAGAACACACAATATAGTAGCAATCCTAATAGAAGAAACGATAACTATGACTATGAAATCAACGAAAATCTTAATAGAAATAGTACTAATCATTACAGAAACCGGAACAATATTAATAGGAATAACGGTTATTTGGATAGAAAGAACGATAACAATTTAAATAGAGACAACAACACTCATAATTGGAACAACAATGCATCTTACAGAGAAAAAATTAACCCTTTTTATAGAAATACGACCAATTTCAATAGGAATAAGGAACATTTTGATAGGAACAGTGATAACAATGTCAATAAAACTAACATCACTCCTAATTGGAACACTAACCACTCCTACAGGGACAATAATAACTCTTTCCCCAGAAATTGCGACACTTTTAATAGGAACAATAATACATACTACGGACAAAATAATAATAATCCTGAAAATTCCCGACCCCATCAACCCTCGATTAATCCTTATTCTAAACTCTCAGCACCGGAGACAATGGATATAAATACGGTAAGTAATGTCAGCGATTCTGCTGGGGGTACAAATTTTTCAGCTAGTAGCCTCATAGGACAATTACCCCACATAAAAATCCAAACCAAAGTACGCCTGTGGGGGGTTTCTCTATTCTACATGAGAAACAACCCACAATTCCAACCAACATTTCCACCTAATTTCGACCGCTTTCAGGGCGTCATACTTACCAATTTTCTTTATATGTATTCCCCTGTAAAACATTTCAAACGGACGTATAGCTAAACTCATCATCCTTTGCAGATAATGCATAATTGAGTTTAGCTACATAAATGTCATACGGCTACTTCATTCTTGCTAACCATGAGTTTCCCATCGGAAATCTCATAATGTCGGTTAGCAACAACAAGTCTAAACGAACGACGCTGTTGCATCATAGCAAAATAGCTGGGGTTATTTCAGCGTCTTAGAGTCTGGTTCTCACGCGGATTATTTCCCAAGCATCAGCGGCGTCCTATCGACTTTCCCTCAGATCACCCATTCGCTTGAGATTACTGATCTCTTTTTGCAGGGGAGTAACATCAGCTAGGTTTCCCTCTCATTCGTATTTCTTTCCACGGTTCAATGCGGTCTAACTACACCATAGCCGTACCACTGGGCCAGTAGGTCGTGCCAGTAGCTGCACCTGATACCAACACACACAACCAAGGCTACCACGAGATCACACCATATCATGTTTTCTGTTCTCTCATTCTTCATGTCCGTCAATTACCCTATTAACAAAACTTACTCACACTTTGACGGGCGTGAGGTTGAGAGAGCAGAGGCGTGGTCTCTTTTGGTTGTCCTGTGTGAATGAAATATGAAATTCAACCCCAATTCACACCAGTCGCTATTCAATCACCAGGGCGAAAGGTCGCGTCGCGTATTTCGGCAATAAAAAACGAACGTAAATAAAAGAAATAATTAATGTAAAGTTTTCCTTAAGTGTAAAATAGTCTCAAATACATCTAGTTAAATAAATATATCAGTGAACACACTGGAGCTGTAAATAAAAGAAATAAAATAATAAACTTTAAATAAATAAAAAAGTGCTTTCATTTATTCTTCCCTTGGTGGCAATTTTGCTGTGGACAAGTGTTTGGGGTAAAAGTGGAAACCGTGCCATACGCTGGCAACAGAACATTTTCATAACCCCATACGCCCTCTGAGATTCATAATAGATACTGGGGCTACGAATTCTATTGTCAATCCCGGAGTTTGCAACCCTTGTTGTATATTTTGCCACAGAAAATTGAGGGTAATTTAAAATGAACGGGTTACCTGTTTTTGTGTGCCGGAAGCCTCTTTAAGTCTCCTTTCCTTCGTAGCGATTTTTCTGTGACGATTACGTATTACAGATCATTTGTTAAACCCTTTCACTGCCAGCACTGTATTACTAATAGCCTTCACTTAAGAGTCGCTATATTTCATTACTTTTTTCGATCTCAAGTCCTGTAATCGCTGGTAAATGTTCAAATAGCTGTAGGGAATACCACGTTCCCTCTTCACGTTAACAAGGGGATCCAACCGAAGCAAAAACTCGGACTTTCTTTTCTTGTTTTCAGAATAAACAATACTCTTTTATTTCTTATTCATTACAAAAAATCGAAAATTGTTTTTTAAGTTTTATCTTTTCTTCTTCGCAACGGGGACGTTACTCCTTTTCCCTCCTTTTTGGCCGCACTCCACTCTAACTCTTTTTCAATTTTTCAAACGGAAAACTCGGAATTCAAAACAGTGTTTTTCAATCTATTAACCCGTTCCCTCTCTCTCGCTCTCCCTCAACGTCCACTCCGAAAATCGAATTCGAACTCGAAGAGCTGCACGATCCACACCCGAATCGGGGCGTGTTCGAAAACTCACTTGTGGATCGTGCAACTCCTCCACCACCTTACCATCATACTATTTTAAAACAAATTATATTACATACAAATTACAAATGATGGTGGTGGCGTAAACCGCACGTAACACCCTAAATGGGCAATCCCTAAACCTCCAGTAACCATAAAAACCCTTCAAAATATTCTAACCATCTCAAAAATCGTACAAATCCCTTTATACCCAGAACTCGGTAATACTAAATACATGGTCGAATTTTTAGAATGCCAATTCCATGACTCCTATGACGGAATAATTGGAAACGATATCCTTAAAAAATACAAAGCAATCGTAGACTACGAAAAAGACACATTGACAATTAACAAAAGAACGATACCATTAATTTACCAAAAACCTGACGAAACACATTTAACTAGGACACAAGGAAACCAATTCACTCCCCAAAATACTCGCAAAACTCAACCAAACGAATTACCTCGCGAAATCTGAGAAAATATAATGAGAAACTATAACATCCAGGATGGCAATAAGTTGAATTTACAAAACGAAGATAATGGTGCTAACACCCCTAAAAGATCTGTGGGGAACGAAGTGTTGTGCCAGACATGGGCACTCGGTTCCCTTCTTCCTCCATCATTCACTAACGAAGTTTGGCCGAATATCGCAGCAGGTACAATCACCAACTCAGTTGTTCACAGGAAGTTGAATGTTGGGGGATTTCCTTTCTTTTTGAAAACGTTTTATTGGGCAGCAGCACAGGAAACACGCTTTAACAATGAAATGTGTCTAGTTTTGAATTTAATTTACTTTTAAATTTTGAAAATCAAACAGTTAATGAAATTTATAAATTGTTTATTGTTTGTCTTTTACTTTTTTGTATGATTTATTCGTTTTCACAAAAACTATTGAACATTTTCGTATGAACTTAATGATATTTTTTTATCAAAGAGACTATTGCATACCGATTTTTTGTGCCACACTATATGTTTTCGATAATAAACAATTGGGATCAATAAATTTACGTTATTTCATAGATTTACGGATAAATTTACGTGGAAAAATAAACTAAAACTTCCTAGAGTTGAAAAATAAAACACACACCGTTAATTTCGGTGGGAGGTTAATTCGCGATAGCTTTACGGCGATCTGGAGACAGGCCGACCAGCGCGGTCGGCTGATGTAATTGGACTCCAGGGTGTGCACTCCGAGCACACCCTACACGGGATACTGAACGGCTCGACCGCTCCGTTCGGTGGTTGGGATAAGACTACCACGATATCCTCTCCAATAAGGATATCGTTTTTTTTACCTACCACCAGGGAAACGTAAAGTCTCTCTTGGTGGTATAGGAAACCAGATCTTGTAATAAAGGTCATGGTGGTATGTGTGGGATCGTTGAGATCAATGCTATTCACACGTGCAGTGGAACAACGAAACAGGCAGGCGGCAAGGACAAAAAAAAAGGCGACCAAATGGTTCGCTCTTTAATGAGGGTCATGTTTATACGATGCCTCGTCGCTATTTTCGACGTTAGGAGAAAAAGGTGCTAAAAGCAAACTGGATGTTTATGGCATCTCTGGTTGCAATAGAAACCGGGTTCATATTTGCATTAGGACATGCTGGAGAATTTGGTTTCAGCGTCTATTGCGCTAATTATATGCAGCTGCTTGGGTTGTTTGTTGGCAAGACAAACAAAAAAAGGTTGCCAGGCAATGTGTATGAAAAGGTATATGACGCGGCTGGGAAAATAGACGGCGCGATAGATCCATAATAGATCAGATAAGGATCGATCACCTAAACTCCGAAGAAAGAGCTGGGTTATTGAAATTGATAAAAAAATACGAAACGATTTTCTACCAATAGGATAAGAATCTTACTTTTACTAATGCAATTAGGCATAGAATTCGGACGGTAAATGATACACCTATTCATAGCAAGAGCTATAGATACCCATACGTCCATAAACATGAAGTCGAGAAACAAATTCGCGAGATGTTGGATAACGGAATTATACGCCATAGTTGCTCTCCTTACTCAGCCCCAATATGGATCGTTCCTAAGAAGGAAGACGCAGGTGGCAAGACCAAATGGAGATTGGTCATCGACTATAGAAAGTTGAACGAGGTAACTATTGACGACAAGTATCCTATTCCTAACATCGATGAAATATTAGATAAATTGGGAAGAGCTCAATATTTTACTACTCTCGACCTCGCTCAAGGTTTTCACCAAATTGAAATTCACGAGGACGATGTCCACAAAACTGCCTTCAACGTGGAAAATGGACATTATGAATTTCTCCGCATGCCTTGCGGCTTAAAAACAGCACAGCTACATTCCAAAGATTGATGAATGACGTATTGAATGATTACATTAACAAAATATGTTTAGTGTATATGGACGATATAATAATTTTCTCTACATCTGTAGAGGAACATACTACTTCTTTAACAAAAATATTCGAACGGTTAAAGACCGTCAAGTTAAAGGTACAACTAGACAAATCCGAATTTCTTAAGAAAGAAACGGAATTTCTCGGTCACGTTGTAACACCTGAAGGCATTAAAGCCAACCCTAAGAAAGTTGAATGTATTAAAAATTACCCCATTCCTAGGACACCTAAGCAAATTAAACAGTTTTTAGGACTCACTGGATACTATAGAAAATTTATTAAAGATTATTCGAAAATAGCAAAACCAATGACTCGATTTCTAAAAAAGGATGCAAAGATTAATATTTCTGATCAGGATTATATAGAAGCTGTCAGAACTCTCAAAACATTATTAATAAACGATCCCATATTAGCATACCCTGATTTACACTTACTACCGATGCTAGCCAATTCGCCTTGGGAGCCGTATTATCTCAAGAAGGCCATCCTTCATCTTTTGCTAGCCGTACTCTGAACGAGCATGAAATAAACTATAGTACCATTGAGAAAGAATTACTCGCAATGTTTGGGCAACCAAATACTATCGCCCCTATTTATTCGGCAGGGAATTCATAATTGAAACGGATCACAAACCACTCACTTGGTTATTTACTTTGAAAGAACCCAATTCAAAACTGATACGATGGAAGTTGAAACTATCCGAATTTGATTTTGATATTAAGTACAAGAAAGGTACCAATAATAGCAACGCAGACGCTCTTTCTCGTATACCTAAAGCAGAAATAAACTTAGCTGAAAATAATCGTATCCCCATGAGTAAATCTAGTATAAACGTTTTCAAGAACCAAGTCGTAAACATAAAATCACTGTCTCCAAGAATAGAACATTTAAACATATTTAATAGAAATCGAACAACGATATACGTAAAAAATCTAAACGAAGAATACACAATCACATTACTGAAGAACCATCTCAAACCGCATGCTTTAAACGCAATCCTTATTGAAGACGAAGATTATTTCAAAATTATTGAGGAAATCGTTATCAAATATTTTACCAATAACCCCAAACTTAGAATTATCCGTTGCCTTAAATTATTAAAGGACATATGGGATTTTTGGTTGCGGTCTTGGTAGGGTGCCGGTCCGACACAGTTTCACCAAGAAGTCCCAATCTCGCTATTGTCAGGCTAAGCTGGTTTACCACTGTCTTACAGATTCGGAAAACAATCGCCTCGGGTTCGATATCTTTATTGTTTTTTTACTACACTTATTAACTCTGTACCAATGGTAGTTCTTGAACTTGAAGTAAACAGTATTTCGAGTATTACTTGTAATAACTCCCTATGAATCAAACTTAGCCAGTATTTCTAGTATTAAATTTAATAGTAAACAGTATTTAATGTATTATATTTAATAACATACAGTATTTAATGTATCAAATGTGATAACATCTAATGAGTTAAATTTACAGCGTACTTCCAAGTATTAACTTTAATAGTAAACAGTATTTAATGTATTATATTTAATAACATACAGTATTTAATGTATTATATTTAATAACATACAGTATTCAATGTATTAAAGGTAATAACATCTAATGAGTTAAACTTACAGCGTACTTCCAAGTATTAAATTTAATAGTAAACAGTATTTAATGTATTATATTTAATAACATACAGTATTCAATGTTTGGCTGTGCACTGTGTTACATGTATTGAACGTCACCGTATACAATTATTTAAGGATCAAAAGTGCCCTGTGTTAAATGTATTTAAGGATCAAAAGTGCACTGTGTTAAATGTATTTAAAGATCAAAAGTGCACTGTGTTAAATGTATTTAAGGTTCAAAAGTGCACTGTGTCACATGTATTTAAGGATCAAAAGTGCACTGCGTTAACTGTATTTAACGTCACCAGCAGCGGAACAAGGTGTTTTTCGGTGATCGGTGTATCTGAACTCTTCGACCGTAACTAGCATACTACTTTTTTGCTGGGTGTGCACTTATCTCTTCAGGGTTGAATAGTGCCACATACCAGCCCATCAACAGCCATCGGCCCGACGGCTAGTTCGCGCGGAGAGCATCTCTTGTGTCTCACACAACCAAAGACGATCGCACCGTTGCCCTGTGCCGTGTAAGTCGTCGCCGGGGCGACACATCGTGCTGCCAGTGGTGTTGGTCACCACATCGTACCCCTGCCTGTGTGCACTTTGCATATTATGTTTACCTTTTTTTTCATAGATACTTATTTAATATCAGAGGTCGCCCGTATTGCCCATACGTGCGACTTGATGTGTCTTAACACGGGCATGCGTTGTATCTCGTGTTTGTATTATTTGGGAGATGTGTCCTTTTAAGGGCATGCGTTGTATCTCTCGTATTTGTATTATATCGGAGATGTGTCGCATGCTTGTGCGGCGGGACGCTATTCTCGTTGGCTGTCCTGCATTGTCAGATCGCTGCATGTTGTTTTTGCTAGATCGATGTGCAGGTGTCCCGCGCTTGCTTATGGTATCGAGTTTCATACATATGCCGCTTAAAATCGATGTCTTGTTTTTGAATTGATAATGTCACCTGCTTTATTATATGAGGGTGAGTTTTCCTCATTAAATAGGTTTACAATTACTTGCCCGGAAAACTGTGCCGAACGGCCATTGAAATGTTTCATTGCGCGTACCCGTTTATATGACTTTTTCACAGATTAGGTGTGCGCCCCTTAGGTTACACCTGAGTATTCTTCCCTGTCTTTAGGTAACGTACTCATTTCATTTTTACAACATTTTTTATTTTTCTTTTTATGTTCTTAATTTCTAAATTAAAGGCTAGACAAAAAATGCTTAAATTCTAGCTTAATTATCTTATATAATAACTTACTGGTCCTTCGCAGACGCTCTAAGCTAAACATTGCTTAACATTTGTATAATTTGCCTTTCGGCGACAGAACTTTGTGGCAATACTTATAATTATTTGAGACAAAGAAAAATTTGAAAAACTTTGTCAATTTTTTTTTTGTTTTTTTTTCTTAAAATTTAACTTACTTAACTTACCAAGGTTTTTTTTTATTTTTTTTTTTTATGTAAAAGCACTTAACCTAACTTAACTTAAATCTTATACTACCCTAATTCTAGAAAAGCTAAGTCTATGTAAGCTAGCTGATGATAGTATGATTCTTTACCGACTTTGGTACCCAGGTCTTTATATGCCATTCAACCACCAGAACTGTTGACGCTGTCTAATACTATCGTCCCGGTCACTGTGGGAGATAGCCCTACTGAAGCGCAGGAGCTCTTCTTCGGTGCGCGCTACTTCCCGGTCGTAGCACAATCGCCCGTCTACAGATGATCTACTTACGTGATAGATCAGCGGAATTCCGGATCTATCCTGTATAAGCCCTTTCATATCCAAGTCAAGGAACGCCTCTGGTGGAACAAAGCCGTTGCGACGCACGCTCTCATAGTACAGAGTGTTTGGATAATAGGCCCCGAAAATTAGGTCATTGGACGAGCTTATTGCTCTCGCAATATGTCCTCTGATTAATTTAATCATAAAATTATCCACCCTACTAGGTAACTTACTTTTCCGGTGGTGATGCTGAGGTGTAGGATCACTCGGTGGGGTTCGGCGCGAACGCCACAGACATAACTAACGAAGAAGAACTAGCAGATATAATAGAAAAAGAGCATTTAAAGAATAACCATAGAGGTATCGAGGAAGTATACAAAGAAATTACGATCAATTATTTTAACCCAAATTTAAAGACACGAATAACACAGTTTTTTAATAATTGTGACGTATGTAACATCGAGAAATATGTTAGACAACCGCATAAACCTCTATTAAAACTAACCGAAACACCTACAAGTCCTCGCGAAATTATTCATATAGATGTCTTTTATAGCTTGGAAAAATCCTTATTCTTAACCTTCATAGACAAATTTTCAAAACACGCCTGTGCGATAAAAATCTCCAATTGAACTTGGACAGAATTTAAGAGAGCCCTTTGTTACTATTTCGGCCAATTTGGTCTTGTAAAGAAAATTATAGTTGATAACGAATTAGGATTCAAAGCAATTCCCATAAAAGACTATTTAGGAACTATTGGTACAGAAATGCACTATACCTCAAATAGTAACCACACATCGAATTCTGATATTGAACGTTTGCATGACACAATTAACGAGCACATAAGGTTATTAAAACCCTACGAAAGAACTAAGGATGATTCCGTAGAGGAAAAAATCTTAAAGATTATAAGTTATTACAACAATACAATACATTCTACAACAAATAAAAAACCTATAGACTTTATCAACGGACAAATACATCAGGACGAATATACAGATATTTACGAAACCATCCTTAGAACAAAAACAAAAAGCCATAGATAAATCGAATCAGAATCGTAAAAATGATCCATTACAAGAAGGACAAAATTTTATTAAAGAAGTTAGAGGGGGAAAAAATCACTCTAAATATAGGAAATTGCACACACAAAAGATTGATGAAGACCATGTTTTTGATACCCGAAACCAGTACAAATATTACAGAACCAATGTCAAACCTAGGAAAAAGTACCATATCATAACAGAAACATGACATGAATATAAAATAAGCATAACAAAACGAATATATCTCTATAATGCCGTTTGAATACAATTATATTTTAAAATACCTAAATTACCTATTAACAGGTAGACATTCTTGTTACTACCTTAGGTACAATCTATTAAGATTGCAATGTTAGATTTTAAGTAAAAACACAATTATAAATTAGTCTTAAGATAGCCTCCGAGAAGGAAAGATCCCCTCGTAAAATATTACATTAAATAAGAGTCTTAAGATAGATTCAAAAGGGGGAAGATCCTCTATAATAAAGATAAATAAACGGAAAGATCGCGTTCGTTTTCTTTTATAGAAAGTTTGTTGCTAACGAAAGATCGTTGGCTCAAAACTATAATTCTTAATCTCATTAATTGTCCTTATCCGAGCCTTCGCCAGGTTGAAAGCAGAGACCTGTATGTTCAACAAGAGAAAAAAAATTTAAAAATCATAATATTGTTACCAGATTCAAGTTTTTCCTTTTTTTTCTCTGATATAATCCGTAAAATTTGTTTATAATAAAAAATAAAAAACTGTACACCGAAAGGTAACATGTTTGCATAGAAAAAAAAAAAAGTACGTTGAATAATTTCGAGTACTCGAGCCAGTAAATTTTATAAAACATGTAACATGTTAAAATAGGCTTAGCATTTAGTCTAATATTATAAAAAAAAACTTGTCTGCGCTTTTTTTTTTTTTGCAAATACATCCGTTAAAGAAAACACATACACACACACTATGTGGTACGTGAGTGATATCAGATCATTGTTCCTTCGCGTATCTTTTATCCGATTGAAGTGAAACCTTATTATCATCAATGTAAAATAGATGGCACTTGAATCAATATACATGGTTAATCCGATTGAAATGAACTTTATGCAGACTTTTGCACTTGCATGGGAGTTTCTGACATATTACCATCGATGTAAAATATACGGAACTTGAATCGTATAGTAGTATCACGTATCGCATATCTGAAAATCAATGAATGATGTGGTGCTATGGTTTCTTTAATCACAATTGTTGGGTCAATACGTAAGAAAATTGGAGTGCTTACTTTGGCTGATTCCGTATAGTAATTCTTGAATTTTAGCTTTGAGTTGTTGCGTCGTTGATTTGGAGGTAGATCGCTAAAGTCTTCCTTCATGCCGTCCGCGGAGAGTGAATTCTTGGCGATCTCAAGTTGACCACACAACATTAGATTTTGATCTATTGAAAGTTCTAAAGAAATACGTGAGTTAATTTTCCCGTCGTCACAATAAAAAAAAATATTTTGTTTTGCTAAGTAGGAGTCAGATTACTTTTTCTCTTAAGTAACCGTAACCTTCTACGTTATTAGAAAGTCTCTTCAAAGATGTATATGGTCCGGTATTTATAATTGGCTCCTATCTATAGGATAGGGATTTTCGTAGGGACTTCTGGTAATCGGCGATAATATGTTTTTGTATTGTTTTTCTTGGTTTCTATGCTTGCTCGGAGGGATGATTCATTGTAGGTAAGGTGGCTGTGATTTAGATATGAATGTAATCTATATTCGCTTAGGGTGGTGACTCATTATTATAGATAAGGTATGAATGTAAGTATGAGAAGGTTTGGACGTTAACTCGCGCGAACCCTCTAATGCCAGGAAACAACTTGTTTTGAATTCCTTTACATTTGATGCATAGTCCTTTTTGGGTCCTGGCGCAGTTTTAGTCCATTCACTTTCACACTTAATTTAAGTGTAACGAATAATAGAGCACTTATAATCATCTTGAACTCTCATTTTAAATGATGTTTAGAATTGAATTAAAGTCCTCTTGAAATGATTCGATTTATATATATATCCTTTAGTTAAGTACATCGTACCATGGGTAATTATCTCACTTGTAAGCTATAACTCTGTAGCGCTCTAAAAAGCCCAACCACCTTTTTCCCCCATTCCTACATCCGAAATCCTATCAAAACCCGAATTAACCCAAACATAAACCAAAATTCGCAATAAACGAATCAAACATTCGTTCATCGCTTATTAGCTGCTTCCACGGCATAATTAAATCCAAAATCTTAAATTAAAATCAAATTCCCAATAAACGAATCTAATATTCGTTTATTGTTCTACATTCGCCCCACGGCATCATCAAAACTCAAAATCCAGAGATCGTTATCTCTATCTGAAAAATCCCATTGAGTTAAACAAACAAAAACCCAAAACCAGATACATATCGACATCTGCGAAATAGTTTCGTAAGAATTCAAGTTTTTTTTTTTTTTTTTATAAAACACTGTCTTTATTGACCATTATAAGTTTAGTTACATAAGTTTACAGCTAACTTAACTAAGTTGTGACAATTTTACTTACAATGTCTAGAACATTTTTTCAAGTAATATTTAATTTGAGGTCTTACGTCTAAAGAGATCTATTCCAGATACAATTTATTAGTAGGACTCCTGGAAAGGTCATGAAAACCAGGATGGATTATCTATGTTTACAATAAATATTCTTAAAACTACTTATCTCTACTTAAATCTAGCTTATATCTAAGGTAGTTAAATAAACTCACATTTAGCAATGTAGAACAATTTAGCCTCGTCTTAAGCTTAAGTTGAGATTTCATACTTTACATACCCTAATGAGGGAAGGGAGCGGCAGAGGGAGGTCTCTCCACCGACTGCTCGTTAAAGGAAAGAACCCGAGAAAAGGGTTGAATGTTTGAGTATTTGAAGTGGTTAAGATCGGTTACCCTGTTATGGTAGATGATTTCGTTCGCATCATTTACTAATCTTTTTGCGTAGAAGAGAGCTTTTAAATGGAGTGCATGAAGATAGGGATTTGATGCATTGTGGCTGGGGAGGCTAAGGGAATTGATGAGAGGGCTTGGATTGGCTGACAGGTTTTCAATGAATCTTATCGACAATTCCAGGAACCTTCTATCCAATCTCTCCAGGCCGACGGAGTGGTATAGCGCAAGGCTTCCGATATATTTGTGGGAGTCGCGCTGTCGACGTAGCCCTGTGATTAGTCTGAAACAGTTCCTTTCGAAAATACGAAGTTTTTCCATTTGAGAGGGAGAGATATGGAACCAGATGGGACAAGCGTAAGTAAGTGTGGGCCTGATGATTTGTTTATAAAGTAGAAGTTTGACTTGTTGAGAGAGACCATCTGCCTTCCACATTACTTTCCGACAAAGGTTCAGCTGTATCCCCGCTTTGCGGATGACATTGTTTATGTGAGTCGTGAAAGAGAGATTATTTTCGAAAGTAATGCCCAAGTATTTTAGTGATTTAGATGGTTTTATGAGGGTGTTGCAGAGGTTGAGTTGGATTTTTGAATGGTTACGTACCGTGTTATTGGTACAGTGAACGTTTCTACCTTTAAATACAATCAGTTGAGTTTTGTTGGGGTTTAGGCGGATCTTCCATTTAAGGAAGTAGGAGGAAAGAATTTGGAGGAATTCATTTACGCGGTTTCTGGCAGATAATACGAGCCTGCTGCTGGAGTAGACAAGGGTATTGTCTGCGTAGTTGAGGATTCGAGTATTCGGTGAGACGGGTTGAGGAATATCAGATGTGTATAGTAAGTATAAGAGGGGGCCCAGAATGGATCCTTGGGGGACTCCTGCTGTTATTGAGTACGTCTGGGAAAGGGTGGAATTTATCTTGACCATGAATTTTCTATTTGATAGGTACGAGTAGAGAAACTTGGAAGTGTGATTATTGAGACGATACGTGGAATGTAATTTGTACAGAAGACCCGCAGTCCACACGCAGTCGAAAGCCTTGGATATGTCAAGGGAGATACACACAGTAGGGCACTGGTCGTTAAGAGCCATAGTGATGTCGTGAGTAAACTTGAGGAGAGCGTGACATGTTGAGTGTTGTGCACGAAAACCGAATTGGAAATCAGGGAGTAATGAGTTAGTTTCCGCGAAGGAGAGTAGGTAATGGTGAATTTTTAATTCAAGTAATTTGCTTAAATTATTAAGTAGTGAGATGGGTCGAAAATTGGCCGCCATCAGGGATGCGCCTGATTTTTTAATGGGGATGACTATGGCAGTTTTCCAAGACTCCGGTATGTGACCAGCATTTATTATGTGGTTTAGCAGGGTCATGATGTATAGTCGATTTGAAGGGTTGAGGTTTTTGAAAAGCACATGTGGAATTTTGTCCAAGCCGGTTGAGTTTTTATTGCTACGAGAAGATATCATTTGGTTAAATTCCTGCGGTTGTAAAAAGAAGTTTGTATCGGTGGGTTGAGATGCTCTATTGTCATTATTAAATTCAGTTATGAATGGAGTGAATGAGGAGATTAGTTCATGGGATGTATAACGGTTGACCACTTCCTCAAACTCGGAGTTGCCTAGGCTATCATTTTGCCTATGCACTTGGGAGAAGTGTTCCGCTAAATAGTTTGCTATTTCAGAATCAGAGTACAGAATATTATTTCTGGGACCAATTAGTCTGTCTATTGAGGTGTGTATTTTTCGTCCTGTAAGGCGATTGATGTTTTTGTAAAGATTACGGTCGGGTCTGATACTATTTAAAGTGGAGATGTAGTTCTGCTCTACGAAAGCATTTAACTGCTGGTTAATGAGGGTAGACAATAATTGAACCTGTACTTTCAGGAGGGGACAAAATCTTCGAAATAGTTTTCGGCGGAGCTTTTTTTTTAATGAGATGAGTTTGAGGGTGAGATATGGAAGTGGTTTACCTACGAAGGAGTGTGGCATCCTTGTAGGGGTATTAGAATACAGGGCTTGCTGTAAGATCCCTTCCATCTTACAAGCTGCTTCTTCAATTTCGTTAGGATCCAAGTTATTCGTATCTGTGATGGGAAGCGTTTGAAACATATCGCCAACGGATTTGTTGACCGTTCTCCAGTTAGTTCTGGAGAAATTATGGACTGGGTTGAGAGATTGAAGCGGATTTAAGGGGCCAAGGTCAATTACCGAGTGGATGGAGGCAGGATCCGAGGGGAAGAAGTGCGACACAGTAGGGGGAGATACAGAGCGTAGGATCGCAGATTTTAAGAAGAAGTCTATAGTTGATTGAGTAGAGCTGGTAAGAATTCAAGAAATTGAATTCTTATCTTAAATAAACACTGAGCATCTCACTCAGGATTCCAAAATCGGGATTTTTGTAGGAAATTGTGTATTTTCGAGATACAAATTTCGATTTGTTTCTCTTTATAAGGGCGATGGATTTTGTATTCGAGGATCAGTCTCGATTGGCGTCCAAAGTGGTAGAACGCCAATAAACTAAATAAAATTATAAAATAAATGTAATTAAATAAATAAATCGAGGTTTAAATGCTGAAAATACAGGTGATCGATTTTTTATTGCGCTTGGCCGATTCCCAGGACCATATTCGATCGGTAGCTGCTCTTCCCTCAAGGTTTGAGGAAGCACGGCGGCACCGCAACGGGTCCCCTCAGGAGCTATCTTAAAGAGATCCCTCGTTCTTTTCAGGACCAGACACGCTCCCTGAGAGAAGGACCAGTACAAAAATGGTGGCAGCGGTTTGGGGTCCCAACATCCCCTACCAATAAAATAAAAAATAAATGAGCAGTGGATCGGACTGATTCATTCATCCCCTACAAAGAAGGTAGAAGGCTTGGATCTGACACAAATAATCCCCTACCAAGAGGAGTCTCAATTGGCGTCCAGGCAAAGATCAACTGGGATTATACCATAATCCCTTACCAACAAAACGAGAACGACACCCCATAAACAAAAACATCACAGTTAATAGTGGAAAGAATATAATTTTTAAAACAACGTCCAGCGGCCAAAAGCAAACACACCAAACACAAACTATATCGACACATGCGAATGGAGACGGAAACTCTGGCAATCGATAGGCAGGAGCTCTAGTGGGACTGTGAAATGTGGAACTAGCAAAACCCGATAAAGGTCTCAGTCTGAACAGCTGGCTACTTGTCCAATCTACTATTCCCAGCAAGACACTAGCAAAAGGAACAACAAGGTGATCAGGGACAACTGCAACATACTCAACATCATAAACAACAAAAATTTCATGTCCATATAACAACACCGTACCAGTAGGAGCAGTCAATACAGCTGTAGCAGCCAGCAACACCGGCACAAAAATGTACAAGGTATGCACATACATTCTATCTATAAAATTGTATTAGTTAATTTAAGAGGACAAACAAAACCCACAATACACATTTAAAAAGTTCATAAAAACAAAAAAGGAACGCATAGAAAATCACCAAACAAATTAAATTGTGAAAAATTAATCAAAGGGGATATCAAGAAAAGCAAATTTTGAAAATTTTATTTTATAAACAGCATTTTTTAACGTAATCACTTGAATGGCTTACAATAATAACAAAAACCCCAAGAAAAATTTAAATATACAAAGGGAGAATAAGAAAGTACAAACCCTACACTTATAAAATCAATTTTTACTTACATTTTTACATATACCTATATATATGCACATATTTACATTCATTAAATAAGTTTCTTAAGGATTTAATTTACTTGATGAATATTTTCCATACTTTCTAACAGGAAATTCTCGATTTTAACGCGCTCACCCTTATCTGTTTGTTGGTCTTTTTCCTTTCATCTGTTTAGATCAAAATTCCTTAGGATCACTTTCCCCTATCCAGGATCTTTCCACTTGCAGGCTCGTTTGACTTTGGGCTCGATAAAAATGTCCTCTCTTTTTACCATTGCCTTCTTTCACAGGATCTCTTCTGCTTATCTGTCTACCAGGATTTTTCGAAATTAGGAATGTTTTACTTCGGTGTCGGTAAAAATCTTTTCCTACCTTCGATATTTTCGAAATTTCCTCTATAGGTGAAGATGTGTTGGGTTTGAAAGGATCTCTTTTGCTAATCTTTCTTTCACAGCATCTCTTCTGCTAATCTGTCTGTCAGGATCTTTCGACATTAGGATTGTTTGTTTCTCTTACCTTCGATAGGATCGATTTCGTCGGATTCTCTTTAGATAGGTTCGTTACATTTATAATTGGGAAGATGAATTTTCCGAAGGAATATTTCGCCCAAAATAATACCCGAATCGAATATTTGAAGTGCGCGAAAAAATGAAGGTCACAATCGGGTTAAAGGATATTTTGGATTTCGTACCGGTGTTTAATGGTAACCCGGACGAATTGGATTATTTTGTTTCTTGCGGAGATATTATTTTTTCACAGGCACAGGACGTAGGTCAGCATGCTTTCTTCCTAAGCGTGGTGAAAACCAGACTACAGGGGCCAGCATATGACCACATCCGGTACAAGGTCATTTCAACCTGGAATGATCTTGCTTCCGAATTAAAGGGAGAATTTAAAATTCTCACCTCAAGGTCAGCGGCACAAAACAGTCTGGTGAAAGCCAAGCAAGATAGCAAGGAAGATGTGAAGGAGTTTGGAAACAGACTCGCACACCTCCTTCATCTGCTGAACAAGGCCACGTTCGAAAGCTCTGTCGAACCTGCGGTGCAGAAATATCTCTTCGAGGAAAATAGGAAACTCGCCTTATACGCATTTGAAGATGGTCTTAGGGATTCCCATTTAAAACTCTTAGTTAAAGCACGAGGTACCCCAAGTCTTAGAGCAGCAATCAATTACGCTCTCGAGCAAGCCCCACGACTAGGCGATGGAAACCCTCTTAATTTATGTAATAATTCCAAATATAGCCAGCCACAAATTTGCCAATCGTGCAATAAGACTGGACATACTTCCTGGACTTGTTATCGCAATACAAACTCTCTAAATGTTGGTCCCCAACAAATGAAGACAGAGGTTCAACGCGTTGAATGCACATATTGCAACAAATATAATCATTCCCAAGCAGAATGTAGGAGACGGTCCCATTTCAAAAGTCAAAACGGATCTCCATCAAATAAAAATGATGTTAGAACTCAGCCCACTTCTACCGAAAACGTTTGGAGAAGTGGAGTATTAACGAAAACGAACAGCGTGCAATTAATAAAAATTGATTCGGAGAAACAAAATACGGGAAAATTTGAACAAACAGCGCCAGAATCTAAGGGTATAAACAACAAGGTGTCATCTACGGATGAAATTGGCATAAGGGATAATAGGAACACAAGCCAGAGGCAGGACGATTTAGCTGCTCCTGAAATAGAGGAGGTATTGGCCAAAGATCGTACTCAACAGTCAACATTTGAATCCGTTTGTCTACGGGCCGGATCTGATGATTCGACAAAGACCCCTGAACATACTATCCTAACACCTCTCTCTACTTTCATATTATTAAATGCTCCGACTTCTAGCAACAACACGTCCAAGTTCATAGAGCACAAACTGAAAATCCCGGCAAAGTGTAAGCCTGATGAGCAAGAACTCCGAGCAAACTGTAAGCCCGAGGAACCAAAAATTTCAGCTAAGTGTAAGCCTGCGGAACAAAGAGTCCCAGCAGAACTTAAGCCTGAAAAGCCACAAGAACTCCCAGCATCCAATAAGCCTGAGGAACAAAGATTCCCAGCTAAGAGTAAGACTGTGGAACAAGAAGTCACAGTAGAATATGAGCCTGTAATAACAGCGATATCAAATTGCCCTCTTTAAATTACTTGTTTGTCCGCATCGTCTCCCTTGTTTCTCTCATTTTTCAAACCTTAAAATTGATTGTACAAATGAAACTTAAAAATAAACAAATTAACAAAATCCCGTTTACAAATAAAACAAACGTTGACCTTCCAAAATCGATTTTGAATTCTACATCCTTCACAATGATTTTCATAGTTGATTCTACTGCCCAAACTTTGAAAAATTGTACACAACCCAATCCGACGAAAGTTTGGAAAATTTTTCACAAATTTAAAGAGAAACTTAAAGTGAAACAAATGGATTATTCCTTTTCAAATATATGTATACATGTATGAATATAAAAATAAATCACAAATTCTCAGATGTAAAAAATGAAAAAATTAAAAATTGAATAAAACTATATGTAAATTAAATAGAAAATATACAATTAATAATGTTTAATTCCCCTCTTAACAAATTATTGTACAAAAACAAAATAGTAACAAATACATAATAACACAAATAAATAAAATAAAAAAACCAACTTTGTTTTGGAAAATGTATGTATCTAAAAGAAAATAGTCTATAATAAAAGAGAAAATTAATAAATAATACAACAGTATTAAAACTCGGGAGATAATAAGTAAAATATAACACAAATAAATCTTTAAATAGTTTATATTATGAAGAGAATCTCCCCAAATTCATACTATTAACACACAAATGATGAAACAAATATTAACTCCCTCAATAAAATAATTTTGTAAATATTATACAATATTTTAATTAATTGCCATTAACTTAAAATTTAAATAAATGAACAAAATTATTTAATTAATAAATGATCTTAATTTGTAAATAAAAAACATATATAATTCTAAGTTTAAAAAACAAAAATGTTTAACTAAACAAAACAAAATCTATGAAATAAACAATTTTAAATAGAAATATAATAATTTCAAATAACTATGTAACATTCTTCAATTAACCAAATTACATATATCCTAAGAAAAATAAGGAACTAACATTTTTTAGTTAACTCAAAACAAACTTAAAAATTTAGAATAAAATCTGTCTTTATAATACATGAAAAAAAAAAAAACCTAAATATGGTCCTCAAAATGAAACAGAAATATACTCCGGAGATAATGTAAATTCCTACATAATACACAAGTTGTAATACAATACACTTTTAAGGCTCACCTAAAATTTATCTGTAGCACAAATTGATTTTAATATTTTATTTAAAATAACCTTACTTTATAAAAATAATTCACAATTATTATTAAATATATTGAAAAAAACAAAAGAACACTGTAAATAACATTAAAAATGTACTTATATACACGATAAGAAAAATTGTTAATTTTAAGTTTAACATATAATCTTAGACTTTCTAAAAACATAACAAAACATTGAAGAACGCTCTACCGTAAGCTACAGAATTAATACAAAATTTTGAATAATACTTAAAAACAAGAAAAAAAAATTGAAAAAGAAACAAGCAATTCTAACTGAAACAAAAATGTTAAGTTTTTAAATTCAAATTATGTAACGAATCATGATGACATCGCCCTTCACCTTTTATCGCGTCACTCCTAGAAAATAAATCTCTTACAGATTAATTTTTTTTTTGAAGGAAGGGAGGATGTAGTGCTCTAAAAAGCCCAACCACCTTTTTCCCCCATTCCTACATCCGAAATCCTATCAAAACCCGAATTAACCCAAACATAAACCAAAATTCGCAATAAACGAATCAAACATTCGTTCATCGCTTATTAGCTGCTTCCGCGGCATAATTAAATCCAAAATCTTAAATTAAAATCAAATTCCCAATAAACGAATCTAATATTCGTTTATTGTTCTACATTCGCCCCACAGCATCATCAAAACTCAAAATCCAGAGATCGTTATCTCTATCTGAAAAATTCCATTGAGTTAAACAAACAAAAACCCAAAACCAGATACATATCGACATCTGCGAAATAGTTTCGTAAGAATTCAAGAAATTGAATTCTTATCTTAAATAAACACTGAGCATCTCACTCAGGATTCCAAAATCGGGATTTTTGTAGGAAATTGTGTATTTTCGAGATACAAATTTCGATGTGTTTCTCTTTATAAGGGCGATGGATTTTGTATTCGAGGATCAGTCTCGATTGGCGTCCAAAGTGGTAGAACGCCAATAAACTAAATAAAATTATAAAATAAATGTAATTAAATAAATAAATCGAGGTTTAAATGCTGGAAATACAGGTGATAGATTTTTTATTGCGCTTGGCCGATTCCCAGGACCATATTCGATCGGTAGCTGCTCTTCCCTCAAGGTTTGAGGAAGCACGGCGGCACCGCAACGGGTCCCCTCAGGAGCTATCTTAAAGAGATCCCTCGTTCTTTTCAGGACCAGACACGCTCCCTGAGAGAAGGACCACTACAACTCGATGATATTAAATATTTACACAGGTGCATGTGGGGGCTGTCTGGAGATGTTTATGTTCTCTCATCTAACGACCATACATAAAAAATAAGCAAACCCGAAAAATTATCTCAGATAATTTATTCAGGGTTACGCCAATGAGTCTGTTGACGATTCACTCCTATAAAATTGTACCAAAATGGAAAGCCAATAGTATTTTTTTGAAAAGGAAAAGAATAACAATATTCATCTTTCGTGATTTTGTTGAAGACATGTTTCGTTCTCTATGTTCAATTTGCGGAGATAACCTGATATTCAATCCTTGCATCTTATCGTTTAGCTTGCCAAGAATTAAAGCTAAAAACGATATTCATCACCCACAACAAATACACACGTTATTTGCAATCATATTGACAACATTATTTATTTATTTATTTATTTATTTATTATCAATTAGTAATGTAAAATTACATATCAATAACTTAACCTAATGAGCCTAGCAGCGGGGACTATTGGCTCTGTATTTCTAATTTACAATTTAATCTTAATGCTATTTACAAATTTATTTACAATTTCTATGTTGTCGGTAGTGGGATCTGCTAGAATTGTATAAATATCTGTATTGCGAAATAGTTTGTCTTTCAAGGGTTTTAGGTGAGGACACTCTTTCAATATGTGAGTGATTGTAAGTGTTGTGTTGCATTTTGGGCAGATTGGGGCTGTTGCTCGGTGGAGCAGGTAGAGGTGGGTAGCAGCTGTATGGCCTAATCGCAGCCTCACAAAGTTTGTGATTTTGGATTTGGACAAGTTAGTTGGGTAAGAAGGGTGAGTTTTGAAACGGTTTACCATTTTATAGGCATGGTGGTGAGTATCCCAGTTTGTTTGGTTTATTTGTTTTTGTTGATTGCTGATAATTGACAGTAGATCGGCTCTTGTGTAGATGTTGAATTTATGGACTGGAGCTCTTTTGGCTGAGTTGGCTGCGGCGTCTGCATTCTCGTTACCGCTGATGGCGACGTGACTGGGAGTCCACATTAGTTTTATTTTATTGCAGTATTTAATGATATTATTCCGAATATTGGAAATAATATCATCAGTGTTGTTGGTGTTTTTTATTGAGTTGAGTACCGACTGGCTGTCGGTGCAGATGACATATTTTTCTCTGTGGTTGGTGGCGAATGTTACGGTTTGTAAAATCGCGAAGGCTTCCGCCGTGAAAATGGAGCAGAATTCGGGTAATAGTCCGATTTTCTTTACTGCACCTACTTCGGATGTGACCGCAAAGGAAGTATAGTTGGTTGTTTTGGATCCATCTGTGTACAGAAAGCGCCATCCGTTGGATTTATATTTTGAGGCGACTGACCAGAATAGTGCACCGTATATTTCTTTGTTTGTGTTTGGTTTTTTAAATATTGAGAGTGTTGTTATGATATTATTATTATTTAGAAGCCATGGCGGGTAAGTTGCGGAGTATTTGAAAGTTTGTTTAATATCCAATTCCAATTGCTTGGCTTTATCTAAAATGCGACTGATTGCAGATGGGATTCGGTTGGTGTTTTTGTATCCTATTGTTAGTTTGATGTCTTTGTCAATTATGGAATTTCGCGAAAACGCTAATTTAGCTATTAGTTTCAATGATATGCTTTCCATCCGGTCCTCGATTGTTGGGAGCCCAGCTTCAGCAAGTATATTTTTTATTGGTGTCGTTCTGAATGCAAAGGTGCTTCTTCTAGCGGCTTGGTGATAGATGGGCTTTATTATATTTAGAGTCGTTTTTGGACTATTGCCATAGATATAGATCCCGTAGTCTATTTTACTTAAAATTAGAGCTTTAGTAATTTTACATAGAGTGTTAATGTGTACGTTACTTTTCATGTTGCTTAAGTATTTAATAATATTGAGCCTCGCCGCTAATGATACTTTGAGTTCTGAACAATGTTGTTTCCAGGTATACTTATTGTTAAATGTTATTCCTAGGATTTTGAGGTTGGGGACATTTTGGATTGTTTTGTTGTTTATGTTGAGGTGTATTTGGGGACAAAGTCGTCGTCGGCACACATGAAATAATTTACATTTATCTACTGAGAGTTTGGCACCTGAAGAATTTGACCATTCTAAGATATCTTTCACTGTTTCAGTTAAAATGTTTTTGCAGAAAGTTAGATCACTGGATTTACTTAAGATGTATATATCATCGGCGTAAATGCAATGATCTAGATGTTTCTGTTTGTGTATTATTGTACTTATGTCGTCAAAGGCGATCATAAATAGTACAACTGACAGTGGGGATCCTTGAGGGATTCCGTTGTGTAATGGAAATGTATTGGAGTAAACGTGGTTGACTTTACATTGGAATTTTCTATTGCTTAGAAATGATTTAACGTACCTATATATATTGTTGCCAATTCTCCATTTTAACAATTTATTAAGTACGGTGTGAGCGCCTATTCTGTCGAATGCTTTCTCAAAATCAAGAGAGAGTATTGTGACGTGATTTTTGGCGGATAGAGCCTTTGAGGTGTAGTGGTCAATGTGGAGTAAGGCGTCTGTGCAACCTCTGTTGGATTTGAAAGCTACTTGGTTGATGGATGTCAATTTCTTTGTTTCCATAAGCCAGAGTAGACGTTTGGCTACGATTTTTTCTAATACCTTTGCGGGACAAGGAATTAAGGATATAGGGCGGTAGCCATCCACCGTATCTTTGTCTTTGTTCGGTTTGGGAATAGGTATTAGGACCGCGGTTTTCCATATTTGTAGAATGTGTGATGTTTCAAGTATTTTATTGTATAACTTTATAATTCTTTGTTTTGCATAATGCGAAAGGTTTTTTAACATTGGGTAAGATATTCGATCTCGCCCTGGAGTTTTTCCCTTAGTTATACTAAGTGCTGACTCGAATTCGATAAATGAGATGGGTTGTTCTATGCGTAGAGCTGCAGAGTTAGGAGTTTGCAAAGATAGTGGATTGTTAACGGATTCAATTTTTTTGCGATTGAATTCGGGGTGAAAATTATTGTTGTCTGAGAATTGCGACCAGGTTTTGGCGAAGAGTTGGCTTATTTCCACTGTGTCTGAGATTGTAGTATTTTCGGAATTAAGGGATGAGATAATTGTCGGATTGTGATTACCACTTAAGCTGCGTATTTTATGCCATATTGTGGTTGTGGAGGATGTTGGATTGATTGAGGAAGTGAATTGAAGAAAGCTTTTTGCTTTGCTTTCTTTCATCTTCCTACGAAATTGTGCATTCGCTTTTTTGTACGCAACAAAATTAACCTGCGTTGGTCTTTTTTTAAATTCAGAGAGGGCTGACATTTTGCTTTTTCTGAGAAGCGTTAGGTCGTAGTTCCACCAAGGTACATGTTGTCTGGTTTCTGATTTGGTTGTGATATTTGTTTGGGGTATTGAGAGATTGGCAGCGGATCTAATTGCTTTACTGATTAGCGCCGCTTCGTGATTCGTGTCAGGTGTGGGGGAATTGCTTGAAAGAAATTCGTCAACTTTTCTTTCAAAAAGTGCCCAGTTGGCGGAATCGGTTTTGTATTTTGGAGATCTGTTGTGATGGGTTATCGGTTGCTGATTATTTATTATGCTTAAAACGGGGAAATGGTCACTATTGTAGAGGTCGTTTAGAACTTGCCATGAAGTTTTCGGAACCAATTCTGAGGAGCAACAAGTGATGTCTATATGAGTGAGGGTATTGTGTGTAGAAAGGTGAGTAGGGGAACCGTCATTCAGTAGGATCAGATTGGAGGTGAGGAGGAGGTTTTCAATTACTTCCCCTCTTTTGTTTGTGGAAGGTGAACCCCAGAGTGTACTCCAAGCATTTATGTCGCCTCCAAGTATTCTGGGCTCATTTGTTTGGTTGAGTATAGCCTGAAGATCATTTTTATTTAATGGTTGATTTGGGGGGAGATATAAGGCAATGTAGGTAAAATTTAAAGGGTGTTGTATTTTTACAACGAGAGCTTGGATAATTGTAATGATGGGGAGGATTTTGTGGGAAGTACCTTTCTTGATTAGTAATCCTACTCCTTGCTTGTGTGATGTGTTTGCAGGTGAATTGTAGAAGTAACCTACATAGGATTTAGGGATGAATGGTGTGGTGTTGACTGGGCAATGCGTTTCTTGCAGTGATATTATATGTGGGTTATGGTCCTTAATTAGAATGTTTAGTTCGTCAAAGTTATTGGTATAACCGTTCATGTTCCATTGTAGAATGGTGAATGGGGTTTGTTTTGGAGTGAGTTTTGGGCGTTCAGCCGTGCTAGTGTGCTTAGATCTTGATTTTGCAGAGGGATGGGGTTGTATATTCTTAAATGTTTTAAGGTGTTGGAAGGTATGGTGGGCGGGATGTATGTTGTTAGGATCAAGACTCCGCTGTTCCGGATGTTGGGCACTTGAACTCTGGATTGAGTTTAAGTGTCCAACCTCAGGAACAGCAGAGTCAGGGGCTTGGTTGTTAGTTTTATAGTTACATTGTAATATCATCATCTACTAAGGTGTGTACATTTTTATTAATATTTATATTAGTGAGAGACGGTTTACTTTTTACCTTTGATTTGGGTGAAGGGGTGCGTTGCGAATGGCTATTAGCAGAGCAGCTTGTCGTGGTTTGTAGAATGGTTTCAGTTTGGTTGTTTGTTGGCGAACTTGTTTGTAGTTGTGAGGGTTCGAATGTGGTTAGTTGAGTTGATGATGTTTGTTGAGTTGATGGCGTTAATTGAATTGATGGTTTTCGTTGGATTAGTGGTGTTATAGACGAAATTGGTTTGGTTGGGTTATGTGTTATTGACTTTTTTGGCTTGTGGGGCAATGCAATTTGAATACTGTTGATTGTAGCAGATGAGGAGGAGCTGGTTGGAAGGGATTCCTTGGGTGTAGTTTTTTGTTTGTTTTGTTCCGTTGAGGGTCCTTGTAATTGGCTCGATTTTAGTGTATCTGCAAAGCTTCCTGAAAGTTGATCAGGTTTGTGGATATTTTTTTCCTTATAAATTCGTTTGGCTTCTCCCATTGAACATTTGTTTGTGGTTTTTATTGTTAAAACTTCTTTCGCTTGGATATACAAGGGACAGGTTTTATCCGCGGCCGAGTGAGGGAGCGAGCAGTTTGCGCACATAGTGCGACTGCAATTTACGGGGCTATGAGGTGGCAGATTACACTTTTCGCACATTGTGGTATTGGTGCAGCGTTTTGTGGTATGGCCGAGTCGTTGGCAGTTGCGACATCTCATGGGGTTGGGGATATATTCGCTGACCTTAGCTTTATAAAAACCGATGTCAACCGAATTTGGTGGTTGGAATAGGTTAAAAGTAAATAACATAAGTCCAGAGGGTCTTCGCACTTTACAGTCATCTACTTTGGTAAATTTGTACACATCTGTGACTTTTTGTTGACCCATTTCGGCTATTATTTCCGCTTCCGAGATGTTTATGAGACAAGGGGCGTACACTATGCCTTTGCATTCATTTAATTTTTCGTGTAATTTTACCGAAACGGGACACACGTTGCCAAAGTTTGTTATTTTAAGAAAACGGTCTGCGATTTTCTGAGAATTAGCTTTTACTAATAATTGTCCGTCTCGTAGAACCGTGATTTGTTCATACTCTTTGCTAACATCGTCTATCACTTTTTTAATTAAAAATGGGCTTAGAGATGAAATAGGCTTACCATTCTCCTTGGATGATATAATTAGAAATTTTGGATCTCTTGTATTGTTCACTGTTGGTAAGCTAGGAAAAAATTCCTCTGTTTTCATAAGTGTCCTTTTCATTTTGTTTGGTCGAATATCGTTATTTGTATCTTCCGTAAGATCGCTAAACCGGTTACTATTCACATTTGGCCCGCAGGCCATTTCGTTGCAATTGTTTTACACTACTCTTTTGTTTTATAAACACAGCACACTGCACAAGGGTCTGGTCTGTTTTTGTTTTTTGTTTTTTTTTTTTCACTGCACTATTACACAAAGGGGATGTAATATAATTTTGTAACGTAGAACTGGTGTTACACGTACGGAACACAATTCGCGACGATGTAAACTCGACGACGGTTGGAAAGGGAATGTATTGACAACATATTTCCCAATCAACCCAAGAGATTTTTGGGAAAAATACAAAGGATACATGAGTAAAGACATCCTCCATCTCTTGCGTAAAACGAATCATAATCAGAGCATTCAATTCAATATGTTTTTGTATAATGAGGCGTTAGTTTCGATTGAGGATAAGTTTCGTAATCGCTAATTGTTTCAGCACAACATGACCTCAACCAATGTGCCGTCGGAAACTACAGATGCAATTGCCTACCAACCAATATTCTTGTAGTTGTCGTCGGAAAATTCGCATTGAGTAACACGATCCGGAGAATTTGGGTGTGAAGAAGAATGGAATATAGAAATCACAAATTCTATGTTCTGTCTCGTCCAAGTTCTCAGCTCCGCCCACACACACACACACCAAAGCCACAGTGGTAGCGACGTTCGTGCGATGTTTCTTCATGTGTAGGGGGGGGGGGGGGGGGGGGGGGGGGCTGAGGGCAACCACTCTATGCAGCTTACCATGACAGTGTATGATAACGACGGCAAAGATAACGTCGATGGTAGATGGGGGCTCGATGATCTCAAGACGGTTAAGAAGACCAAGGCTGCTGTTTTCTTTGCTAGTAGATTGACCATTTTCAATTCTGTTAAGATTCAATGAAGAGTGAAATCAGTCGTGTCAGTGCATAATAAAAATAATTAAATTTAATTCAAAGGTTTTTTCTTTTTGTTCACGAACAAGAATCCAGCTGCGACGGCTTTTTTTTCTCCTTAAATTAAATTAAAAGTTGTGCTGTACCCCTTTGTGTACATATTGGTCCTTTGAGCCGAACATAACAGTGTATGATAACGGCGGCAAAGATAACGTCGATGGTAGCTGGGGGCTCGATGATCTCAAGACGGTTAAGAAGACCATATACAACGATACACAGTGACCGAGTGCGGACGTGGTTATGGTTCGGCGATCGAGTTGAATGAAAAAAGTTGCTTCTATGAGTCGCGAGTGGCTGAAGTGTTATAAAAAGACTATTTATAAACAATTAAATTTCAGTATATAGAAACGGTCAAGGCAAAGTAAATATAAATAAATAGAATAAAATAAAAGAGAACGAAGCCACGTGTTGTGACAGTCAAAACGAAGAACACAGTCCAATACAAAAAGTGTGTGAGTAACACGTTAACGGTGTTTAAGTGTGAGTGCGCGAACATTGCGAGTGTGTGCGCGAGGCCACAATCTGTTTGTCCCTCACGCAAAAAAAGAAAAAGAAAAGTGAATACTTTCCATAATACGGACGTAGATCCAAAAACAAAAAAACAATAAAAAAAAATAAAAAACGTAAGACACGTGGTCCAAAATATGGACGAAAAACAAATGGATGGCAGAATGGCGCCTCGGAGAAGGCAAAATTCAGACGTAAATCTAAAGGCTAAACGCCTTAAAACAAATGAAAATAAGAACACAGACAAGTCGATTGTAACCAGCGATGACGAAGACAACACCCATGGTGACCAGTACTCAGGGACTGGAAACCAATTCAAAGAACTAGCTGTCAGCGAAACAAATGCAGACGCTAGCAATCAGATCGAGGTCCTCAGCAGACTCATCCATGAGATTAGTCGTAAAAAAGAAGAACTGGATAGACAAATGGAGGAAGTTGTTAAACTAAAAAACAATCTGACCCAGAACGAGCGAAAATCGAAAATGGTAGAAAAACAACAGCAAGAACAAAGACAACAGCAACCCACAAAGGCAAAGAAAACACGACAAGATAAGGGAATTCAACAGCAGGAATCACATCAACAACAACAGCAGGAACCACATCAACAGCAGGAATCACACCAACAGCAGGACACATCTCGGCAGGAAACATCTCAGCAGGTGCCAGTCAAAAAAAGGGAGAAAAGTACCTCCTATCTACGTCAGCTACATGGAGACAAAGGATCTCATAAAATTGGGTGAGTTGACATGCAAAACTTTTAAAACAAAATGAATAAATAATTTTAAGATAAGTTTAACATGGGAGGATTTAGAAGGGTATAACAAAATTAAATCGGCATTAGGGAAATCGAAAAGCGATACTACACGTACACCCCTAAATCGGAGAAAACTGTCTCCATGCTCCTCAAAGGAGTTGACCCTTCCTTTACTCCCGAAGAGGTGCTCGAAGAACTAAAAAGCTTCGAAAACGATACCTTGAAATTTACAGGTGGGAAACCATTTTCTACAGCAAATTCTAGAAATCGCAACCGTAAGTTGCCTTTCTTCATTGTGTCGCTGAGCCCCAATAGTGAAATTGATGGGGTTAGATATATTAAATACATTAATCACCAAACAATAAGTTGGGAGAGAATAAAGAAGTCCGACCGGGTATAGCAGTGTATGCACTGTCAACGCTTCGGGCATGTGGCAGCGAATTGCAATATGCATTTCAGATGTGTCAAATGCCTAAACAAACATATCATTGGAGAATGTCCATTGGGCAAAGAACAGCTCCCCGATAGAAGTAAACTATCCTGTGTCCTCTGTAACAACTCAGGTCATCCTGCTAACTTTAGAGGTTGCCCTAAGTACCAACAACTAAAATCAAAGTTGGAAGCCAAAAAGAAGCAAGTTGAAGAATAGAAAAGGACCAAAACCCGGTCTTACAACAACTTCGTGGCACCAAGTGTGTCATACGCCCAAATGGCAGGTGGAGTAAAAAATTCGAAAAGATCGACAAAAAACTGACGGAACAAGTGGCTCGAACGGGCATTATCTATTCGACCATGTTTCCAGACGAACCCACACTCTAATCATAACGTTCACCGCGACTGAATTAACCCTAAAAATTATTGCTGTGAATGTTAATTCACTAATCCGCATGGAAAGAAGGGATAATCTCAGCAATTTGCTGGAAACTGAACGCCCAGTGTGCTTTTGGCTAGCGAAACTAAGCTAAGATATTCCTTTGAAAAGTCAAAGACATCTATATGTGATCTCTGCGTATGCTCCCGAATCTCCACAGTGTCTGTGGCGGTTCCGGCAAATCCCACGGTTTACCTTCCTAAAAAACCCCCATAATCATCACCCAAGACGCTCAAGTCCTCGCCAATGCATTCGCATTCGGCACCTAAAAATGTTGCACGCATTTAAGAGATCAAATCTATGATCTTTAAGTCCCTGTAAAGAAAACTTACCTTCATGCATTCTCTTCGCATACCACTGCTCCTTAAGATTTCTTTATTAGCTTACCAGGAATTTCCAATCAATTTCGGCATCTACGTCGCCAGTCAAATTTCCTTAGTTGAATTCCGGTAAACAGATAATTGGATTTACATACATTTGTAGCCTTCATGACAGGGATCATAAATACTGCGCCGTCTATTTTTCCCAGCCGCGCCATGTGTACAACAATGTTCCCTATATACACAGTGGCTGGCGACTTACACCTTAGGCACCCAAGCAAATACGCCTTCCGCGTCTCTTGCATCAATTTAATCCTACAGCATATTCAAATGCAAATCGGAACTCAATACTTACCCTTACTAGCGATGCCATTAACACATTTCCCATTGTGTAAATGGAAAAACCATTAGCGCTTCTTCCTAATGGCGATACATTTACCTACGCATCCGCACCACAGCATAGACACAGGTCATAAATATCTTTTATCCTACATAGTTCTGGATCCGTTCCCCAGTAACCTTCTCACATAAACAAACATCTCTACGATCCTTTCCCTTGCTTTGTGTTTCAGGTTATTCATCATAGCGTTGAGCCATGAAAAGAACCGACGTACACACACTTGTGTATCGTGAAGATCTCCTCTATGAGACTTTACGTCTCTCTTGGAACAGGAAATGCACCCTTAATTTAAGAGAACCAATTTCCCAGCTGAATTTTTTTTTAACAACGATTGAATATCGTTGAGTCTTTTACCATCCTTCGACCCGAGCAGGTCGTGTCTCCTATCGCTACCCTGGTGCGCACAGGGAAGCGATAATCAGTTATACTGTCGTGCACACGGTACGGTGATTTACACACGCCATTTTTATCGTCGCACTCGGTAATATTGTATCGTTGTCCGTCGCTGGATTGAACTCCTCACAGTGTTCTGTAGCCTTTAACCTTTATGTCAATGACCGAACCCGGGTACCCATTTCGATTTTTTAAAATGTCAATTTGAAATTAAAAAAAAATTTTTTTTCATTGAAATTTCGTAATTATCATTTAGAAACGTTTGAATGGAGATGATCTAAGACATGGGACCGAAATTCGTCTACTAGGCCGAGCAATCGTGAAATTGCGACGAAATTATTACTGTCGGTAAAGTTGGTCATTGACATAAGGGATAATCAAATAACAGTATAATTCAGTGTGTTATGTGGCTAGTGATTTATATATATAGCCCAGCTTAGTTATCAATAAAAACCAGTTCAACTAAACTTAATCCTGAGTGTTTGTTTGTTTCATTGTGCTGTTGTTTTCTTGTGCACAGTTTGCCGCGGCGGAACTTTTAATTTGAGAGAACGAAGTGGAACCCAGTGCCCATGTCGGTGCCACGACTTCGCTCCTACATGTCTACAGTTTATCAAAGAACTTGATACCCTTTCTCGAAGTCTCAAGCTAGACTCGGAAAATAATTATTTCTTTAGGGTGGGAGATCTCAATTCCAAGCACAGTACTTGGGGTAACCCTATCACAAACACAAGAGGCAATGTGTTGTTCGACTGGTGGCAAACAAACGCTATCGAACACAAACTAGAATTGTACGCTACAAGTACGCCGTCATATCCAAGAGGAAATTCCTTTTTGGATTTACTGTTGCTCGACGAGCGAATACAATTATTAGATACGGATCTAACTATTCGAAATTGTCTTCGTACAATCGAGTACGATAGCGACCATTACGGACTTGGTGCTGTAATACATGTCCCAAACGAACATTCACTACTTGAGCAGTACAAACAGATACATTCTTTTAATTTCGGAAAAGCACACTGGTCGCGCTTTGATCGGATAATAAAAAAAGAATTACGCTCCAATGGCATAGATCCACCAACTGACAGAAATCTTCATAATGACGAAATTGATCATTATCTTTCGATGATGAACAACATTGTTACTAATACAATGAATCGTTCTATCCCAAAAGTGTCTCACTCCGAGAGCCATACAAACCGGTACAGAAACGCAACGATCGACGAGCTGTATAGGTAAAAGAGTATTCTCCTCTCTAAGTTAAAACTGCTCTACAGACCATTAAGTGATCCAAATAGCCAGGAAATAAAAACAATTAAGTCATTAATTAAAAATCTTCAAAAACTGATCCGTGACAACTATAGATCCGTAATTAATGAAGACTGGAACAAGAGAATTCAAGCCATTAAAGCTAGTGGACCGAATATGTTCCCACAAATAAAAAAAGTCTTTCGAAGGAAAGATAATAATGACATCCCATGTCGGCGAGTTCCGCGGACTCCCGAGAATTGCCAAACTCTGCTGAACGCAGGACTTACCCTGGAGCACATCAACTCTAACGAAGAGTTCATAATAGTCGAGGATCCGCAAAAAAAGGCGAACTCAATTGGCGCTTGTTTCGAAGCAGTGTATAGATTGAACGAATCGACTCATTCTAACCTTGACCTGGAAAATAGGGCTCTCCAAAAACATATTTCGCTACGCAATGAACTTAACAATTGGCGTCTCTTAAGTCAAAGTTTCACTATCTTTAGTGAAAATAATAAAGCGGATTCCCCGCTTAGAGATCTAAACACTAGCATATTTGTACACAAGGATGAACTGACGGACATTCTTAGATCGATTAAGAACAAAAAATCTTCTGGAATAGATAGTATTCCAAACATTGTTCTAAAGCATTTACGTCTTGAAGTAGTGAAGGTTTACACTATTTTGTTCAATAACGCTCTAAATAACGCATATTATCCAACCCAATGTAAATCTGCAAACCATTTGAAATCCGGGACGGACTAAAACAGGGAGATGGTCTATCACCGTGTCTTTTTAACCTTGTGCTCGAGTATGTCATCAGGAAGGTACAAGACGACAACATGGCCCGAACGGGGTCACACAAGTGCTCGCATATGCGGATGACATCGCCGTTCTGGGCGATAATCTAGAAACTGTTAGTAAAAACTGTGAAATCATCACGCAAGCGGCAGAAGGGGTGGGCCTAGAAATAAATGAAGACAAAACAAAATATATGATTACGGCGAAAGCAGGTGGACCTCAGAGAACACATATAAACGTCAGAGGTAAGATATTTCAAAAAGTTAAAGAATTTAAATATCTGGGAACGATATTGACGGCCAGTAACGAAATGTCGAAGGAAATTAACAAAAGACTACACTCCGGCAACGCTAGTTGGCACACAGTCAGTAAACTACTGAAATCCAGACTGCTATCACGTAACATAAAGCTCCGTGTCTATAGAACCATAATCATGCCGGTTGTTCTATATGGATGCGAAACGGGTTCTCACAAAACGGGAAGAAAACAAATTCCGCGTATTCCAGAATAAAGTTTTGAGGGGTATCTTTGGAGGTAAATATGACGAGGAGGCAGGACAATGGAGGAAACTCCATAACAACGAATTGGAAGAGCTATATCGCAAACCTACAATAGTGAGAGTAATCAAGTCGTGAAGATTAAGATGGGCCGGACACGTGGCGCGAATGGGCAACGCTAGGACCGTGCATATAATTCTTGACGGTAGACCAACGGGAAAGAGACCGGTAGGACGACCGCGACGGAGATGGGAGGACAATGTTAGGTTTGACCTTAAGGAGATCAGATCGAATGGTCAAGCGTGGAAGAAGAGTGATCAGGACAGGGAACGATGGCGAAGCCGAGTCGGTGAGGTCATGAACTTCCGGGTTCCTACGGGCCAATAAAAAAAAAAGAAAAAAAGAAAAATGGAAATCTGCAGTAGTCCATTCCGTCCCCAAAAAAGGGCAAGGACAGGAGCAATCCAGCCAATCTTCGCTCGATTAGTTTGCTTCCGAACATCAGCAAGATATGTAAAATTAGAATTATAAATAAAGCATTGACTAACTGGTGTGATGAAAATGGTATTATTCCAAACAATCTGTTTGGTTTCCGTTCGCAACATAACACAGTTCATGCTGCGACAAAACTTGTTTCCGACATACAATGGAACAAGGCGAAGCGACAATGCACAGGGGCCTGTTTGGTTGACTTTGAAAAGGCTTTCGACACCGTATGGCTAAAAGGGCTGGTATATAAGTTATCAAATCTAGGTGTGCCCGAATATTTATTATACATTATCTACGATATGATGATGGGTAAACAATTTGTAGTGAAATGTGGAGATATAATCTCTAACAAGACTTTCCACATCAAAAACGGTCTACAAGAGGGAGCAGTGAATTCTCCCATTTTATTTAACATTTACACTAGTGGTCTAGTGGGTTCTCTCAACCATGCAATTGCGTATGTCGCCGACATTGTGGTGTATAGATCTGGAGAAAAGATTGATGTCATCAACAGACTTCTGCAAGATGATTTCAACAAAATCAAACGTTTTTGCGACGACTGGAAATTAAAAATAAATTTCCAGAAAACAGAGACTATACTTTTCAGAACGCCACTGTCCAGTGCATCAAGGCATACAAAACGGAATTGGAAAACATTTTCCATTGCAGGAAGTAATAATCTTCCTCTACAAGTAAAAACTGTAGTCAGATACCTTGGAATTTGGCATGATCAGTATCTTTACTTTGATAAGCATACAGCAGCTGCTCTTACAACAGCTAAAAATGCATATGCAATGACACGAAGACTCTTCCGTAGTAGTCTGCTGGACACCAAGGTGAAAATAATTTCATACTCAGCATTCATTCGACCAATATTGGTGTATGGCTGCCCGGTATGGTACAACATATCCCCATTTTACATGGAGAAGTTTCGGGTGTTCGAGAGACAGTGTTTGCGTTCCTGCCTCGGAATGTACAGAACCCCAGAGTCGCAGTATAAAAAATACTATCCCAATAAAGTCCTGTATGACAAATCAGGACTAAACAGAATAGATAACTTCATTATTAAGATTATTCGTGGTCACACAACAAGGGCAATGTGCAGTGAAAATGATCTCATTTCGGGAGATTTCTACCCCAATGATATGTATATGAAAAGTACTCTCCAGAAGGGGTCATTCCCCCAGAAGCGTTCCCTTTCTTGGATAAAAAAGGACTTATTCAAGACAAACGCGGAGTCCCTATTATTTACTACGCTTTTCGTGGTGCCAGGGAAAGACGAATTCTCCACGATAACGATATCTCTAATTTTCCAGAGCGCCTGCGTTTTAGTATAGTGATCGGTGAAAGAGATAAATCAATAAAAGATCGTTCCCATCCCAACTGGTGGTGGATCAGTGATGAAGAAAGGACTACACGTCCCCAAACATAGTATGCCTCTCAGGTGCACCGCTTTCCTTCCCCCTATCCCCAATTCCCAATTATTTTTGTTTTTATTTTTTTTTATTTTCGGTTTTAATTTAATTTTAATTTTTATTTGTATTCCTTATTTGTTTGTCCGTTTTGTTTTATTATTATATTTTTTATTTTTGCGTGTCATACATGATGTAGAAAAAATAGAATACATTTAAAGAAAACATATCAATTATTATATGTTATAAAAACAGTTATTGTACGCCGAAAGGCATAAGAAAAATAATAATGTATAATTTAGAGTGCTTGTAAGTTAATGTAAGAATGTTATTTGTAGAATAGAAATTAACATTTAGTCTTAAGTAAAATATGTAATTAATTTGTTAAATAAATGTGGATATAAAACAAAAAAACAAAAACGGTTAAGAAGACCAAGGCTGCTGTTTTCTTTGCTAGTAGATTGACCATTTTCAATTCTGTTAAGATTCAATGAAGAGTGAAATCAGTCGTGTCAGTGCATAATAAAAATAATTATATTTAATTCAAAGGTTTTTTCTTTTTGTTCACGAACAAGATTCCAGTTGCGACGGCTTTTTTTCTCCTTAAATTAAATTTAAAGTTGTGCTGTACCCCTTTGTGTACATATTGGTCCTTTGAGCCGAACCGTTATCCTTAACTGTGTTAAAACATAACTTTGTTGTGACAAACTAGTGCTAATCAATTGCGCGATAATTCAGAGACTGCATCGTGTCAGACTTGACGTTAGTGCTTTTTGCTGGTGCTGCTGATATACCAAGTTTACTGGTTTTCTAGTTGACTGTTGGAAGAACTGCGACTGATAGACAGGGGGATCGGAGTATCTGGAGCTGGTGTTCGAGAGTATTCTGGAGCAACCTGTTGTTATAGGTGTGTGGCTTTAATAACTAATTAAGTGATTTAAACATATAAAATAAATCAAAAAATAAACGACTTTTGAACTTAAATTATCTTGCGTATTGTTTGAGCAGTTCTAACTATAGAATATGCAAATCACCGAGACACCAATACTATAGAAGACTTTCTTTCTTAATATCATTTCCGTTCACTTCAGGCAACCTAGTATCAAGTCGAACGTTTCACGCATTTCAAATCAATCGAATTGAATTGTTCATTTAATCTAATGATTCTAAAGCAGCTCATTAGTTCATAAAAATTAATTAAACGTAATTTAATTGAGAACCATCTAAAGACTGTAACACGATACCAGAAATGAATAGTTTTTTGTTGCATCACAGGGTCCAGAAACCTGTTGGCAATCAAATATCACCAACGTCGTAATACCATAACACCATGAGCTCCGCCAAATGAAAGGATTCGTGTTCCATTCTCACAGTTCTGGGCAGCTGAAGAACCAAGGCATCGAGAATAATTGCGAAGGATTGGATGAAGGATTTTCCTTATTTTCACTTCTCTTTATCTGTCTTCTATGTCGCCGTACAGTTTATAGCTATTTGTGCAATTCATCCTCTTTCGACTTAGTGCCCCTTTCCTATCCAATATATTATTTGTGTTGGCTGTTCGTTTGGTAAAAGGAAAATTAATAGACAAACATTTGCAAATGTCGAAAATCTTTTTTTGTATGCGGATATAATCGGATTATCCGGGCGAACGTCACTGCCGGCATTTTCATCGTTATCATTGTCCTTTTTACATCGTTTATTTTTGTTCGTTTTCATTCTCTCATTATGATGTACACGGAAGTTTGAAAACTGCAGGCAACTGATTTGCTTGAAATCCTTTTTAAGGTGTCATAATTTCTCCTTCATCTTGGAAAAATTATATCACAGCTATAGTATTGGTCATTAGTAGCAAACAATTTAAATTAGTATGAAAGCAGAGCACGTGAAGTTGAATCACAAAATCAGTAGAGGTGAATATGATAGATATGCGTATCTTTTCAAAATGTGATACGGTATAATTGTCGTACTTTCTTAGAGGCTGAAAAATAGAAGGAAAAAAAAACGAACCATTATTCGTACAGTCTGCTGTCTGTTTTGTACGCTGCACCGAAGACATTTTTAATTTTCGGATTTCACTCAATAACGATTGTTGCGTCAATATTCAAATTCTACGCAATTAATGTAAAAACAATGCAAAGAGCCTCATCGTTATTGCACTATATGCTTTTATAGTTTATTGTTATATCGCTAGAGTTGACCCAAGCGTTGTTTTTTCTTTCTTTTTTGTGACGATTGGAAAGTGGAAATCTTTATAAGCTATTCCAGGAGCAATCCATACTACATTATGCTACATTATGCCATCATTTGTTACGGACCACGTCTGATTTGAACTGAACACATATTCTGTTATCCTATCGGAGGAACCACCCATATATTTTTTATTGTTTTTGAAAATATTCTCCATGAAGATTAGTATCTTGAAGCAATTTTCGAAGTATTTTTTCTTCTACAATTTAGGTACATTCTGTCAAATGTCTACCTCTCAAAAACAAACTTGAATCAATCATCAACATTTATCTTATCGCCTTTAAAGTAGGCCTCTTCTGAGGCAATACACCTATGCCAACGATTAATCCAATCGTCCATACACATTTTATAGGCCGCGATCTGGGTCCTCCTTCTCCGATTTTTCTTTTATGGCGTCAAGCTACTTGAAACGTGTTCCTCGAAATGGCAATTTCAGTTTGGGAAACAGGAAAAATTCACAGAGAGACATATTTGGTGAATACGGTAGTCGTCCGATCATGTTAATTGATTTTTTTAGTCAAAAACCCGATGACAATGGTATCTTTGTAAGGTGGTGCAATATGGTGGTGCAAAATCCAAGATTTGTATTTCTTTTGACGAACACTCTCTCGCAAATGCTCATAGTGCCTAAATAGTATGCTTTATTCACAGTTTGACCTTGCGGAAGGAATTTATAGTACACCACACCACGATAATCGAAAAGAATAGTGAACATGAATATTATTTTTGAACGACTGTGTCGTGATTTTTCGGTTTCGGCTCGTTTTGGTAGCCTCAGTCGGATGATTGTTGACTTGTTTGCATGTTATACTCATAGGGTCATGTCTCTTTTCACGGATGTAGTCACAGTGACTTGAGAAAGCATGTCTTTAGCCACAGATGCTCTTTTGCAAAGAATTTAGCTCTTTTAGAATAAGCCTTGCTGCGACGCGTCTCATCTACAAATAAATCGACCAAATTCTTACGAACTGATTGGTGTCATTTTTAGATCTTGTGCTAGCGCTCTCAAGCTTGCTGTCTATGCACCAGAGGAGCACCAACATAACCTATTTATAGCAGAGCTCGAAACACTCTTTCGATGCTTACAATTGCACCTGGACAAAAACTACTTTATCCTAGGGGGAGATATGAACGTCAAGCATAGAAATTGGGGAAATTATATATCTAATGCCAGAGGAAATCAGTTGGCTGGCTGGTTAGATCAGTATCATATTGAATATAGAACTGACCTGCTAGCTACGGAATGTCCATCGTTCCCTAGAGGTAGATCGTTCTGAGATATCTTGCTAATCGACTCACGACTGAGACTACTTCACACCAACAGACGAAACAGAAACTGTTTACGGACAATTGAATACGACAGTGACCACTGTGCATTCACGGCAGTAATAGAGCTTCCGAGCGATCTCGCAGATCTGGAGGAATTCCTGATCCCGCAACCCTACAACTACAGGGCAATGTGATGGCCGCGGTTCACCAGATCATTAACAAGAGAACTTCGTTCGAATGACTTTAATCTGCAAGTAAACAGAACCCGAACAAATGACGAAATCGACAAATACATCCAACAAATGGACGAAACCATAAAACGAACAATGGACAAAATAATTCCCAAAACAACAGTAACAGATCACATAAACATGTACAGAAACACAACAATAAACGCACTCCACAAGAAAAAGAGCAGACTGCTATCGAAACTAAAACAATTACACAGACAGTTTACAGACAGACAAGACCAGGAGATAATATCACTGAAATCCCGATTAAAAGACCTCCAACAATTACTTAAAGCTAATTATAAATTAGCAACAAATTTGTAGTGGAACAACAGAATTCGAGCTATAAAAACTAATAACCCGAATATGTTCCCACAAATAAATAAAATATTCAGGAGAAATAATCAAAACGAGATTCAGTGTCTCCAAATTCCACGTACTGATGTAAACAAGCAGCTGCTAACCAACATTGGCATAGATACAGAGAACGCTATCCTCAATAGTGAGCTCTTCGTGATTGAAGATCCTTTGGAAAAGGTGAACGCTATGGGAGCTGTCTTTCAGGAAATGTACAAGGTGAATGAAAGCATTCGCCAAAATCACGACCTGGAGGACAGAATTCTACTGAATCACCTGCACCTCCGAAATGAAATTTCACATTGGCAATCGGAGAATCCGGGTTTTACCGAATTCAGTGACGATAATCTGTCAATTGACATTCATGCCAGTGGTGAGGCTAATAGCCTTTTAATCACAAGGGAAGGAATCCAGAGTATCTTCGACTCATTAAGAAGCAAAAAGTCAGTGGGAATAGATGGAGTACCTAACATCGTACTCAAGAACCCGCCCCCAATGGCAATAGATATATACATCATCATCATCATCATCATCATCGGCACTACAACCGGGAACCGGTCTTGGCCTTATTTAGCAAGTCCTGAGGCTTGTTAAATTTTCCATAATGACTTGTTTTTTTTTCCGGGCAAGGTCATTAGTCTTGCGCCGGAAATAGATATATACACGGTCCTGTTTAACAACGCGTTGAATAATGCATATTATCGCGCGCGTTGGGAAACGGTATCAGTTAAGGATTTGAAAAGACAATTAACAAAGCTCCGCTAAAATGGGTAGATGACAACAACATTATTCCAAATAACCAGTTTGGCTTTAAGGCGGGTCATGAAACCACATATGCCGCAGCTAAACTGGTCTCCGACATACAATGGAATAAATGTAGGAACCAATGCACAGGGGCCTGTCTGATCGACTTGGAAAAAGCCTTTGATACCGTCTGGATCGAAGGGTTATATTACAAGTTGGTCAGACATGGCATACATATGTTATAGAACAGGACGTTCGTGGTCAAAAATGGTAATGTGACCTCTAATAAAACGTATAATATCAAGAATGGCTTGCATCAGGGCGTGGTACTCTCTCCGATTCTTTTTAACATTTACATTAGCGACTTATTAGATGCACTTCCCCAGGCTATTGCGTACGCAGACGATCTCATAATTTACACAACAGTTCCGAAAGTTGAGATCATATATAGTTTACTACAGCGAGACTTCAACAACGTGCAGCGGTATTGCGATGATTGGAAACTTAAGACCAACTTCCAGAAATGTGAAGCCATCCTATTTAGAACTCCATTATATAAAGCCATGAATGACACAAGGAAAAACTGGCGAAAGCTAGTTATCGTGGGACCGCATGGAGATAAACTGGAAACCAAGAGTTTAGTTAAATACCTTGGCATCTGGCTAGACCAATTTCTGTATTTCAAGAGACATCTAGAGACTGCTTTGCTCAAAGCGAGGAAAACTTTTGCTATGACAAGGAGGCTATTTCACAGTAGCCAACTTGACAGTAGGGTAAATGTCATATGCTTCATGACGCTAATCAGGCCAATGCTCATATATGGTTGTCCAGTATGGTTTAACATGGGTCCAAATTTGATGGAAAAGATTCGGGTGTTCGAAGGGAAGTGTCTCAGAAGTTGTCTCAGATTATATCGGATACCGGAATTGGACTATAAAAAGTATTATTCAAATGAGACTTTATATAATGAAGCGTACATAAATAGGGTGGATAATTTTATGATTAAATTAATCAGAGGACATATTGCGAGAGCAATAAGCTCGTCCAATGAGCTAATTTTCGGGGCCTATTATCCAAACACTCTGTACTATGAGAGCGTGCGTCGTAACGGCTTTGTTCCACCAGAGGCGTTCCTTGACTTGGACATGAAAGGGCTTGTACAGGATAGATCCGGAATTCCGCTGATCTATCATGTAAGTAGATCATCCGTAGACGGGCCATTGTGCTACGACCGGGAAGTAACGCGCACCGAAGAAGAGCTCTTGCGCTTCAGTAGGGCTATCTCTCACAGAGGCCGGGACGATAGTATTAGACAGCGTCAACAGTTCTGGTGGTTGAATGGCATATAAAGACCTGGATACCAATGCCGGTATAGAATCACACTATCATCAGCCAGCTTACATAGACTTAGCTTAGCTAGATTTAAGTTAAGTTAAGTGCTTTTAAATAAAATTAAATAAAAAAAAAATTAAGTAAGTTAAATTTTAAGAAAAAAAAACAAAAAAAAAATTCGACACAAAGTTTTTCAAATTTTTCTTTCCCTTTCAAATAATTATAAGTACTGCCACAAAGTTTTGTCGCCGAAAGGCAAATTATACAATTGTTAAGTAATGTTTAGCTTAGAGAGTCTGCGAAGGACCAGTGAGTTATAATATAAGATAATTAAGCTAAAATTCAATCAAAAATCTTCAATTAAGAATCAAGCTTTAATTAACAAAAAAGTAGACATTTAATTAAAACAAACCAAATAGTAATAATATCATTCTACCAATAAGCAACCCCCTGGACTAAAATAATAGAAATTACTTGTAACGCTTTAACAAACTCCTATACGTAATTTTCATGTAAGGACTTGCATGTAAAGTCAAATGTGAAAAACATAGCAAACAGTATTTCTTTGAAATAATTCCATACACACATTAGAGCGTCTAAGATCGTAGACACTTTCTGACCTCATCTGTGAACATAACCTACCCTTTTTTATTAAAGAAAATAATTTTGCTTTGTAATTACGATTAAATATAAGAGAACAGTACATAAATACATAAGACACCGCACGTAATTTAGGCAAATAACCGCTTAGAAACTAATCAGCTCGGGCCATTCCCGTTAGATAATTAAGTTAATCGCCGATTTTTGTATTTCATCCCTCGAACTACAAAGAGAATCCTACTAAACGACATCGTAAAAGGTACATTTCTTTCTTAAAGTATACGAGTACACGCCATCTTATACGTTTAAAATAAGAAAAACTAGCGCACTAACCAGAGACATATCCGGGACCAAAGTAATTTTCTTCATTTTCTCCCACAAACATAAAAACGACTCTATCTTACGCGTACACAATCCCGACCGCCTTCAAATAACTACATTATAAACAATCGTAAACCCCTTCCGGGTACAATCTACGCACAACACCTCATAGACAGTATTCGCAACCCCACGCAGTTATACTCGACTCTTTCGACGACACCGAACCTTACCCGACACCCTTGTGGCTCCCCACGACTCTCCACGTCACCTTCCGTGCCCTTGCTACTCACGCAGACACGACTCGACTCTCCCCAACCTTCCCAACCCCGGCTACCCTTTACGACTTCGGCACCACAATGTCCACCACACGAGCTGGTACTACCCAACAGGGACAACCGCGATCCGACTCCCCCGCGTTCCAGGACGCCTCCAGCGTCGAACCCAGCCTCCATTCTCCCAATATCAAGCTCACTCCCTTCGACGAAGAGGACGTAGAGCTATGGTTCGCCTTAGCAGACCGCATTTTCCGGGCCGCCAAAATGCACGACGAGGAACTCCGTGCAGTTGAGCTGATGCGAGTCCACGAGCGCACCCAACGAACGCATGTTGCGCACATCATTAGGTCAACTGACCCCAACCCCCACAGCAAAATGCGGGACATGCTCCTCGACGCCCTGGACGAACCCAGGAGTAGTCGACAACAACGTTTGGCAAGCGAGACCAACCTTTCGAGAATGAAACCGTCCCTTTTCCTGACACATTTACGCTCCACGCTGACGCGATTATGGGACACTCCGACCAACAGCCCGAATCCTTCGTGTACCAAGTAGCGGCAATTAATCAGCACGCACACCAGCCTACACGGCACTTTTCTTCAGGCCCTTTAGCAGCACCTAGGACTCCATTTCGCGCCACCCAATTCTCACAGCGGACCCAGGACAGCAGGCCCAGCGAGTCTTCCACAGACCACTCCCCTGCATACGTCACACTATCCGACCTCCACACGTTACAGGCCTCACTCCGCCACGAACTGAACCAAATTCGCGCGGAGGTAAGATACGCCCATCGAACCGCGCACACCCAACAGGCAGGTCGACCCTCGCCCCCTCAGAACACCACACCAGTGGATCAAACCACATGGGACCAAGGCGCTCGTCGGGTGTATTCGGTGACTGCACGCATCACGTGCAACTTCTGCCATAAAAAAGGCCGCCTGTACGACGAGTGCCTAAAAAGGCGACACACACATTTCTGCCGGGAGTGCTGGCAGTACGGCCACGACATTGTAGAATGCCCTGCGCACCATACCCCACTCCCACAGAACAGGTCACCGCACCAGCAGAGGCAGACCCAGAGGAAAGCACACCCGGGACCACACCAACCCTCTGCCTCCCAAAACTCCACTATATCAACCATCCGGGTGGCTAGCGGCCCAATCGGATGCGGGGTGTGTGGTCCGTACGGGTACGTGGGGGTTCTCTATACCACATGGAAAACCAACTGTTATGGCAACAACCTCATTGCGATACACGACAATAACATCCACTTAAAGGATGAGTCTATAGATTTTATGTTTTATGGTCTTGGTAGGGTGTCGGCCCGACACAGATTCACCAAGACGCGCCTAATTTCACAAGCTTCCGTCGGTTCGCGATTGAACTTCGCTCTCTGGTGTCTTGTCGCTCAGGTAAAGAAACGCTCGGGTCTCCTTCGCTTAGTGTTTTATTTCGTGACTGAATTTATTGGACTTACATAAAGTATATTTTATGTGCTTAAACAAAACAGTATTCATTGAACTTACACAAAGTATATTTTTATGTGCTTAAACAAAAAGTATTTATCGAACTTACACAAAGTATATTTTAAGTTCTTAAATAGGAAAGTACATTTTTGTTCTTAAATAGAAAAGTATATTTTTGGTTCTTAAATAGAAACAGTAATTATCGGACTTACATAAAGTATATTTTATGTGCTTACACTAAAACAGAATTCATTGAACTTACACAAAGTATATTTTTTGTGCTTACACAAAAAGTATTTATTGAACTTATTTTTGTTCTTAATAGAAAAGTATATTTTTGTTCTTAAATAGAAACAGTAATTATTGGACTTACCTAAAGTATATTTTATGTGCTTAAACAAAAAGTATTTATTGAACTTTAATAGAAAAGTATATTTTGGTTCTTCATCATCGGCACTACAACCTGGAACCGGTCTTGGCCTTATTTAGCAAGTCCTGAGGCTTGTTAAATTTTCCATAATGATTTGTTTTTTCCGGGCAAGGTCATTAATCTTGCGCCAGAGGCTCCCCGACGGGGAATCGAACCCCGGTCTCCCGCGTGACAGGCGGGTATACTAACCAGTATACTATTGAGGACTATTGGTTCTTAAATAGAAACAGTAATTATTGGACTTACATAAAGTATATTTTATGTGCTTACACTAAAACAGAATTCATTGAACTTACACAAAGTATATTTTTTGTGCTTACACAAAAAGTGTTTATTGAACTTATTTTTGTTCTTAATAGAAAAGTATATTTTTGTTCTTAAATAGAAACAGTAATTATTGGACTTACATAAAGTATATTTTATGTGCTTAAACAAAAAGTATTTATTGAACTTTAATAGAAAAGTGTATTTTGGTTCTTAAATAGAAACAGTAATTATTGGACTTACATAAAGTATATTTTATGTGCTTACACTAAAACAGAATTCATTGAACTTACACAAAGTATATCTATTTTTTTACACTCACTATACGCTGATGCAGGTACTCAATATGGTAGTAGCGAAGTAAGTATTTTATTTTACGTTTTGAAACTGATTTATACCGATGCAAAGAACTTTAAAATTGTGTCTAACACTAGCTTTTCTTATTCTTGAATTACGTATTTTATTTTGAAAACTCCGCACCACGGTGTAACGGTGTCAAGAACTTTAACATTGTGTCTAACGCTAGCTTTTCTTCGGCTTGAATTACGTATTTATTTCGAACACTCCGCACCACGGTGTAACGGTGTCAAGAACTTTAACGTTGTGTCTAACGCTAGCTTTTCTTATTCTTGGTTTACGTATTTATTTTGAACACTCCGCACCACGGTGTGACGCACTGGTAGCTCAAACGATAACTGACTTCTGCTGCTGGGTGCGCTCTTGTTCCATAGGGGTTGATTTAGCACACACCAACACAGCAACAACCGCCTCTCCGCAGGCCAGTATCTGCGGAGATCATTTCTTTGCGTGGAAATGTCTCACACGGCCAAGGATGCGATCACCGTTTCCCAGGGCTGTGTAAGTCATCACGGAGTCCGGAATCCATGTCGGTCGCCACACCGTACCCCTGCCTGTGTGTACATTATTCATTATGTGCAGAGTGGTGGGCGCTATTGTGTGTGGTTCGATCATGGGTACGTATTCATATCAGAGGTCGCCCGTATTGCTCATACGTGCGACTTGATGTATCTTTACACGGGCATGCGTTATATCTCTCGTATTTGTATTAAATTAGAGATGTGTCCTTTTAAGGGGATGCGTTGTAGGTTTCGTTTTTGCGCGCCTGCTTGGTAATTCTGGGAATTAGTCACAGGCTTGAGCAACCGCATAATATGTTCGACGGTTATTCTGCTATATCAGATCGTTGGTTGGTGTTTTTACCAGATCGATGTCCCGCGCTTGCTTATGGCGTAGAGTTTCATACTTTTGCAACTACGTTGCTGCTTGAAATGTATGTCATACTTTTCGATATTTCAAGTATGCCCATGTTGGGAATGTCTGCTATTGCTGATATGGTTTTCGTATCAGCAGACATTGTGCTTTACAGGTTTTTGTGGTTGTTAGAAATGCCAATGGTGAGTTCACGCTTTATCGGACGGAACGCTTATGAAAATGCGTCAAATGGTCCCACATTAATGCAATACCAAACAAATTGAACTAAACGTTCAATTTGATCACATTGAAAACTTAGATAGGATAACCGAACCATAGATTCGCCACAAAAATCTCCTAAGATCCAAATATGCGGACCATATGTCTTTCTTCAAACAAAATCATTGAGAATCATAAAATGCGCACCAGCAATTTTATGATCATCTAGAAATATGGTTACCCAAAACCATTAACACAATCAGCGTCGTTTTCCGTTTTAATCAAACCAAGTTAAAACAAACAACTCGCGCCATAAAACGAACTACATGTACGTTTATCGCCGACCGACACAAATGATCGTAAATGCTTATCGGCAAGAACCTTTACTGATTGTTATTTTGTGTTTCCTCTTTCGATCCCAAATTTGGGAAAGACAAAGAAAGGAAAATCCTGTTATCTGCAGGATAAGAAAAGTTTCCGTCCGATGAAAAAATGAAAATTGAGGGAGTGGGTTAAAAATCTTCAAGGGGAGTTGGATTTGGAATCTCGACCGAGACGGTGAGTGAGCAGTTCGTGGTTCGGGAGGATTGACTAAAACGGTCTTCCAGAGATGAGTTTTTGGTGTTGTATTCGTGGTGGTTAAAATGTGTCAGTTGTTCTAAAGTAAAATAAATCATATTTGACATCGTCCCTAAGACTATATGTGGTTAAAATGTGTCAGTTGTTTTAAAATAAACTAAAACATATTTGACATCTTGGCGCAAGGCTAATAACCTTGCCCGGAAAAACAAATTATTATGGAAAATTTAACAAGCCTCGGGACTTGCTAAAAAAGGCCAAGACCGGATCCCGGTTGTAGTGCCGGATGATGATGATGATGATTATGATGATATTTGACATCGTCCCTAAGACTATAAGTGATTAAAATGTGTACCGAAAATAAACGAAGTTAAGGAAAAACCCGTGTTTTATTTAGTGTGTGTGGTATACATAGGGTGACGAATAAAATCATTACAACCCACAATGCCAACCAATCTTGACCGCTAACAGCGCGTCACCCTAACCTAACCTGTAACCTATTTCAAAACATGCAAAACACATCCCAATCTGCAAGTGCATCCATCCCGAACTTGTAAGAATCCATCTGCCAATCTGCAATGTAAGGCATTTCCCAAAACTCGCAACAAAATACAATTCAATAGAATACATTCTAAATCATCGCCCTCAATTGCATCACCCTACATAATTTTTTCCAAAATTGCTTCGGTCAATTCTTTACTTAAGTTATATTCCTTTCTTGCTATCAAGCAATCTTAATTTCCCCGAAATTCATATGCTGTAATAAAACGCATATTCCAACCTACACCGGGACATTAACCATCACCTCCAACTATACCGAGCCGCATACATTTCCCCGAAATTGCTTCGGTTAATATCTTATCTAAATGATATTCATTGCCCGCACCCAAGCAATTCCAATTTCCCCCGAAAACTCATGCCCATACTTGCTCGTGTTACCAAAACCGATTTCTCGGTACACATACCAACCGAGGAATCTAGCCCAGCCAGTACAACAGGAATTCCCGGGAACAAACTCCCTATGCAAGCATAGCAACCCCCTTCGAGTTCCTAGGAAGTGGCAGCCAGTTTATTCCAGCTATGACTCAACCGCCACGTCGCTATGAATAGATTCTTTCTATTCATTAGTCAGTCGAGATTCAACCGCCACCGGGGCGACAACACAAAAGCCGAGTCACAACAACCACCACTGAGCGCGAATCGCCCTTTAACCTAAACCGTCGTCGAGTTGCAATACCCTTTAGAGTGTATACTAACTACAAGTACCGGACTAAGTGATCAATCATAAGTATACATGCGTAGACAATATCGTTATCTGACTCTTCTTAAAGTTAAACATAAGATTATTTGCAATACCCCTTTAGGGTACATACCAATTACAAGTACCGGGCTCAGTGATTAATTACGAGTAAACATGTGTAGACAATATCGTTACCTGACCCTTCTTAAAGTTAAACATAAGATCAGTTGTAATACCCCTTTAGGGTACATACTAATTACAAGTATCGAAGTAAGTGATTAACTATGAGTATACATGTGTAGACAATATCGTTATCTGATTCATCGTAAAGTTAAATAAAAGATCAGTTGGACTACCAAATAAGCCACAAGTGTTTCTTTTTTTTGCTTCTTCTTGGTGGACGGTTATCGACGGAACAGTCGACCATCCTGCCGTGAAATCCCAGTGAACGACCTTCAGCGAATTAGACGGTGGAAGTTTGGTGAACCCCGGCGCCCTTGACGGTGCCCCGACCAAAAACCCCCCACAAAATCACTAAAAAAAAACAATAATAATAATTCATAATTAATTTTCTTTTACATTTTCGCTCTTTTTCCGTTTTCTCCCTTCTTTTTACAGTATTTTTCCTTCACTACCAATACTTCTTCTTCTCCTTTCTGCATTCTTTTCTCCTGAATTAAGAAGTTTACCACATGTTTACATGTGTATTAAGGTACAAAAAAAAAATGTGCAGCACATGGCCATTGTCAAAAGAAAACGGGTAATTAAAAAGTTTCTCCCAGGCTTACAAAATATCTTAAAGATATACCTTCTTCTTAAAGTACAGGAAAATTTCCAGATAATGTCGTACGGAATCGTGAAAATATTGATTTTTGAAAAAATGGCAAGCTTTTGAAAAAAATCGATTTTGTCGCAAAAAAAAGTGACATTTGTTTCTTTAATAACTTTTACAATATTTGGCAAAACACGTACGACATTCTGTACAGAATCTAATTAAGAAGCTAGAGTTAAAGTTTGGCCTCAATCGGATAAAAATTGAGAGAAGAAGAAATTGCAAGCCAATTTAAAAAACATAGTTTTGAGATAATCGCGTTTAAAGGCATAAGTTCTCATTCCGATTGTTACAATAATTATTACCATTAATATTTCCACAATAATATATATAACTATATTAGTTGGGGGTGTACTCATGTGGCAGATTTAGTGATGTGTCTGCCTTTAGAGTGTCTTGCGCGTGCATATATTTCACTTGGCAATCTCGTCGAGGGAATCCAAAATCCTACCAGGTGGCGGATTTAGTGATGCCCTGTGTGTGCAAATATTTCATTTGACAATCTCCTCGAGGGAATCCAAATACCACAGTTATTCTTTCGAACTAATGCACGTCGGTCAATTAAAACAACATAGACACGTCTTTAGTTTTTTCTTTATTCACAGTTTTTCCTTTTTTGACTATTTTCTCTTATTTAAAAATTCCCCACTCTATTTTCGACTCTCCTCTTTCGGTCGATCCTAAAAACTGTGAAAACAAAACTGGTCGCGCAAAACAACCCTACCACTGGATCTTTTTTTTTTTGTTTTTTTTTTTTTCACCCACAATTATCCCGACGACAAAACTGAGTCAACCATCTAATCGTTATCGTATGACCCCATCAACAACGGTGATCGATCTCTAGTTTATCGGAGATATCATCGCCGGTGAAATAACTGGGCGTTTGTATGCGGCAGTTCTATGTTTAAGTTTTTACGTTCCACTTTATGTTCTATGTTTTATATTTGTTATGTTAAATGTAATGTCTTAAAATGTTTAAAATGTGAATTGTACATTGTACAAATGAAGGTGTTTATTTTATTGTAGCGAGCTTAGGGTTCGCTGGATTAATTATTTTAAAATAAATAAGAGCCGTTAAATCGAAAGTGACATTTTATTAATCCGTAATATCAATCATTACTTTTTACCGTACACTTAACGTTTTCTTTGTAAACACTTTCTTAATTATCGCGTATTTTACTGCTTACTTCTCGCTCGAGACTTATCGCTTGTTTCACGTTCTACTTCTTACTCATCACTATGAAAAAAAAAAAAAAAAAAATGTGGCGAGAAGGCCGAATTTGGCGAGACAGGACATATGTGTCCTTCATCTTGTCTCTGACTTCTGGTCATCTTGCGATAACCAGAATCACCCACATCCGTGAGGATATTGGGCTCGGTCTCGCGGCATCTGAAAAGAGAAGAAAAAAGGGGGGTATCCAAGGATAGTGTGGACAGTGTTAGTCCAAGTGTTCTCTAACTACTTTTATAGCGGGATGGTGGGAAAGAAATCTTACAAGACCGGTGGGTCTTGGGTGCGGTAGTAAACGCAGATCACGTCTTTGGCGTCTGATAATCTGCGCTTTGGTCGGTGTGTATGTTTGTATTTGTGCCGTCTTGTACTGTGCGTTCGTGTGTTGGTTTGTTAATTGTAGACCCTATGGGATGGGTCCAGAAATCCTCTATTATAGAGGGGAATGTTGTTGGGAAGGGTGCTTTCTTCAGTTTTATACTGAAGAAGAAATTGTGGGGGTTTGATCCGAAGAGATCGAGAGAGAGAAGGGTCAAGAACGCAAGAGTCCCGTACAAGTAGGTTCTCGCTGTTCTGAATCTTACTCATCACTATGCTCTGTGTGCGGCGTATTTATACTGTTTCAGCATTTCGTTTCCGTCCGTTCCATTGCCTTGAGTGTTCTACTGTTCCTAGTCTCCAGTTTTCCATTACTTTATAGAATATTCTAGTACTCTGTTTCGGACTCTCTAGAATATTCTAGTACTGATTGTCATATGCGTCACATTATGTTATAAATGAATGCTGTTGTAATTTGTAAATGAATGAAAATGTGATTTATGTTTCATGTATTATATGTGTAAATCAAAATGTATATGTGATTTGTATTTATGGCGCAAGGCTAATAACTTTGCCCGGAAAAACAAATGATTATGGAAAATTTAACAAGCCTCGGGACTTGCTAAATAAGGCCAAGACCGGATCCTGGTTGTAGCGCCGATGATGATGATGATGATGATGATTTGTATTTAAGTTTAATTTGAAAATGTGATAGTGGTTTGTAATGTATGTGTTTAATTAATTTTTACTAAGGTAAATGTTTAATTCCAGAATGTAAATGAATGTTTTAATTTAAAAATGTAAATTGTTTGTAATGTAGGTGTTTAATTTTTAACTTGTTTAAATGTTTTATATGTTATGTACTTTTGTTTATGTTTAATATTTTATGCGTTTCTTTTAATGTTCTCTCGCTGGGATAAATGTGATGGGCGAATAACTACTTAACAGTTCTGATTTCTATGCTTAAACTTGAAAATGTATATAAAATATTTTTTTACCGTTAATCAGCAATGCCAACACCATACAAATTGCCTTCCAAGTATATGTATACTTGCTTCATCTTCCAATTTTTTCAGCAATCGGAAGGCGGAGCGGTCTGTGGGGAGGAAGTAAGTGCACCGGCGTACGGCGCTGATTAGCTTCCTCCTCCATCATAATTACTAGATGTTCCACAAATGTTCCGCCAAGTACTAGGAAAACTGTTCACCCGGAAGAAACGAATGTTGGGGGATTACCTTTCTTTTTGAAAACGTTTTATTGGGCAGCAGCACAGGAAACACGCTTTAACAATGAAATGTGTCTAGTTTTGAATTTAATTTACTTTTAAATTTTGAAAATCAAACAGTTAATGAAATTTATAAATTGTTTATTGTTTGTCTTTTACATTTTTGTATGATGTATTCGTTTTCACAAAAACTATTGAACACTTTCGTATGAACTTAATGATATTGTTTTATCAAAGAGACTATTGCATTCCCATTTTTTTTTTTTTTTTTTTTTTGCCGCACTATATGTTTTCGATAATAAACAATTTGGGATCAATAAATTTACGTTATTTCATAGATTCACGGATAAATTTACGTGGAAAAAAAATAAACTAAAACTTCCTAGAGTTGAAAAATAAAACACACACGACTCACGGGGGTGCGAACTCCGACGCACCCCTCGATGGTAAAAGGGTGGCCCATCGTATTTACGCGTACCGAGCGCAGAGGTAGCGTAGTGGAGACCCGACCGACTTGGTCTGGTGATGGAATGAGACTCAAACGATATCCTCTCCAATAAGGATATCGTTTTTTTACCTACCACCAGGGAAACGTAAAGTCTCTCTTGGTGGTATAGGAAACCAGATCTTGTAATACAGTTCATGGTGGTATGTGTGGGATCGTTGAGATCAATGCTATTCACACGTGCAGTGGAACAGCGAAACAGGCAGGCGGCAAGGACAAAAGAAAAGGCGACCAAATGGTTCGCTCTTTGATGAGGGTCATGTTTATACGATGCCTCGTCGCTATTTTCGACGTTAGGAGAAAAAGGTGCTAAAAGCAAATTGGATGTTTATGGCATCTCTGGCTGCAATAGAAACCGGGTTCATATTTGCATTAGGAAATGCTGGAGAATTTGGTTTCAGCGTCTATTGCGCTAATTATATGCAGCTGCTTGGGTTGTTTGTTGGTAAGACAAACAAAAGAAGGTTGCCAGGCAATGTGTATGAAAAGGTATATGACGCGGCTGGGAAAATAGACGGCGCGATATTTATGGTCCCTGTCATGACGGTTACATTGATTGCAATCCGAATTATTTTGTTTACAGGAATTTGTCTGGTGCCGAATTGGTTCAGAATACCAAATAAGAAAACAAAGAAATCTTATGAAAAATTGTATGCGAAGGGATGCATGAAGGTAAGTTTTCTCTATAGGGATTTTAGGGTTATAATAATTGGGTCTGTTTGATGCGTGAAGCATCTAAGATGCTAATGCGAATTGCATTAGCGAAAGCTGGTGCAGACCCGGGTTATGGTTATGGGGGTTTTTTCAGGGACGTGAGCCGTGGGATCTGGCGGAACCGCCACCGTACTCCCCTCCCAGTGACGTAGTCACGAAAAAAAGGTAGGGGCGAGGGAATGCTCGATGGTGGGTGCTGTGCTGATAGGGGGGTTGCTTCGGAAATGCGCTGTGGTAATGTTAAGGGACTGTCGTGGTGACCAGTTCCTGGTTATTGTTTGGGCCTTTATCGATAAGATGGACACAGTTGTTACCGCTTGATGCCATCAAGGGCAAATGTGTGCGGCGTGGTCCATAGGCCTGTTATGGGTCTCGTGGACCAACAGGCTTATCGCCCGAATAGGTCGGAACCTATCGGAAATCCGCTCACATCCGCAGTGACGAAATAGTGTGTGCGAGATGGAGGGGGATTTATCCCAGCGTAATTCCCATCCGCAGTGACGGGTTGCCGTGTGCGGAATGGAAAGGGACCAAGTCCAGAGCGGGTGTCTTTTGTCCATACGTTTGTATGGCGAATTGTTTGCCGCTGGGACTGGTAAAGGAGGGCGGGCCCTCAATTGCACGTTTTACCTATAGAGGGAGGACCGGTACATTGGTGCCAATGTAGCGGTAGCTGCGACCTCGACCGAATGGAAACTTGCTGTGAGGTGCCGGCCGTCGCTCTTGTTTAAAAAAAAAGAAAAATAGGGGATTTTGGTTAGGGGGCTCCTGGTGGGTGGTTGATTGTGTCCAACCCCAGGGCGCCCTAGGGTTATTAGATGTGCGCTCCGAAGTATTATGCACCTAGGTATTTGAGGCGGCGTAGAGGGGCGTGTATAGCCTTTAGTTGCCGCTAAAGGGGAGCCATGGTGGCTAAAGATTGGGGAACCAGGTATGTTGTCTCAGCCCGGTGGTATCGGTTTGATTTGTGGACCGGTGTTGCTGAGACATTTGGGAGACGTAGGAGATCTAAGGACGAATGTCCTGAAATTTAAATAAGGGGCAAAACCGGGTGCCCTGATGGGTGCTGCTACGCGTAGTAGCTGTGGTAACGAGGGAAGCTGGCTTGCTGAAATCGGGTAGAAAGGTCGAGCATTGATGAACGGTTTCGCGTGATAACTGCTTTTGGCGTAGATGGGCGCCAATATATGAACAGAGACAGAAAAAGGTGTTAGAGGTCAAGCAGAGTCGAGAAGGGATGCATGAGGTTGCGTGAAGGCTATGGTTGGTGAGCGTGAGCTCCGACCTTCAGAAAAGAGACAGAAAAGGGTGAGGTGTTTCACGCGAGACAAAACCGGGCGTCCTATTGATTTTATGCTACGCGTAGTAGCTGTTGTTAGCTAAGGGGCCGGTTTGCAAAAAATGGGTGTTGAGCAATGGCGAGAGTGTGCGCCAATATTTAGGAAAGGACCGAAAAAGAAGATGTTGAAATAGAGGGCATTGTATGCCAATATTTAAGGAGGGCCAGAAAGGGGTTGAAGTATTACGAGCGGGACAAAACCAGGCGTCCTATTGATTATGTGCTACGCGGAGTAGCAAAAGTGTGATGAGGAGCCGGTTTGAAGGAGTTAACTAGTCGAATAATGGAGTTGAGCGGAGTCAAAATAATGGAGTTGAGCGGAGTCAAAAGACGTCAAATGTGGCTGACGTGAAGTCATGTGAAGTCGAAAAAGAGTCAAGCGAGTTGAAAGGAGTGAAGTTGATGGAGTCGAAAAGTCGAGTGTGTTGAGTTCGAGTCGTGTGGGATTGGTTAGAGTCACAAGCGAGCCGAACGCGGTTGTACACCGGTTTGTACCCAGAAGGGGTTTACAATATTTATTTTATTTTTGCCTCAATCTCGTGCTATTTGCGGATACAAATATATTTTCTTTTGTAATTTTTTACACAGGTAGATGTTTTAATTTAAAAAAAAAAAAAAAATTCAATTTCATTAAACAAAACAAATTCGCTCAATTGAAGGCTATCGTGTAAAAGTAAATATTATGTGAAGAAGTTAGATACATATACAATATCGTTTCCACTTCTCACAAAAACAATAATTCATCTTTCGTTTGTGAATAGTAGCTTTACAATACGTAGTAATTGAAAGGATTGCTTCTTAAATTATGTGCGTACGGTTTACTTTATCTTTTGACATTTTTTTCCTAGATTTTCTGGTGGTGCCTCTTTTATCTATTTTTATTAAATGAATAATCTACATAATTTTGATTGTGGTGTCTCTGTTTTTGCGTTTTAATGTATAAAAAGGAAAGATAATAGCAAAACTGAGTATATGTAACTTTTAATATAAAAGTATTGTCTTTTTTTGTACGTTAATAGGTTACAAACCACAAAAGAAACGCACCCATATAAATGTATATATTTCCGGACATATATCCATCCATATAAGTGGCAATATCTTTTATGCATATTTTATGAATTTTAATTATCGAAAACAATGTTTCGGAATTTGAATTGGAAAGCATAGTTTTTTAATAGTTAAATCAGTTATACTCTTTTCCTACACTGGTAGAATAACTGCCTCTAACCAGTTGTCTACATTTACAATAGAAAATCGTTTACGCAAATTGGAACTGTGCGAGGAAATTTGCACTTCAAATCGCTAATTAATTTTACACAAAACACAAGCTTAATGATTAGCCTACTTGATTAGTTTCTCGAAATAGTATTGAAAATTTTACTTTTGACAAAATTTTGCTGTTGGGTTTGTTTACCCTTTGGTTCTTTGATTTTGGACCATTTTCGTACATTGTGCTGTTCGTAATATTTAATTGCCCTGACGGAATATTTTAATTCCTTCTTACAAAATTGCTATTAATATACTAATCAAAATGAAAATGACATTTGCTTTTTTTTTGTTTTTTTTTTTTTTTTTTTTTTTTGACAGTTTCACAAACACCGAATAGTATAAAAGAAAATAAGGACTTTAATATTGATACATCATACATAACTGTAAAGGATTTTGAGTTTTAACGACGTTATTAATTATTGGTAATAGATAAACAACTGGAAGGAAGGGTGGTTTTACGCTACACAAATTGACTGGATTATCTGGAAAATAGCCGACCCACAACGACGAAGATAAACCATGCCAAGAGCCACGGACCAACAGGATACTGGTTCTCCTTTGTTTTCGATTACTTTGGCACATTTCCTCGCAATGTCACATTTTTGATTGCTTTCTCGTGGGGTAGCCATTGTGTGAAAGCTGGATAGAATTCCGGATATAACTTGGTGGTGTTGTCTGAATCGCTGTTTGATAGATAATAATATATTATTTTAAGAACATTCACAACAGGTGAACGATCTTTATCAGTTTCCGCACTGGTGTAGTTTTCCTTGGTTTTTTGTGATTTAGCGGCGAGGTATTCAGGCTTGAATCCTTCCATAAATTAAAATACAAAGAATTAAGTTTCTGTAGACGGCCGATGGAACAGCTCGATCCTATCGGTTGGTGAGCGTTGTGTTGTTTGTTAGACCGCTTGTTACTTAGCGATACCTTAGCTGAAATGCAATTAACCAGGCCATTGGTGAATTTCCGTATTGCATCGGTAGTACGCTGATCCTTATAATGCTGCGATCGTTTAGGTGCACCATACATGCCTCGGTGGTCCATGATCGCGATCTCATTCTGCCTCTAAGATTACTTGCATTCTGGGAGCAATGAATGATGAGTTGCTCATGCCATTGTTGCTTGGTAGTGTTGCGTGACTCCCTGTTCAGAAAGAAAAAAGGAAGAGATAAAACGGAACTCACCAAATCCTGGCCGTTGCTGTTGAGGCGGTTGTTGTTTTATGCTGCTGATGATGGTCCGGAGATGGTGTTGTTCCTCGGTGATCCTGTCGTTGGGGCGATGTTTGCCCATTCATTGATTTTTGGCAATTGCCGCCACAATTGCTCACCGATAGTCACTGACACAGTCGCAGCACCGAATAGTCACTGTTCAACGAGCACTAATTCCTCCTTGCGTTTTCACAACTCTTACTGACTGTTTTTGCAACACTGATCTTTGCTCGTACCGGTCTTTTAGGTGGTTGCGTGTTACTCCGAAAGTTCACCAATGACGACAAACGCGGATGTTCGAAGGTTGCAGTGTTCTTTTTACACTCGCGGGTCATCAATGTGGGGAGGAAGTAAGTGCACCGGCGTACGGCACTGATTAGCTTCCTCCTCCATCATAATTACTAGATGTTCCACAAATGTTCCGCCAAGCACTAGGAAAACTGTTCACCCGGAAGAAACGAATGTTGGGGGATTACCTTTCTTTTTGAAAACGTTTTATTGGGCAGCAGCACAGGAAACACGCTTTAACAATGAAATGTGTCTAGTTTTGAATTTAATTTACTTTTAAATTTTGAAAATCAAACAGTTAATGAAATTTATAAATTGTTTATTGTTTGTCTTTTACATTTTTGTATGATGTATTCGTTTTCACAAAAACTATTGAACACTTTCGTATGAACTTAATGATATTGTTTTATCAAAGAGACTATTGCATTCCCATTTTTTTTTTTTTTTTTTGCCGCACTATATGTTTTCGATAATAAACAATTTGGGATCAATAAATTTACGTTATTTCATAGACTCACGGATATATTTACGTGGAAAAAAAATAAACTAAAACTTCCTAGAGTTGAAAAATAAAACACACACGACTCACGGGGGTGCGAACTCCGACGCACCCCTCGATGGTAAAAGGGTGGCCCATCGTATTTACGCGTACCGAGCGCAGAGGTAGCGTAGTGGAGACCCGACCGACTTGGTCTGGTGATGGAATGAGACTCAAACGATATCCTCTCCAATAAGGATATCGTTTTTTTACCTACCACCAGGGAAACGTAAAGTCTCTCTTGGTGGTATAGGAAACCAGATCTTGTAATACAGTTCATGGTGGTATGTGTGGGATCGTTGAGATCAATGCTATTCACACGTGCAGTGGAACAGCGAAACAGGCAGGCGGCAAGGACAAAAGAAAAGGCGACCAAATGGTTCGCTCTTTGATGAGGGTCATGTTTATACGATGCGTCGTCGCTATTTTCGACGTTAGGAGAAAAAGGTTCTAAAAGCAAATTGGATGTTTATGGCATCTCTGGCTGCAATAGAAACCGGGTTCATATTTGCATTAGGAAATGCTGGAGAATTTGGTTTCAGCGTCTATTGCGCTAATTATATGCAGCTGCTTGGGTTGTTTGTTGGTAAGACAAACAAAAGAAGGTTGCCAGGCAATGTGTATGAAAAGGTATATGACGCGGCTGGGAAAATAGACGGCGCGATATTTATGGTCCCTGTCATGACGGTTACATTGATTGCAATCCGAATTATTTTGTTTACAGGAATTTGTCTGGTGCCGAATTGGTTCAGAATACCAAATAAGAAAACAAAGAAATCTTATGAAAAATTGTATGCGAAGGGATGCATGAACGTAAGTTTTCTCTATAGGGATTTTAGGGTTATAATAATTGGGTCTGTTTGATGCGTGAAGCATCTAAGATGCTAATGCGAATTGCATTAGCGAAAGCTGGTGCAGACCCGGGTTATGGTTATGGGGGTTTTTTCAGGGAGGCGAGCCGTGGGATCTGGCGGAACCGCCACAGGTCCATTTTCTAGCATCCATCAACGACGACTCGACTTGACTGATTCTCGTCTCATTGTTTTCTATGGAATAATTGTAACAAGCCACGCATATCGGCAACTGCAGGACCTCCAATATCTTCATATACCTTCGTATACTGAAAAATCCATTCATCCAATCCAGTTTTAAGTTCCAATTCGATAAAAACCCATCATAAACGGGATGAAAGTCTAATTGACTCTAGCGCCAATTCATCAAAATCCGACGTAGAATGTATTAGTACAAACCTTGGAATGCAAATCAGGGCCCCAGATTATTCTAAAGACATAACAGGAAGCATAAATTCTCCTCACGAAATGCTTATCCATTCTTTCTGCTCCCCTCTCAATGATCTTCAACCTCTCACTCTCTAAAGGTGTATTCCCCCACATATGGAAAACCTCCTTCATCACCCCCACCCACAGAATCTCTTAGTTTCCGTTGCAAATCTTTCATTTCACCAAAGCAACATGGTTTTTTAATGGGCGATCAACTATAACCAACCTCGTTGAATTCACTTCCTTTACACTCTCAGCACGGTACCGAGGGCGACATATTATCAGCCGACCTGAGCAAAGCAATAGACAAAATCTCCCACAACCTAATCCTTTTTTAATTAAAAAATCTTCGTACCTGGATTGCAGCAATAGATTTCTTCCTTTATTCCGTTCAGTTCAGCTCCATGGTATTTTCCATTTTCATTTTTAAAACATTGTTTTATTTTCTTTTTATCTTCTGAGTTTCTAAATTACATGCTAGACAAAAAATGCTTAAATTCTAGCTTAATTATCTTATGTTATAACTTACTGGTCCTTCGCAGACGCTCTAAGCTAAACATTGCATAACAATTGTATAATTTGCTTTTCGGCGACAGAACTTTATTTGAGGTAGTACTTATGATTATTTGAAAGACAAAGAAAAATTTGAAAAACTTTGTGTCGATTTTTTTTTGTTTTTTTTCTAAAAATTTAACCTACATAATTTTTTTTTTAACTTTATTTAAGAGAACTTAACTTAACTTAACTTAAATCTTATACTACCCTAATTCTAGAAAAGCTAAGTCTATGTAAGCTGGCTGATGATACTGTTATTCTATCCCGACATTGGTATCCAGGTCTTTATATGCCATTCAACCACCAGAACTGTTGACGCTGTCTAATACTATCGTCCCGGTCTCTGTGGGAGATAGCCCTACTGAACCGCAAGAGCTCTTCTTCGGTGCGCGTACTTCCCGGTTGTAGCACAATCGCCCGTCTACGGATAATCTACTTACATGATAGATCAGTGGAATTCCGGATCTATCCTGTATAAGCCCTTTCATGTCCAAATCAAGGAACGCCTCTGGTGGAACAAAGCCGTTGCGATGCACGCTCGCATAGTACAGAGTGTTTGGATAATAGGCCCCGAAAATTAGCTCATTGGACGAGCTTATTGCTCTCGCAATATGTCCTCTGATTAATTTAATCATAAAATTATCCTCCCTATTTATGTACGCTTCATTATATAAAGTCTCATTTGAATAATACTTTTTATAGTCCGATTCCGGTGTCCGATATAATCTGAGACAACTTCTGAGACACTTCCTTTCGAACACCCGAATCTTTTCCATCAAATTTGGACCTATGTTAAACCATATATGAGCATTGGCCTGATTAGCGTCATGTAGCATATGACTTTTACCCTGCTGTCAAGTTGGCTACTGTGAAATAGCCTCCTTGTCATAGCAAAAGTTTTCCTCGCTTTGAGCAAAGCAGTCTCTAGATGTCTCTTGAAATACAGAAATTGGTCTAGCCAGATGCCAAGGTATTTAACTAAACTCTTGGTTTCCAGTTTATCTCCATGCGGTCCCACGATAACTAGCTTTCGCCAGTTTTTCCTTGTGTCATTCATGGCTTTATATAATGGAGTTCTAAATAGGATGGCTTCACATTTCTGGAAGTTGGTCTTAAGTTTCCAATCATCGCAATACCGCTGCACGTTGTTGAAGTCTCGCTGTAGTAAACTATATATGATCTCAACTTTCGGAACTGTTGTGTAAATTATGAGATCGTCTGCGTACGCAATAGCCTGGGGAAGTGCATCTAATAAGTCGCTAATGTAAATGTTAAAAAGAATCGGAGAGAGTACCACGCCCTGATGCAAGCCATTCTTGATATTATACGTTTTATTAGAGGTCACATTACCATTTTTGAACGAACGTCCTGTTCTATAACATATGTATGCCATGTCTGACCAACTTGTAATATAACCCTTCGATCCAGACGGTATCAAAGGCTTTTTCCAAGTCGATCAGACAGGCCCCTGTGCATTGGTTCCTACATTTATTCCATTGTATGTCGGAGACCAGTTTAGCTGCGGCATGTGTGGTTTTATGACCCGCCTTAAAGCCAAACTGGTTATTTCGAATAATGTTGTTGTCATCTACCCATTTTAGCGGAGCTTTGTTAATTGTCTTTTCAAATCCTTAACTGATACCGTTTCCCAATGCGCAGGATAATATGCATTATTCAACGCGTTGTTAAACAGGACCGTGTATATATCTATTGCCATTGGGGGCGGGTTCTTGAGTACGATGTTAGGTACTCCATCTATTCCCACTGACTTTTTATTTCTTAATGAGTCGAAGATACTCTGGATTCCTTCCCTTGTGATTATAAGGCTATTAGCCTCACCACTGGCATTAATGTCAATTGACAGATTATCGCTACTGAATTCGGTAAAATCCGGATTCTCCGATTGCCAAAGTGAAATTTCATTTCGGAGGTGCAGGTGATTCAATAGAATTCTGTCCTCCAGGTCGTGATTTTGGCGAATGCTTTCATTCACCTTGTACATTTCCTGAAAGACTGTATCTATGCCAATGTTGGTTAGAAGCTGCTTGTTTACATCAGTACGTGGAATTTGGAGACACTGAATCTCGTTTTGATTATTTCTCCTGAATATTTTATTTATTTGTGGGAACATATTCGGGTTATTAGTTTTTATAGCTCGAATTCTGTTGTTCCACTACAAATTTGTTGCTAATTTATAATTAGCTTTAAGTAATTGTTGGAGGTCTTTTAATCGGGATTTCAGTGATATTATCTCCTGGTCTTGTCTGTCTGTAAACTGTCTGTGTAATTGTTTTAGTTTCGATAGCAGTCTGCTCTTTTTCTTGTGGAGTGCGTTTATTGTTGTGTTTCTGTACATGTTTATGTGATCTGTTACTGTTGTTTTGGGAATTATTTTGTCCATTGTTCGTTTTATGGTTTCGTCCATTTGTTGGATGTATTTGTCGATTTCGTCATTTGTCAGGTTTCTGTTTACTTGCAGATTAAAGTCATTCGAACGAAGTTCTCTTGTTAATGATCTGGTGAACCGCGGCCATCACATTGCCCCGTAGTTATAGGGTTGCGAGATCACGAATTCCTCCAGATCTGCGAGCTCGTTCGGAAGCTCTATTACTGCCGTGAATGCACAGTGGTCACTGTCGTATTCAATTGTCCGTAAACAGTTTCTGTTTCGTCTGTTGGTGTTAAATAATCTCAGTCGTGAGTCGATTAGCAAGATATCTAAGAACGATCTACCTCTGGGGAACGATGGATATTCCGTAGCTAGCAGGTCAGTTCTATATTCAATATGAAACTGATCTAACCAACCAGCCAACTGATTTCCTCTGGCATTAGATATATAATTTCCCCAATTTCTATGCTTGACGTTCATATCTCCCCTTAGGATAAAGTAGTTTTTTCCCAGGTGCAATTGTAAGCATCGAAAGAGTGTCTCGAGCTCCGCTATAAATAGGTTATGTTGGTGCTCCTCAGGTGCATAGACCGCAATCGCATACAAACCCCTACCTTGCTGAAGGGGTATGCGTACGATACAGGCGTCCAGCACCCGGAACCTGCGCACTTCTCCACTATATATAACTTTATGATGGATTCCTTTTCTAATAAAGATTACACTAAGGTTGTGAAGTTGTCAACACAACCAATCCCCATCTTCTCAGGGGAACGTAATCCACATTTAGGTGCCGAACTCCATACATTTTTAGATTGTAGTAGGAGGGCATTGAATTGTCTCCGGGAGGAGGAGCACAATGTGTTTTTACAAATCTTTCCAACTAGGTTATGAGGGGAAGCATCTGCTTTAGTCGCGTCCACTCCGTTTTCATCCTTTCAAGAAGTCGAAGACTTATTAAGAAAAGTCTATCTACCAGTAGAAAGTTACCAAGATTTGGTCAACAAACTGTTAGCTGCTCGGCAGAATCCCGCAGAATCGGCCATCTTGTTCCAGCTACGGCTGAAGAAAGCACTATCGGAATGTAAGAAAGCGGCGGAACAGAAATATTGCCCCGAGCACGCTGAGGGTGTAAAAATACAGCTGGACGACTTTGCCCGGAATGTATACAAACAAGGGTTGGTAAATCCATACCATCGACAATTCTTATTGTTGATGGGTGAGGTACCTCTTGACATTCTGATGCAAAGGACGTTGGAGTTGGAACAAACTCACCAGCCTCAGTTGCCATCTAACTTTCCGCAGGCTTCAGTAAATCCTCCTTTCCCTATTACATCGGCACCACTCCCACAAACAATACCGAACACTCCAAATGTAGAAGGGCTACCACACAGACAACCTATCAGGCATGGGACTCCGCAACAGCAAGAACCAATAACAGAGGCCGAGCGAGCAATAGTACAAAATGCCTCAATCATCAAAGTAATTTGCAGTTACTGCCACCAAAGAGGGCATACCTACGAGGATTGTGTGAAAAGGAAAAACACACCCTTTTGCACACACTGTCAGCAAGTAAACCACGATATCCCTGATTGCTGGCGATTGAGGGGGGGAAAAAGGATTTTGCATATAAGGCAGATTTGCGACTTCTGTGACCAGCAGGGCCACAACCTAGGATCCTGTCAGCAAAAGCTGAAATGGGAATCGCGAATTCAATGCCAATTCTTTAAAAATTCTCCCCCTTCAGAACAAGAAAGAAGTAGGCCAAAACAGTCCGTGGCAAAAAGGAGCTACCATATTAGAACTCCATGCTCGCCAATAACCAGCGTGCCAACTGTCCAGCTACCAATAGATGTAGGTGTTAAGAAAAACACAACTCTAGTAGTGGACACTGAGAAAAGGGCACCTGAAAATAAATACTATCAAAGAAAACAAGAGCAAGCCCAAGATAAGTGGAAATCTTTCAGGTTAAATTCTAACTACAAAAAGAGGAACCCCAAAGAGTCAAGTGGTCATGATAGAGGTATTGATAGAATAACGGACACTCTATCACCAAATCTATCAAACTCGCTCCCCCGCTCACAAAATAAGCAAAACAAAAAGTTATTGCAGCAGCCCGAAACACCCGAAAAAATTACGAACCCCAATGCGATTGCAACTTTACTCAGGGTGTATCACAACTCCCCTTCCGGTGGACATCAGAGCATCACCAAATCGTATAATAAAATACGACAAAGGTACTGGTGGCCAGCCATGCTATCCGATATTAGAAGACATAAAAAGCAGTGTGAGGAATGTCGTTCATTAAAGGCGAGCATCTGCTCCGGAAGTGAAACGAAACCACAATCGTTTCATGTGGGAAACAAGCTGTTGATGAAAAACGAAAATCGTAAGGGCAAAATGACATCTATTTGGAAGGGACCCTTCCCAGTCATAGCTATAAAGGGCCCAGGCAATACGGCCATCAAAATTGTGGTTCACAACAATAGGCTAAAACCGTATTTTCAAAGACCCCACCCTCAACCTAGCCCCAACCTTCTTCCCACTACCAACCCGAAACCATTGTTATTCCCAGGGTGTTTTGCAAATTGAATATTTCTTTGTTTACATAGCCAACATTAAAATGAAAGAACGATATGGACAAAAATAGATGACAGAAGTAAATGTCAAAAATTATTAATTTTATGCTAAGTTTTCCACAAGAAAGAGAATTATAAGTAAAATTCAAAATACAAAAAGGGCACATAAAAACAAATGTAAACTAAATAGAATAAAAGAGAAGACAAAGAGAAGCTATAAAGTTTTAATCAAAAATTTTTTTATTTTAGGATTAAGACGAAAAAATTATAATAGATGTATACGAAACAAGAAAATTAATATTAATAACAAGATCCACGTGATCAGCTCATCAAACTTAGAATGTGTAAACGAATAAATTAAAGAAAAAATAATAAAACATGTAATTTATATGTCCAAAATACAGAAAATATTATAAGAGATTTTACCTTTCAAATGAGTAGATGAAAAGATTTGGAAATCTAGATACACATGTACTGGATACTAATGGCAATATTTATATATTCATCAATGTAAACATTCTCTATTATACGGCAAATTATAATGAAACTCAACCATCATGAATACTATAACAAAATAGAAGACAAGTAACCAAAGACTCGAAAAATATAAACTAACATACGAAACACATATGTTTAGGAATTACAAAATACATTTAACTAAACGGAAACAGAAAATATAAACTTTTTTAATGAACTTGTGAAACAATAAGTTCATTTTCTGATTTATGTTATATTTAGAATTTAAAAAAAAAAATCATTTTTTTCAAGATTACAACTAATCTAAAACAAATACTACTATATTACTATAAGAAATACATACCCGTACAAGAGTATACCTATGAATGAACTTAAATTGATTAAATTAATTTTTTTTTTTTTTTACATTTCTGTATTTATTGACCATAAATAATTTTTACAATAAGCAATACAGATAACTTATGATACCTTAGCTATAATTGTTTACATATACTTACTAGTACATTTTTCAAACAATATGATAAAAGTTATATATTGGTTATGGATTAAGATTTTAGTGGGTAGAGCTTCCTGGAAAAGGTCAGAAAACCAGGATATAGTTATTTACTTAACCTATGCTAAATTGCTTAACTTAACTTAACTTATCTTAACTTAGTCTAGTTACCTAATTATTATTGAAATAAGTTAGTGTGGTGTGGAAGGGAGTAGCATAGTGATCAATGGGTTAGGATTAAATTAAAATATGCAAAATAACTTGTAAACCACAAGGAAAAATAGGCGCCCAAGGAGTATTATTTCCTCTTCAAAGAATAATACTCATTTTATAAAGGGGGGAGGATTGTTACGGCCACAACCACCCATCCCATAGTACTTATTCCTTTGAAGCCAATCTCCATCATTAATTGCGATACACGCCAATAACATCCACTTAAAGGATGAGACACTCCCCAAACCAAAGCATTACCCCATGCATGAAATGGTCCCACATTAATGCAATACCAAACAAATTGAACTAAACGTTCAATTTGCTCACATTAAAAACTTAGATAGGATAATCGAACCACAGGTTCGCCATAAAAATCCCCTATGATCCAAATGTGCGGAGCAGATGTCTTTCTTCAAACAAAATCATCGAGAAGCATAAAATGTGCGCCAACGATTTTATGAGCATCTAGAAATATGGTTACCCAAAACCATTAAGACAATCAGCGTCGTTTTCCGTTTTAACCCAACGAAGTTAAAAAAAAAACAACTCGCGCCATAAAACGAACTACATGTACGTTTATCACCGACCGACACAAAGGATCGTAAATGCTCTTCGGCAAGATCCTTTGTTGATTGTTCTTTTGTGTTTCCCCTTTTCGATCCCAAATTTGGGAAAGACAAAGAAAGGAAAATCCTTTATCTGCAGGATAAGAAAAGTTTACGTCCGATGAAAAAATGGACATCGAGAGTTGGTTTTTGAATCTCGACCGAGACGGCGAGACTTGACAGAGTGGTTTTTTGAGATTTGACGGGAACGGTTCGGGGTGTCAGTGTTAAAAAGGACAATTTGTTCACATACTGTGAAGAGCCGAGAAAATCCAAATGTAACTTTTAAATAAAATTTGGTTTCAATTAAATAATTAATAAAAATAAAACCCAGAGTGTTGTTATTCAAATGTGTAATAAGTGCGTGGTGTTAAATAGCATAACATTAAAGATTCGTTTTAATTATAAAAAACAAAGATTGTTTTATTTTAAAGGTATTTCAAGTGTAGGTGGTGTTCGAAGTATACTATAGTTATTGTTGCTTTGCCGCTGCCGTGTTGCTTGCTGTTTCGGTGGTCGATTTTGTGTTGATAGTTGCTGTTGATGTTGATGTTGATGTTGCTGTTGCTGTTGATGTTGAAACTGTTGCTGTTGGGTGACTTTTGGCTTCGGCTTTTGTTGTTGTTCTGTGTCCTTTTCTTTTCCGAGCGCCGCTATTTTTTTCTTTCGGCGTCTCTCTTCAAATCGGGCTCTTACCATCGCAAGTTTCGCCTCCAATTCACTTATTTCCTCTTCTTCATCCTCAGACTCTGAGGATGCAAGGGAAGCGAATGAGTTGTTTGCCCCATACATGTTAAAGTTGGAGGGGGGTGGGAGCTCACTGACCTTCACCATTTGCTGATCTCTTTTCTCCATTGTTAATTTCGCGTTTTTACTTCGCGTCACAATGGAGTTTTTCGGTGTACCTTTTCCTTTGTGTGTTGTCGCGTTTTTACCCCCCCCCCCCCGTGTTCATGCCGTTTCTTTCCAGGTTGTTTTCATTAAAAAAAACAAAGGCGAACTGCAATACGAACCACGAAGTCGATTTCTCTCGTAAGCCGACTCGAACTCGGCTATGGTCGGTTAATAGTCAGTAAACTTGCACTCACACCAAATGATGCTTTGAAAACTCTTTGCTTAACTAGCAATATATTGTTTGTTTTAATTTTCACTTTTACGACCGAGGTGATATATTTTAATTGTTTTACTTTGTTTTTTGCACCTCACTGAAGTGATTTTGTGAGCACGTTTTTTGTCACTTTTAACATTCGTTTTGTTTGTTTGTTGTTGCTGCACTTTGTTTTAATTGTCACAACACGTCACGTCACTGTTTTTCCATTTCGTGGCTTCGTTCGATTTTATGAATTAGATTAATTATATCAATAGGTAGTCCGTTTTTTAAACACACGTTTTGTAGCTGAGTATTCACAGAGTGAAAGCCGATGTGTTCGTGATATTAAAACACATTGGTTCTGTGATAAACAGCACTTTAGTTAGTAATGTAATTGTATGTTTGTCAATGGAAAAGTTATATACATCAAACGTATGAGCGAAAACGGTGGTCTTTTAACACGTCCGATGCGGGCTATGGTTGAATTGCGACTGAGGCATTAATTGATATTTAGTGCTGTTTTAATTTCAATTGATTTTTTATGTATATTTGAATTTAATTTTTAAATAAAAGAGTTCTATAATAATTGATTAACCTAGTTTAAAGTTAAAACAAGAAAAATTAGGAAAGGCTTTCACTGTTTTTCTTCGAGGGAAATATTTGATGTTAACAGTTCGTTCAGCAACAGAGCCTTGGATTTTCAAAGGTTCATAACAACAGCCGGGTTATTTCTTTTGCCTGTAGGGACTTCTTTGTATTACTTGTTGAATCTGGCTTTATATAAAAAAAGAACTTGGTTGTTTAATTTGATTCAACAATTTGGCCTAAAGGTATATAATTAGATCAACTTTTGAAAACTAATTAAACTGTAGTGTTTGATGGCTCAGAAGGAGCTCACCTTACAGAAAAAAAATGCTTTGTATAAAGGTACAACAAGAAAAACCTGTAGTCCAGCGCTGGGAGTTTTACAGGTGGGCGGTATCTGCTTGCGTCGCCGTGGTGCCTATTGGTGTGTTGGGGCTGTTTCTCCTAGCCCGGTGGTATTGAATCCAGGAGTGTTGGGGTTGTTGCATCCGTTTATTGCCTTTTTATTTTTTATGTTGGGGGTTTATCACCGCTTGCAGTCTGTTCCGAGGGATTATTTTGGCGGATTTTCGTCTTTAGTCGTCGGAGTGTTCAGCCGAACACTGATCAATACTTACACGGAGCGTAAAACTGCACACAAGTAAAACACTGAGATGTGAGTTTTGTCAGCGACAAGTAAGAACGTTTATTTTTCACTTTAAGTTTTACCTACTTAAGAATAGGACCAGCGACAATCTACACTCGAATATTTATATGCCACTCTAGGGTTGTTTTATTTGCTGTTACTGTGTTCAATTCGTACTACTCGTATTCACATATACAAATATTTTCCTTTCCTTCGCACGACAACACACGATAATCTAGACACACGTCACTTTCGAATACTCTAGTTTCTTACGCACGACAACACACGTTAATTTTTCTTTTCTAAATTTTGCTGCGCGGACCGACTACCTCGTGGGTTCCTCTCTGTTCGACCTCCTCGGTGGGGTTCGTTGTCCTGCTGCTTGATATAGACTGTCTGTCTGCCCACACAGATATCCAGATTCCCTTATTCCGGCTGCATCCACAAAAGGAAATCTCTCATCCTGTCTGCTAACAGATTTTCCCATCGTATCTGTTAGCAGCGTAAAACTTCCCTTTGCATCTCAAAGGGAGAATTTTCCATCGGATCTGGAAAGGGAGAAAGTCATTGACGCATACATTATATCATTATCACCATCCGTGGTGGTGATCGAAGTTCGGATCGACGGTTGTCGATCGTGTGCCGCTTCTATTTGCATAGCACATCTGGCGCGCGGAACGGAGATGATTGTTCGGGCGTACAGCCCGTGGTTGTTGGCCTTTTGTAAACACAACCGAAATCCATTAGATGCTTCTAATGGGTGTGAAATTCTTACAAAGGAATCGTGGGACCGGAGTATTTCCTTTGATGGCGTTGGTCTTGTAAATCTTCCGAATTATCTTGTTGCGGTAATTACGGTTGTTTACCATTTTTGGCAGCGGATAGGCGATATGCTTTCTTGCATTTAGCTGCCAGCGTATGCACCCGTTGTTATCTATCTACCGAAAATGGTAATTCCTGGTAAACATCGTGCAGATGTTTAAGATGGGAGATCTGTATGCGATGCTTTAGCTGTTGGATTTTTGGGATCTTGCACGGAATTAGAGGTGCTAATTGCCTTTAGCTACCCGAGTATGCCTCCCTGGTTCGGTTAATTTACCGAAAATATAATTCCTTGGAAACATCGTGCAGATGTTTCGGATGGAAAATTTATGGCCTGTAATCTGGGATTGTTTTTGCATACTATGAATGGATGCGTTGACTCGATACTGAAAGTTTTTGAACGTTAAGTTCCTTGTTTTTTTTATGTCGGGTTCAACATTGTTGCAGCTTCCTATGCCCTTGTTACAGGTCTGATTAGGAGCTTTGGGGACACGTGTCTGTGGGCCCGTGTAATGGATAAGGTAAGTAAGTTCCTTGAAGGTTTGGAACCTTACCTGAGCGGAATTGTGCGTTCGTAGGACGCTACATCACCCCCCCCCTTAGTGACGTAGTCACGATATGAAGTAGTTAGTTGCTTGGGGGGTGTAGTTGAGTTTTATGGGCGTGCTCCCTTCCGTAATGGGCGGTGTTTGGGTGGTAGAGGAGCGAAAGCTATCGCGTTCGTTGTTCTTTTTCGCTTGTCAGTGGTTGGGGTTTCAGGTTGCCGTACCTTGAGAATCTTCGCAGCGTCTTCATGTGCGCGCAGATCTCGGGCGCGCTGCCGCGTTATCGGTCCGTGTAGGATGTCCGACGCCCCGCGCGCGACCATTTCGCGAGGGTTTGGTTGATTCTCAACAAATGACGTGCCTGGCGTTTCGTGGGAGTCTGCTGGGTGGCGTACGGGGCAGGTTTCGGCTGCCGCCGCTTCTCCCAGTACGGTATCTGGTGGTAGTTCCAGGTGGCACGGTTTCAGTCTTTCGACACTGACGGTGTACGGCTTGCCGTCGATGTCAATGGAGAAAACTCGGTCGTCTATGCGATCCACCACCTTGTATGGCCCTTCGTAGGGCGGTTCTAGAGGTTTCCTAACTTTGTCCCCCCTGATGAAGACGTGCGTGCAGCTGTCCATCTCTGGGTGAACAAATATCCTCTTGGAACCGTGTCTGGTGACAGGTGTTGCCCTGACCTTTCGCATGAGTTTGCGTAGGTTTTCCAAATTGGGCAACTGTTCGAGCGGTGGTTCTCCATCGGCGAAGAACTCTCCTGGGAGGCGCAGATTGGTTCCGTATGTCAAATCTGCTGCTGAGGCTCCCAGGTCTTCTTTTATGCTTGTGCGCAAGCCTAAAAGAACTGTTGGTACTGCGTCCAGCCATTGATTCTCGTCATGACACATCAGTGAAGCTTTAAGGGAGCGATGCCATCGTTCAATCATCCCATTGGACTGGGGGTGATAAGCTGTCGTGTGGCTTTGTTGACAGCCGAGTAGATCGGTCAGCTGCCTGAAAATCGCTGCCTCGAACTGTGGTCCTCGATCGCCTGTGAGAGTAGCTGGGACGCCGAAACGTGTGGCCCAAGTGGAATAGAATGCTTTGGCCACATTCTCTGCAGTCACTGTTCGTAGTGGCACTGCTTCTGGCCACCGAGTGAAGCGATCGATCATCGTCAGGAGGTACATGTAACCTCTCGACGGCGTAAGCGGTCCCACAATGTTCATGTATTCATGGGCGAATCGTGCCTCGGGGAGCTTAAACTGTGCTGGTTGTAGCACGTTGTGTCGATCGACTTTGCAACGCTGACATTGCAAACAATTGCGTGCCCCATTTGTTATGTCTTTTGCCATATGTGGCAAGACGAATTTACGTCGGACGGCTGCAGCGGTTGCGCGTCCGCTTGGGTGGGCTGGGTTATGGAATGTTTCGTACACATTCCTTCGAAACTTTTCTGGGATGTAGGGGCGAGCTGTCCCTGTCGATACATCACACCAGACTTCATCGTTTGAGTCGTTGAAAGGGAGTTTACGCAAAACTAGTGCTGTCTCCGCTTTCAATAGGGACTCGAGTTGATGGTCCTCTCCTTGCGCTTGTGCCAAGTCGGCATCATCGATTTGCGCTCGGAGTTTAATTGCATCGATACGCGAAAAAGCGTCTGCAATTACGTTGTCTGCACCTGGAACATATTCGATTTGGGTACTAAATTGCCCGATGAAATCCAGGTGCCATTCCTGTCGTGGGGTTGAACTTTCCGCTTTCTTTCGGAAAGCGTACACCAGTGGTTTGTGATCAATTTTGATCGTCAACTGGCGTCCTTCGACCATGTGCCGGAAGTACTTTACTGCGGAGTAAATCGCTAGTAACTCCCTGTCGTAGGCACTATATCGTCGCTGGGTCGGGTTAAACTTTTTTGAGAATAAACCCAGCGGTTCCCATTTACCCTCGCACTCTTGTTCGAGTACGGCCCCAATTGCAGTGTCGGAAGCGTCACACTGTATGGACAATGAGGCTCCTTCGATGGGATGTCGAAGTAAAGTTGCATTCGCCAGCTGTTCTTTTGATAAGCGAAAAGATTGATCAGCTGACTCGGTCCATTGAATCGGTCGTTTGTCGTTTCGTTTGGCTCCTACTAGGTATTCGTTCAGAGGAGCCTGGACCTGTGCGGCGTTTCGAAGCGTTGGGCGATAAAAGTTTAACATGCCCAGATAACGCCTAAGTTCTCGCATATTAGCGGGGCGAGGAAACTGCATTAGTGCGTCCACCCTGTCTTGTAATGGGCGGACGCCTTGGCCATTTATACAATAGCCAAGGTACTTGACTTCCGCTTCTCCGAGGTGGCACTTGTCTGGATTGATTACCAGTCTATGTAGCGCTGGAACGTTTGCGCTGCATTTCGGAGACCGAATGTCATCACTTTGAACTCGAATAGTCCAAAAGGTGTGGTTACCGCGGTTTTCGGTATATCTTCGGGAGCCACCGGAATTTGGTGGTACGCCCTCGTGAGGTCGAGGGTCGAGAAAACTTCGCACCCCTGCAGCTTATAAGAAAAGTCGTGCAGGTTTGCTATCGGATTTCGGTCGGGTGTCGTTACTGCGTTCAGCATTCGATAATCGCCACATGGACGCCACTCGCCGTTACTCTTTTTGACGAGATGAAGTGGGCTCGCCCATGGGCTGTCGGACGGCTGGCAGATTCCTAAGTCGAGCATATACTCGAATTCTGCATGAGCCTCGCGCAAATTTTCGGGAGCCAATCGGCGCGGGCGTTGGCTCACTGGGGGGCCGCGCGTTTCAATGTGATGAAAAACGCCGGCTTTTGCGCGTCGGGGACTGCTAAGCGGAACTGTTATATCCGCAAATTCTCGCAACAGATCGCTGAATGGTCCGTTTGCGACAGTGCACGTTAACGTCAATGCCTCTCCCGCCTATGCGTTTACTGGGCGAGAAAGAGACGTTAACGGGTCCATCAGTCTATTGCTGGCTACGTCCACTACTAGTTTGTAGTGTCGCAGCAGGTCCGAACCTATTAGAGGTTCGGTCACATCGGCCACTAAGAAGTACCATCGAATTGGTCGACGTAGGCCTATTTTTAGTGTTATTAATTTTCGTCCGTAGGTTTTAATTGGAGTATTGTTCGCGGCGAACAATCTCAATTTACCCGGCAACCGATTTGCAGGTGCGTATGAGCGCAGAAGAACGGAAATATCCGCACCTGTGTCAATAATGAAGTCCACATTTAACTTCACGTCGTAAATTGACAAGGGACTTAATTGGGGGTTGCCGGCCGTTTTCGCTTTTTCTACGGTCGGCAGTTCTAGTTTAAAGAACTAGCCTGTATTGCTGGCACATGTGACCAGTTGCAGGGTTGCCTGCACTTCCTGATTTGTGCCCCGAAACGATGGTGGAAGTAACACCTGCCCAAGGTGTTTTCGTTGGTTGGCGTGCGCGATCTGCCACGCCCGCGTCTAAAATTTTCGCGCGACCTGCTTCGGCGCCGTGATCTGTCACGGCCAGGCCATGAATTGTTCCCCACGCTGAGGTTATTCAGTTGCGCTTGCAACTGCTGGACTTGCCTGCCTAAGCGTTCTATCTCATTGCTCGTCTGTGTTGCATGAGTGCACGTCACCGTGGAGGTTCGTGGTTGGGGCAGAGGTGGATTTTGCGCGGGGTTCGTTGCCGGAAGGAATTGGAGATCCGTTCGGGATCTGTCCGTGGCCATTACTGCCTCGGCGTGTCGCGCTAGCTCATCGAGACCAGATTCGGCTAAAGGCGCGACGATTGCCTGAACGTATTCTGGAAAAAACTCTCTAAATATAGCCGTTAAGGCTGTCTCGGGCATGTCCGTGCCGGCCAGCGCACGGAAATAGGCGGCGCGCTGGGACGGTCGCATCCCAGAGGTGTCGGTCGACCGTAATAAACGTCGCAAGCGATTTTGCGGCGTTTCGCTATAGGCGTTAGTCACCATCTCTTTAAACGCCGTGTACGGTTGCGGAGATGGGGTTTTTATTAGACACTTCGCATATGGAAGCAATTTTGGGTCTTGTACCCGTGTTACCACGAGGAATTTCACCTCCTCGTCGGTGATCCCTTCCACGCTGAAAACTCTTTCGGCGTAACCGAACCAGTAGTCTGGGTCGTCGGACGTGAAGTCCGGTAATATTGCGTTACGCAGTTGTGGGCGGTGGTCCGCCTGGAATGGAATGGCGGCTTCTTGACGAAGGGCAGGAGCCTGTGATGTCGTTGGCGAAGGTCCGGCGTCGTTTGCCATTATCGTTTTTTGAGCCGTGGTTTTCGACCTAGTAGTTATCGTTAACTTTGGAAGATTTCGCGTCGAATTTTTTTTTTGGGGAACGTTTATTTTTCCCCTAACGTTTTCGTTAGTGGACGCGACGAACGACCTGCTGGCTCCAAAGATTTCTTTTTTAGGGATGGGCCTAGCATAAGGGTTCAATCTAATCTCCAAAGGCGAATCAGGGATGGGCCTACACCACCTTACGTGTAATTCGACTTGCCGGGAGCAGAGAGGAGAGGAGCTATCCAGTTCAGAGGAGGACGAGAAGAATGACGCGGTGAGAATAATCGAGGATTTTTCTTTCTTAAAACACACTTGCGTTTTTGCGTTGTTTCGTTGCGGAGGTTAATCTCGTATGTTTTTCGCGGTCGTCGAGGAGAAACAAAAGGAGTAGAGGAAAAAAAATGTTTGCCGAGAGTGTGTGTCGTCGGTTCGCTGTGTTTCGGACTCTGAAGGAGCTAACAAAAATCTTTAATATATTATTTCTCGATTAAGTTACCCCGTTTCACTATGTAATTTCTCTGGGTTTTGCTTCTAGGTTTACTTTTTTTTTTTAAATTTTTCTTACGGGTTAGCTTTGCTTTATTTAATAACTACTTATCGAGCACAAATGCAATTATAATTTAGGAAAGAATTTTAGTACTAGATGACATCCGTGCTGTCTCGGAAGTGCTTTTGAAAATAATCTCTATACATCTTAAGAGATGAGCACGTACATTATTGCGATATTATATAATGTAGATTAATTTCGTTGTTGTTTCAAACCCTTCTGTTTCAATAATTTAGTGTTTTGTTTACCTCTGATCGAATTAGACTTGCGTATATTCTTATATGATTTAGTAGTATCGTAAATTGATTTCCTTTGTTTGAAATACAAATTTAAGCGGAATGCCTTAAGTTTCTTAAATTTTTGCACCAGACAACAAATTGGATTTTTGCTTTATTCCTACTTATCACAAAAATTGAAATAGAAAGTAAAAACGTTTTGTTTTGTTTCTATTTGGTTATATAAAAGGAAAGGGTCTGTTTAAAAGTTGTATTGGTTTTTGTAAATTTATGAGTATTAATGTTTTAAGTTTTGCTCAGAAGGAGCTTTGGAAATTTTTCACAAGTCAACAAAAATGATTTTCCTAATTACACTTTTCGACTCAGAAGGAGCTCGCACAAAGAAAATAAATACATGTTTTAATGTTATTTAAGCAATGAAGCAAAAAAAAAAAAAAAAAAAAAAAGGGGAAAAAAAAAAATATAGAAGAAAATTGCTTTTAAAAACTTGCGGCTTTCTGCTATCGTTATTGTCCTGCATCCAGGGCGTCGTGATGAGTCCTGGTATCCTGTCCGAAAGTGGGCGGCAGTCAAGTGGGCACTGTGGGTGGTCGGGTCACTTTCCACTGTTACATGCACTGGGTGTCACTGCAACTGTTTTTTTTGTGTCGTAATTGTTAATATCACTGTTTGTATTGTGATCAGTAGCAAGTTCTTTCGTTTCGCGGCACTGGCACTGGAACTGTCTGTATTTGTGTTGAGTTTCCCGAATTGTTTTTATCTAGTTTCGCGTGTTCACCTTTTGTATTTGGTGCGTGCTCACTTATAATTGTTTTTCACGTGTTCTTTTACTCGCGTCGCGATCACCACTTTGGCGGATTTGCTAGTCACTGCTGACCGATGTTGGATTTTTGGGATCTTGCACGGAATTAGAGGTGCTAATTGCCTTTAGCTACCCGAGTATGCCTCCCTGGTTCGGTTAATTTACCGAAAATATAATTCCTTGGAAACATCGTGCAGATGTTTCGGATGGAAGATTTATGGCCTGTAATCTGGGATTGTTTTTGCATACTATGAATGGATGCGTTGACTCGATACTGAAAGTTTTTGAACGTTAAGTTCCTTGTTTTTTTTATGTCGGGTTCAACATTGTTGCAGCTTCCTATGCCCTTGTTACTGGTCTGATTAGGAGCTTTGCGGACACGTATCTGTGGGCCCGTGTAATGGATAAGGTAAGTAAGTTCCTTGAAGGTTTGGAACCTTACCTGAGCGGAATTGTGCGTTCGTAGGACGCTACATTATCACTGACTGTCCAGGAGGTGGCAAGTTCACTGTTTCACAAGGGGTCACCAGTGTGGCGGGTTTTTGGTCGGGGCGCCGTCAAGGGCGGCGGGGTTCACCAAACTTCCACCGTCTGATTCGCTGAATGTTGTTCACTGGGATTTCACGGCAGGATGGTCGACTGTTCCGTCGATAACCGTCCACCAAGAAGAAGCAAAAAAAAGAAACACTTGTGGCTTATTTGGTAGTCCAACTGATCTTTTATTTAACTTTACGATGAATCAGATAACGATATTGTCTACACATGTATACTCATAGTTAATCACTTACTTCGATACTTGTAATTAGTATGTACCCTAAAGGGGTATTACAACTGATCTTATGTTTAACTTTAAGAAGGGTCAGGTAACGATATTGTCTACACATGTATACTCGTAATTAATCATAGTCCGGTACTTGTAATTGGTATGTACCCTAAAGGGGTATTGCAAATGATCTTATGTTTAACTTTAAGAAGAGTCAGATAACGATATTGTCTACGCACGTATACTCATGATTAATCACTTAGTCCGGTACTTGTAATTAGTATCCACTCTAAAGGGTACTGCAACCCGAGGACGCCTCAGGTTAAAGGGCGATCCGCGGTCAGTGGTGGTTGTTGTGACTCGAATTTTGTGTTGTCGCCCCGGTGGCGGTTGAATCTCGACTGACTAATGAATGGAAAGAATCTATTCATAGCGACGTGGCGGTTAAGTCATAGCTGGAATAGACTGGCTGCCACTCGTAGGAACTCGAAGGGGGTTGCTATGCTTGCATAGGGAGTTTGTTCCCGGGAATTCCTGTTGTACTGGCTGGGCTAGATTCCTCGGTTGCTATGTGTACCGAGATCGGTCTTGGGAACACGAGCAAGTATGGGCATACGTTTTCGGGGGAAATTGGAATTGCTTGGGCGCGGGCAAGGAATATCATTTAGATAAGATATTAACCGAAGCAATTTCGGGGAAATGTATGCGGCTCGGTATAGTTGGGGGTGATGGTTAATGTCCCGGTGTAGGTTTGAATATGCGTTTTATTACAGCACATGAATTTCGGGGAAATTAAGATTGCTTGGTAGCAAGGAAGGAATATAACATAAGTAAAGAATTGACCGAAGCAATTTTGGAAAAATGTATGTGGGGTGATGTAATTGAGGGCGATGATTTAGAATGTATTCTATTGAATTGTATTTTGTTGGGAGTTTTGGGAAATGCCTTACATTGCAGATTAGGAGATTGATTCTTGCAAGTTCGGGATGGATGCACTTGCAGATTGGGGTGTGTTTTGCATGTTTTCAAATAGGTTAGGTTAGGGTGATGCGCTGTTGGCATTGTGGGTTGGTTCTCCATGTGGTATAGAGAACCGCACAATTGTATGCTAAATAAAATTGCATAAGTACAAATAAGTCTAAGAACACTAAGGAGCCACCACACTATGTGATGCTGTTTTTTTTTTTTTTTTTTTTAATTGCACAAGACATGTAGACATACTCACAACAGCCAAGCGTTTTGCGCAACCTTAAGCTCTTTTTTTTTGGCTCAAATCAATATTATCAACGGCGGGCTAATCTGAGTAAGGTACATCTTTAACATTAAAAATACAGGAACGGAAACGATGAATCCGCCAAGAAATTCATATTATTGTCTTATTACACGCAAACGAAAACTAATATTACGACGTTAATATAACTCAATATAGTTAAATCATTGACGCTTGAATACCCAACAAGTCCATATTTGCTTTTACTACACGCATACAAGGATTAATTTTGCTTTCAGCATTAATCGATTTGGTTTCTCTTAAATCCATGTCGATATTCATCAAAACCAGTCAAAAAGTCATGTAGGTGTCTGACAAGCAGATACCCAGTAAACGAAGGACCGTTCACAATCAATACACGCAAATACAGAATGACAACACAACACGAGCAAAATCTAATTACTTTAACACTAATGTAGTTTAGCTGAACACTATTTGGATCATTTGTTATGGTAATCCTTGAAAAGCATGTCCTTAATCCTATACAACATAGAACACAGACAAAATGTTTAGTACAACTAGAAAAGGATGCGCGTCGTCACATGCAGTAGTACTCCCCCTCACCGCTTCCTTCAACTTATATTTTGGAATCAAGAGTCCTGAAGGAATAGAGCAGGGATAACGAGGCGATGCGTTGCGGTAAGGTGTCAGTATGATTGTTATGTACAACATGCTTTTAACACGCCAACAGGATGGAATGAAATTACGACGAAATGCTTACTGTGGAGTGTGCACCTCCTAGGTATACTGGAAATGAGTGGGCTCCACTACAGAGACCATCCACCTTATTCCATCCTATGGGGTTGAATTAAATTTTACAACTCTCGCTAGAATATAAATTTTCCTTCAATGTGACACACACAGCGACTTTTGGCACAATTAACAAGGAAACATCATTATCATAACCGTAAAACAGGACGATTTTTTACCATGACATGCTTTCTGTCTGATTCTCCCTTCGCTACACTCACATGTATAAACGTGAGCTTCAATAATTGAATAAAAAATAACAAAAAAAAAAACAAAAAAAAAAGACGAAACAGGTGTACAGAACAAAACTATACAAACCACGTAATGAGCCACAGAATAATAGTCCTCTTGAAACCTCAACCTCGAAACAGCTATATATATGTACATGCCATTGTTCGAGTACCAAGTTCAAGAAATTGTTAGGTGCCAAGCTTGACCGATTAGAGCTATCTTACGTTACACGAATTTATTTTGAACTTACACGGCTGTACTTGCAGGGCTCACAGGTATCGCGAGCTGAAGGAATGCAAATAAATTTAGGTAATCGCTACACTGTCCTGTAAGGAATGCAAATGCAAAAATGGAATTATGACAAAATTAGGAACCTGGAATGAGGTGATGGAACCACTTTACGATAGCAGAAAAAGATGAATCCGTATTTAGATTATACAATTACATATAATTAGTGCTGACTTCAACTAATAGCCCATATAATTGATTGAAAAAGTATATTGCTGCTTGTTAAATCTCTTTCTTCAGTATGACATTATCTGCCTTTAATTCGACATGATGCAGTGAGATCTCTCTAAACCAATTTCATAAAATGTTTGCCACATATCTCACGAGCAATCTATAAAATGGCAAGAATACCAGGTAAGAAGTACCACTTAATAAGTAACAGCAATGAAATCTCTATTCATTTATCATATGTCCATTTCTATCGACTCCGCCACTTTTCAAAACCACTTGAATACGACTCCAACAGATATCCAATCAAAGTTCCTCTACTGGCAGCACGTCCTCGATGACCATGCCCAGAAAAGCCCGATCATCAATAATAATTTTCAACCCACAACTTCCTCATGAAATCCAGGTAACTCATCAGAAATACACCGATGGCGAGTGAAAAAGGAAAACAAAAAGGCAAATTGAATTTCCAGTATCAGGTTCAAAATTTGGCTGGAATTTTCTAGTCCATGTTTCGGTGATTGAGTCTCAGGAGTCGATCATTCGTTCGCAGATACCTTATTCACAAGTCCCAGAGATAATTTATCTTTCATTCAGTTGACATTCAGTGTGAATTGAAGATGAACTTAACCAGGAGTGAGAAGGAGATGCATAACGTGGACAGCCACATTCCTAAATCCCAGTAGATCCGTCAGATGAATACAATTTTAAGTCCTGTTTCTCGTATGTCTCTCACAAACATAAATGCCCCGTAGCGAATATAAAGGAGTAGTTTCTGGCAGCAAGACCAACAGCAGTATTGGAAATTTCCGCCTGTTGGTCACAATTTTTGTTGCAAGTGAATATATTCATCTCCTTTATGGCCCTTTCTCAACAATATTGTTTTCTGTGCTACGAATTTAGGTCCTGTCATAAGACGGGAGTTTTCGCTTCATGTGTTAGGGATTTCCCAAGTTTCACGTTTATCAATTCTGTCTTCTTATTTTTTTATCTCCACTTTATTAAAACTATTTTATGTTCTGTTATTCTGCTTTCATTGCAGTGGTTTGCTATTTGTATGAACATATGCAATTTGAAATGAGTTGTGATTTAGAGGGTTTCCTCAAGAGTGGTTGTAAGTATAATTATGCTTAGTTCTGCATCTGTCAAGACTTGTCCAAGCTGCATTGAGCACTTAGGGCACAATATAACTATATGCCTGTTGCTGACTCACCATTTTAGGACATGACTTAAATCCTAGGTAACACAGAACCCTTTTTCTGAAGTCGTGACAGAAGTTTTTTCAGTTTCAATTTCACGCTTTTGACTTTTCTTGCTGGGGGATTTCAGCTATCTAGTGTCAGGTTTACTTCATTTTCTCTTATTTTTCCAGGATTACTATTACATTTTAAAAATTGGGGGGAAACTGGAGAATACCCTCTAAAGTTTTTTTTCCCTTTTAATCGCAGAGGGCCTTTGAAGACTGCCTATAAGCCGAGTTATTAACTTAATAAATTCCATAATAAAATTCGCATTGCAATCGGTCTTCAATTAATTTCAGCAAATGAAAAAAAAACGAATGCTTGGGAATTTAAAAAAAAGCTCTTTACTTTCAGTGGCAACCGCTGTAAAGTACTATTTATGGAGTTGGTGGCTGAATATCCGCAATATATTATTCGAGAGCATAAAAATTGATGGTGAGTTGGAAGGAACAAAGATGCGATACGTCACGCTTTTTGAATCCGCGTTTTTATCCTCTTTCTTTCGCAAAAAAAGAAAAACACTCAGAAGAACTGTGACAGCAGTTTAGCATTTGAAAAAGGGCACATTTTTAAAAGTACGGAGAAATCTGTTCCAGCGAATCAGGAACAATTTTGCCATTTCGGTAGTTGATCGCTAATTAGCGACTACATAACCTTTAAAAGAATATAAGTGCTATTTAGATCGGATACCAGAACTGGAACCTCAACTCATTGGTTCTAGTAGCTACTGGCCTTCTACAGCTTGAACGGCGTGATCCATCTGGATCGGATGACTTATAGAGAACCTTGTAAAGAATCATTCGTCTGATTCGACTAATTGAAGTAATAGTGTCGTTATTAAAAGAATGGACATCTAATAGTATAACTTACCAAAAAGTGGAACCGGTGGATATTTTAAACAGTTCGACAGTGAAATTGCTTTACTGTAGAGTTGATGTTATACTGATTCAACTGATAAGAAACTCTTTCTTTCCATTCAATCCGAGTAGAAAGATGGAAAATATGGCTCCGCTCAAATCAATGCAGGTGTTCTCCAATGAAGTCTACTATCATACTTCCTATTATAGTCTTAAAAAATTCCAAGAAACCCCACTCTCGTCGAATGGCATTTGCACCGACAAAGGCAACAACAATTAATTTTTGACATTCAAATTAATTCTATTCTTAATTGCAATCATTTCACATTTGAATCTTCTAAAATGCGGCGACGTTTACGATTTAGGAAAAAATTGCATACTCATTGTAATCCTAAACGGTAATTTTTTGCTTGTGTTGTGTAGGGAAAGTGGACTGTTATGTTGTTTAAGTTAATGAATGAATTAATGAATAGAGGGCAGAACCCTCAGTTTATTTCGCTTAGTACAAGTGGTATAAACATATAAACTTATAAATAGACTTACGAACTACCTTAAAAACTAAGGCATGCGGGTTGGGGGAGGGGGACTTAAACACTGGAATGGGGAACTAAACAAAGATAGATAGAATAATCGTATAAGGGAAGGGGGAGGATAAACCGGATGCTAGGGTGTGAGTATCAGTCCGGGAGAGTGTGGGCGATGAGTGGGGTGGGGTCAGGAGGAGTAAGAGAGGAGACGACGTTTGAGAGCGGGAGAGGTGAGATTGAAGTCAAAGAAGGTGGGGTGAGAGTTTTCTCACCCCTGCATTCGCGAAATGGGTTCATTAGAGTCGTAAGACGTGTTATGGGCGGGCAAAGAGAAGAGACAAGGGTTTCGCAGGTTTTGGGGATTAGTGGGAAATGTGATGGAGGAGAGCAGGCTTGGGCAGTTGATTGAACGTGAGAGTAGACGGTGGTTGAGGGGGATGTCGGCATGAATCCTGGGTTCTTCAAGTGTGTTAAGGTTAATTACGTGAAGACGCCTTGTGTATACGGGTAGAATCAAAGGAATTTCCCAATTCAATCCTCGGAGGGCAAAACGCAAAAATGGGGTGAGTAGTGAGGAGATCAAACCTGACTAGCATATTCAAGAAGGGGGCGGACAAAGGCTATATAGAGCGATGTGGAAACGTAGGGATTAGAGAATTCTTTCGACCAGTGCTTCACAAAACCAAGGACAGAGTTGGCCTTAAGAATAATGTCATCAATATATGGGATGAAGTTAAGCTCCCTATCACATAAGATGCCAAGGTCACGAATTGTTTGTACAGGTGTTATCTGTTGTTTGAGTAGGACATAGGAACTTAGCGGGGAGGGGGGTCGTTTACGAGAGAAGATGATTGAGTGACATTTGGCAATATTTAGTTCGAGGCAGTTGTTTTGGCACCAAGTTGAAAAGCTGTCGAGATACATTTGGAGAAGTGAGGAGTCGACAGATGGAGGAGTGCTTGATACTGGAGTCTATATCATTAATAATAAGAATGAATAGGAGGGGTCCAAGATGATTGTCCTGGGGGACCCCTGACGTGGGAAGAAAAGGATTGGAGAGGGTGGATCTAAGTCTGACACGGCAGGTTTGATAGTTAAGATAGGAAGAAACCTCTTAATCAGTAAGGGTTCGAAGCCAAGGGAGGATAGTTTAAAGAGGATGAGATTGTGGGAAATTTAGTCGAAGACCTTGCTGAAATCGGCTGTGATTACATCGACTTCGATGCCGTTCTCTAAGGCACGGAGACCGTGGCTTGAGAATTTAACTAGATTGGTGGTGGTCGACCTACGGAAACCGACCTAAGGACACCGTGCTGGTTGTATGAGATGATGGATTTGCAGCGGAAACATAACGCGTTGTAAATAATACCCTACAACAGTTTTGGAATATGTGACAGTTTGGCGAGGGGACGGTAGTTACTTATATCCTTTTAAGATCCCTTCTTATGTATGGGGGTGACAAAAGAGGATTTACAAATATTTGGGAAGACACCCTGTGTAAGGGATATCTTGAGTATCTTTGATAGCGAAAGAGAAATAGAAAAGGAACTTTTTTTTTAAAAGGCCCAGGGCTGAACTCGTCTTTAAGCAACTTTAATTTTTCTTCAACTAGATGATGCTGAATAATTTGAGAGATGAAGTGGTCAAGGGAGAATTCGGGCAGGTCTTTGAAGTTAGAGCGGTTAGGCTCGAAAGAGTAGTCCGTGAAGGATTTTTTAAAGAAAGAAGCGGTTAGAAAGAAGGTTGGCAGTAGTTTGTAGGTCGGTTGAAGTAATCGTGTCATAGGAAAGTGAGTTGCGATAGGCTTCAGATTTACATTTGTAGTTAATAAAGAGGAAAACATATTTGGGATTATTCATTAGGTTGTTTTGTGTTGTTGTGAGATAATTGTAGTAAAGGGAGTTGTAAAGCTCGGTGAATTTATAAAAATAACAGAGAAAGCTGGAGTAGTTCAAGGGAGAGCGTGTTCTTAGGAAAATGTTCCACAAATTATTCCTCTTGTTCCGAAGAGTAGAGAGTTTGCGGTTGTAGCACGGAGGCGATAAAACTGATGTCCTGTGCCGAGAATAAGGGACATATAGGGAAATGGCATTGTAGATTTCCTTATAGAGAGTGGCAGTAGCTTCTTCTACCTCTAGGTGATTAAAGCGAAATGCGATTCTGCTAAGATGCTCATTTAATAGGCGAAAGTTATCTTTGCGGAAGTTGTAGGAAAAGTTGACATGGGTTGGTGAGGTTTGGGATAAGCTGTCACGATAAAGGGATACGAGAAGCGAGGGATGGTGATTGTCGATGGTGGAGAGGGCGCATTGTAAACACAATTCAATTCAATTCAATTTTATTTGGTAGATAATTACATTTATGGTATATTTTACAACTAGTACTTAAGAGATTTAGGATAGCAATTCCTTTACAACTATAATCTTAACTCTATATGTCATTATATAGCACAATTTTAATGAATAACAACTAATAAATTAAGGGAAAACTACAATAAAAAACCCTTATTTGAATATTAGACTTAAGACTAATATTGCACGGGTTTCCGGTTATTTTATATAATAATGACCTCGATATAATTTTCATAGACAGAGTACATATGTAGTGATTTAGGATAACGCAAGACGGGAAACGAGAACATTGTCAGAAAAAGAACAATTGACGAAGGACTTTCGATTGACTTTGTCAATAAGGAACTCTACCGGTTTAACGTTAGCGTTTGCATTATTTGACGGAGCGTAGAGTCCATGTAACCGTCTCTAAAGAGACATTCCTTGGTACTAGTGGGGTTTGTGGTGATAAGGATTGATCGTCTGACAGCGTCCATTGGAGATGGGAGAGGTGGAAATCGCCAATAACAACGGTATCGTCAAGCGAACTACTTAACTCAGTTAGGTGATCAACCCCTGCTATTGCCAGTTCGTATGACACCAGATATTGCGAATAAAACACTGAGGTAAAGTTTTGTTGAACAATTCAGTTGCTTTTATTTTGTGGTAACGTCGTAAAATTCAATTCACTTAAATTTAATGTTACTCACGGTTTCCGTTGGTATTTATGTGTTGTGTTTAGTCTCTTTTCCTTATTCTATATTATATGTGCCGTCGGGTGATGAAGTTTTCATTGTTGTGGCAACCCTTCATGTATCTCGTGCAGGTTCTTCCCACTCGGTTCCCTTGGGAATTTGCAGCTTCGTGTTTTGTTGAGTTTAGTCCCTTTTGTTATATAGCATATTTAATTGATATTAAGTGTCGAGTATTATGTCTATTCGTCACATTGCCTCACTTATGGTTTTCCGTTGCTTTTTCGTTATATCGATCTATGTTTTCAGTTTCACTTTAGTGGGGCTACCACCCCATTTATTGGCTTAATTCAAGCAACATAATTACATCTGAACTATCTAAAGTATATATAAGTTAAGTACCTGGCTGACTTTCAAACAGACAACTTGTCTCACAGTTTTGCTCGTGCTATTTATCTTAATCAACCGTTATTTTCACAATAATTATCACAATTTAATTACCATTATCTTGTTTTCTTTGCATCGTCTTCCGCATACAAAAATTTGAACAAGTGTTAAAACCGTTAAGTTATGGCCCCTGGGCCACGTGTGTGGAGACCCCGTTATTGGAGGCCAAACTCCTCCCGATAAACTTTCAGAAGTGAACAATAAAGTGCTAGAAAAATCTAAAATGTGTTCAAACACTAACTTTTTTCAACCACTTCAAAGTCTGATGGAAGACTCTCCTGAAATGGATCCGACCAATAACGAACAGTGCGCAGAACTTCCTAAAGAAACCGTTCCGCCATTTGTGGTGTTAAAAACAACTAGTGCTAAAGTGCGTGATATTTTGAGCAACATTAAGATAGACAAATACCTCATTAAAAACATATTGCTTGGACAAAAAATATGTGTCCCAACAATGGACATATATAACAAAGTCAGAACCGAGCTCTTACGGTTAAAATGTGAGTTTTTTACCCACTCGCGTAAGGAAAATCGTCCATTAAAGGTAGTGTTATCAGGATTAGACTTGATTAGCAACGATATTGTCAAAAATGAACTAATTGCACTCGGGATAAAGTGCCTAGATGTTAAAACCATCACATTAAACTCGTCAACAAAAGCCCTGTACAAACACTACTTGTACATCGTCTACATTCAACGCGGTACTGTTAAATTAAACGAACTAAAACGGAACTACTCTACCTTGTTCAAAACCATCGTTCGCTGGGACTTTAAAAAACATAATCCAGATAAGGTCACACAATGTCACAATTGCCAGCTTTACGGTCACGGCTCGATGCATTGTCACATAAATAGCTTCTGTGCAATCTGTTCGGGAAACCATAAAACATCCGACTGCAAAACGAATGAGGTCATCAAGTGTGCAAATTGTAGTGGGCCACATAAATCTGTTGGGGTGCGATGTGGGCGTGTTCACTTTTTTTTTTTTTTTTTTTTTTGGGCACAGGTCACTGTTTCTGTTTAACTTGGCGGAAGGTCATAGGTTGCAGTGTTCTTCTCCGGGGTCACCAGTGTGGGGGATCTAGGTATGCGCCAGCACGGACGCGGTTTCACTGCACCCGCGACACGTCACTGGAAGAATAAGGCTGACACTGTTCACCAACAGGAAGAAAGAAAAGAAATAAAACACGCTGGCTTGTTGTTTGCTGTTGATGTTTTTGTTCTTTTATTTTTGTCTTCGATAGGTACCTGAACAACCACATGGGTTACCCAGTAACAACACTGATCCTTTATACATAAGTCCTCGTACGCGTATACAAATGTTCTAGATTATTATTATTTATTGGCCTGTAGGAACCCGGAAGTTCATGACCTCACCGACTCGGCTTCGCCATCCTTCCCTGTCCTGGGCACTCTCCTTCCACGCTTCACCATTCGACCCGATCTCCTCAAGGTCAAACCTAACATTGTCCTCCCATCTCCGTCGCGGCCGTCCTACCGGTCTCTTTCCCGTTGGTCTACCGTCAAGAATTCTATGCACGGTCCTATCGTTCCCCATTCGCGCCACGTGTCCGGCCCATCTTAATCTTCGCGACTTGATTACTCTCACTATTGTAGGTTTGCGATATAGTTCTTCCAATTCGTGGTTATGGAGTCTCCTCCATTGTCCTGCCTCCTCGTCATATTTACCTCCAAAGATGCCTCTCAAAACTTTATTCTCGAATAGACGGAATTTGTTTTCTTCCCGTTTTGTGAGAGCCCATGTTTCGCATCCATATAGAACAATTGGCATGATTATGGTTCTATAGACACGGAGCTTTATGTTACGTGATAGCAGTCTGGATTTCAGCAGTTTACTGACTGCGTGCCAACTCGCGTTGCCGGAATGCAGTCTCTTGTTAATTTCCTTCGACATTTCGTTACTGGCCGTCAGTATCGTTCCCAGATATTTAAATTCTTTAACTTTTTCAAAGATCTTACCTCTGACGTTTATATGTGTTCTCTGAGACCCACCTGCTCTCGCCGTAATCATGTATTTTGTTTTGTCTTCATTTATTTCTAGGCCCACCTCTTCTGCCGCTTGCATGATGATTTCACAGTTTTTACTAACAGTCTCTAGATTATCGCCCAGAACGGCGATGTCATCCGCATATGCGAGCACTTGTGTGACCCCGTTCAGGGATGATCCGGCCATGTTGTCGTCTTGTACCTTTCTGATGACATACTCGAGCACAAGGTTAAAGAGACACGGTGATAGACCATCTCCCTGCTTTAGTCCGTCCCGGATTTCAAATGGTTCTGAGAGGTGGTTTTCTATTCTAACTCGCCCTTTGTTTTCGTTCATGCAAATTTGAATGAGCGCGGCATATTTTTTTGGGACTCCCAGCTCAACTAGAATATGGTAGAGTCTCTGCCTTGCGACTGAGTCGTAGGCTTTTTTGAAGTCAACGAACAGTTGGTGAACCGTCTCTCCGTATTCCCACTTCTTTTCCAGCAGTTGTCTTATTGTGAACATTTGGTCGCTTGTTGATCGGTTCCTACGGAATCCACATTGGTAGTCTCCCAGTATCTCTTCTGCGTAAGGTGTGATTCTAGCCAGAATGACATTTGTTAATATTTTGTATGCGGTTGGGAGCAATGATATTCCTCTGTAGTTTTCACAGTCAGATCTGTCGCCTTTTTTGAGAATGGGGATGACTATTGAGGTTTTCCATTCTTCCGGAGTGACTTCCTTATCCCATATTGTTTGGATGAGCTGGTGGATCTTTCGAGCGGTTGCCTCTCCTCCATGCTTCACAAGCTCTGCCGGTATGCAGTCGACTCCGGGAGCCTTGTTGATTTTCAATCGATTTATTGCGTCTACAACTTCGTTGAGAGACGGCTCTGGGATCTGAGGCTCAGCTGTATGTACGCTTGGTACATTTATCTGTGGTTGATGGGTGCGTACATTGAGCAGGTTTTCAAAGTACTGCTTCCATCTTGTCACGACATTGTTTGTTTCTGTGACCAGACAGCCGTTTGCGTCTCGAATTATTTTGGCTTTTCCTCGGTAGCCATTTCTAATTGAATTTATGCCGACATACATACCCCTGATGTTCTTTGCCCTAGAATTTTCTAGGATTTTTTCGATCCTAGTCTTCTCCCATTCGCGTTTTTTGCGTTTGAAGAGCCTCATTGTCTCTCTCCGAATTGTCGCGTATCTTTCTGCGTTGACTTCATCATATCTTTCTAAGTGGATCACTCTGAGGCGTTTACGTTCTTCGATCTTCGCCCTGCACTCATCGTCAAACCAAGGTTTGGACTTAATTGTTTTCTTAAATCCTAATACCTTTTGGGCTGTTAGTTTGATTGTGTCTCTGATCGATGTCCATTTAGTGTTCACACTATTAGCTTCCTCTTCCTCACTGCTCACATTCTCTAGAATGCTAAATCTATTCGTTAGCTCGTCTTGATATTCAGCCCTTTTGCGTAGGTCTTTCAGTTTATCAGTGTCGAACTTTTTGCTTGTCTCCCGTGACTGCCCATGTGGGATTGCTGCGAGGCGACTCCTGATTTTGCCAATCACTAGAAGATGATCGGAGTCGCAATCTGCTCCTCTATATGCTCTTACGTCAAGGATATTCGAGTGGTGTCTTTTGTCTATGAGGAAGTGGCCAATTTGGTTACGCGTTACGCCGTCGGGTGATATCCATGTGGCTTTATGAATTTCCTTGTGCTTGAACATCGTGCTTTTTACTAACAGATCTTTTGACGCTGCGAACGTGATAATTCGAATTCCATTATCATTTGACACGTCGTGTAGGCTTTCTTTACCTATAGTTGGTTGGAAGATATCTTCCTTTCCAATTTTCGCATTGAGGTCCCCGAGGAGGATTTTAACATCGAATGATGAGATCCCATGAAATACATCCTCTAGGGTCTCGTAGAACGTGTCCTTCGTTTCTTCGTCCGCAGTTTCTGTTGGGGCGTGTACGTTTATAAATACATAATTGTACCATCGGCCCTGTATTTTTAGCACAGACATTCGGTCATTAATGAATTGCACATCTTTTACATGGGGCGTAATCTTCTTGCTTATGATGAAGCCAGTTCCGAGGTTATGTGTATCGGTACCTCCACACACCAGTGTAAACCCGTTGGTTTCGATTACTTGATGTGGGAGTCGAACTTCCTGGAGCGCGACGATGTCCATTTTATATTGTTTCGCGTTTTCTACGACCGTCTGTATCGCGCCTGGTTTATATAACGTTCGAACATTCCACGTCCCGACGCGTATATCCCGCTTTTTCCGTTTTTCCCTACGTCTTCTTTTTGCCGAGTCGGTGTTTTCCTGATGATTTGTTCCCTTATGGTAGTGTTGGCTCATCACACCTACGCCTACCGGGTTTTTTGTGAGATTGTTTTTTGTGTATTGATCATTCATTTCATTGGATCACTCTGGGGTTTCAAATGGTCCGCCATATCAGAGCCCCTCTTTGATATGGTAAGGTCTGCTTACTGCTCTGATTCGACCCGGTGTCAGAGAGGCGCCGTTATAATACAGCCGGTATACCCCTGGCTGCAAACCATCCAATGGGCACGGTGACGCGTAACACCCTGGATTAGGGGCGGTAGATCTTTGTGTGTTACTCCTCGCTAGCCTGTCTGACAAGGGTGGCCCTACTGGAAGCGTATGCTTCCGTCAGCATAGCCTGAGCGATTAATCGTAGTTTAAGCCCCCGCACCACGTCAAGGTTTCTACCAAGCGGTCCTTTATACATAAGTCCTCGTACGCGTATACAAATGTTCTAGATACACCTGGTAATTATTCGAACTACTGTTTGTATGGGATTTGCACAAAACCCACCGGGTCGCTATTCTGGTCCGCGCGTTGTTTATTTGCAAGCACTATTGTCTACGCAGATACGACTTTCGGAGGTACTCGTTGTTTGTCTGGTTAGAACTTTGCGGAAGCGCCCGTTATCTGTCGCGTTATAATTTCCGTGATCACTCGTTCCGTTCTGCCTCGGGTAGATCGAAACCTTTATGCGGCCTATCGTGGTAGCACGGAGCGGTTGGGACACGGCTAACTGGCGGTTGGCAAAAGGGGAGATGCGCGCTTGGTGGCGGTTGGATAGTGACTGACTCATAAATGAAGGTAATTCATTCATTGCGTCGTGGCGGTGCGTCATAGCGAAGTTAGGCTCGCTGCCAATTACAACGAATTCTGGAAGAGTTGCTATGCTCGCATAAGAATTCAGTCCCAGCGAATCCTAGCCGTATAAGCCTAGTTGGATTCGTTGGTTGTGTATACCGGAAAATTGCTTTGGGAACGCGAGCAAGTTTGGGCATGCATTTTCGGGGGAAATTGGAGTTGCTTGGGTGCAAGCAAGGGGATATCGTTTAGATAGAATGTTGGTCGAAGTCGTTTCGGGGAAATGTATGCGGCTTGGTTAGTTGTTGATGTTCCGTTGAGGATTTGAATATGCGTTCGTTACGGCATATGAATTTCGGGGAAGTTAAGATTGCTTGGTCACGAAGAGGAAATGAAAATTCAGTAAAGGATTGATCGAAGCAATTTTGGGAAATTGTATGTGGGGTGATGTAATTGAGGGAAATGATTAATATTCCGTTGTAAATTGGAATATGCATTTATTTCAGCTTGGGAAATGGGTTCTTGGTAAGTATGGGATGTATGCAAATGCAGATTTTGCACAGGGAGCTGGATTAAAGTGACGCGCTGTTAGCGGTCAAGATTGGTTGGCATTGTGGGTTGGTTTTCCATGTGGTATAGAGAGCCCCCACAAATCCACCGATCCAGAATGCATAAGCCGAAAGCAGTACATAGGCATTCGCCGCAAATTATCCCCACGTGGACGTGGTACAGGAAATACAACGTCCCTACAGCCTCCGAGTCACAAACAGGAGCCACTGCCCGACCGATTATCCATTGATAATTTTCCTCCACTACCCCGACCTGTGCGTCAACCTTCACCTCCTTCATCCACCAGGGCTCCTGGCCTCCATCAAACCCAGCAACCTACCAACAGTGACACGACACACACGAAGAGAAATCCGTTATGTTAACTTGTTCTCATTTAGCGAGATAAACTCTCTTCTTAATGAAGTTGTAACCAAGCTTAGTGCTTGTCAAACTAAAGCTGACCAATTTAACGTCATTACTTCATTAGCTATTAAGTCCATAACTCGGAAAAAACATGTTAAGAAACTCTCTTAACATCATAACTTGGAATGCGAGAAGCATCAAAAACAAAAAGCATGAATTTTTTAGTTTCTTGATAAATTTTAATATTGATATTGCACTTGTTTCAGAAACCTGGCTCAAACAAGACATTTCTTTCTCACATCAAAATTACATATGTTATCGCCTAGGCAGGGTACATGGTAGTGGTGGAGGTGTCGCCATTGTTGTGGAAAAATGTATAGAACATTCCTTGCGTCCTTCATTGCACCTTAAGTTAATTGAGGAAATTAGTATAGATGTAACATTAAGTGATAACTCCAAGGTGAGTCTTTTTTCGGTCTATTTCCCTGGTGGATATAGAAACATTGAGAAATCTACTTACTTTAAGCGGGATCTGCAAAAATTGCATACACTCGAAACAAGGTAATTATTGGTGGTGATCTAAACTGCAGACATCAGTCGTGGAATTGTCTTAGGGCAAACTGCTGGGGTAAGATTTTACTAGATGTTACTGAATCCAGCCCAAGTTTTTCCATACTGTTGAGCACGATGCGTTTATCGTGCTGATTTTACGATATTAACTAAAGACGAATCTCAAAAAGAAGGAACGAATCAAATGTTGGGCACGATGTGTTAATCGAGCTTACTTTACGATGTTAACGAAAAAGAACGAAATTATAAACTAAATGATAAATTTGTTTATTTGATAACGAACAACAATAAGTGTGGACTGTATCGAGTGGTGATTACAATTATTATAATAACAAAAATAGCGAACAAATTGCTTTTATATCACTACAAGAGGGAGGTCCTCCTTTACATGCATGGGTAATATCGTGAAATTTATTGGGAATGAAATATTTGTATCTGGAGAAAAAATGGGAGGAGCAATTGCATCCACGTGGTTTTGCATGCGTTTGAAACATGAGGAAAACCGTCTGTACAAAAGTAATGGCATTTTAATGATGTACTTAAAAATAAAGAACAAGAATGAAAAGGTTTAGACGAGTATTATAGGAAATACAAAATACAATATACAGACGTGGTAAAAGACCAAAAAACATAATGCAGATAGTTTATGGAGGGAAATTTGAGAGAAAAAACAAAAAAAAGATCAGCAGGACGCGACATGCCCGCCTTGAAGCGTCAGGTTCAAAACTGGAGGTGGTGATTGGTCTTCAACAGCAGGCTCGATAGGAAGAGGACAAAGCTTCTTTACGCAGCGATCGTACAAGCCATCATTCGTACGGAGGATGACTACTCGTACAACTCCATCTTTGCCAGGATGAGTAGAAACGATTCTACCTAGGGTCCATTTTAACGGTTGTAGATTTTCTTCTAGAACGAGCACCAGCGCTCCTTCCTTTAGCTGGACCTCGGAACGTCGAGAGCGACCGAATTGAATTAATTGATGCAGGTATTCCTTGTGCCAGCGCTTCCAAAAATGCTGCTTCAGTTGCTGAGCGTGTTGCCAGGCTGATAGGCGATTAGCTGGGGTACCTGTGAGATCAATTTGTGGGAAAGAAGTTAAGGGGCTACCCACTAAGAAATGGGCAGGAGTTAAGGGTTCACGATCATTGGGATCAGAGGACATGGGGGATATAGGACGGGAGCTTAGTATTGCTTCTACTTCGATAACATATGTCTCTAATTGTTCATAAGTAAGCAAGGCATCACCTACGGTCCGAGTTAAAGATGCTTAAAAGACTTAACGACAGCCTCCCAGATTCCTCCGAAGTGAGGAGCTCTGGCCGGGATAAAATGCCAATCAATACGTTGCCCACTACAAAAATTAAAGACTGAATTTTGATGTTCCGGGGAATTGAGCAGAGTATAAAGCTGATGGAGCTCATTTTAGCCCCGACGAAATTGGTTCCATTATCGGAATGTATCTCTACTGATTTTCCCCTGCGAGAAAAGAAACGCTTTAAACTTGAAATAAAGTCCTCGGTGGATAATCCACCAACTAGTTCGAGATGAACAGCCTTTGTGCCCAGGCATACGTAAACAGCTACGTAAACCTTCAATCGACATTTGTTGCGATAGCGCCTTTCCTTTATATAAAATTGTCCACAATAATCTACTCCGACACGTAGAAGCGGGCGAGAAGACGTTACTCTTTGTTTTGGTAACATACCCATGGGGTAGTCGGCGAGGAGAGGCTTAGCTTTAAAGCATGACACGCACTTGTGAAGTACACGGCGAGTTACGCCGCGACCGCTTATCGGCCAATATTGTTGACGCACCGAATATAGGGTGGTTTGTATACCGGCATGGTTGAGCCTGATATGTTCAGCTTGTATAATCAACTTAGTTATGTGATGCTGAGCTGGCAATAGGATGGGATGGCGTTGATAAGTTGGAATTGTAGAACGCGCAAGCCTGCCTCCAACACGTAATATACCAGACGAATCCAGTATTGGATTGAGAGGGGTCAATTTGCTAGATGAAGGAAGTGGCTGGCGAGCTGAGAGCGCCTCAAGCTCGCATTTGAACGAATGAGAGCGAAAGTTCGCTAACCCGCAATGGGCCATCATTACGTTGTATCTTGCCCTTAGCATTATGAGCGAATCTGAGCAAATATCCCACCACTCGTTGTAGTTTGCTGAATGAGCTGTATCGCTCGAGTATATTCCACTTTTGAATTGCGAGTGACATACAAGTAATCGCAGGTATTATGGGTTTTAGATCAGGTACGTCTATATTAGCTAAAGCTAGTTTAGGCCATGACGAGTCGTTTTCCCGTAACCACGAGGGACCCTCGAACCAAAGGGTACTTTCGACGAAATCAGAGGGAAGTTGACCACCTGAAACAATGTCTGCGGGATTATTTTGAGAGGAAATGTGATTCCACTGGCACGCAGACCCACTAGTTTGTATCTCGACTATACGATTTGCCACGAAGGTTTTTAACTTGTGTGCAGGAGTACCTATCCAATATAACACGATAGTGGAATCTGACCAAAGATAAACTGCATTAATTTCTGTTGGAACGCTTGCTCTTACGATGTTGTACAGTCGAGGAAGCAATAATGCAGCGCAAAGTTCCAATCTAGGCACAGTTAAAGATTTAATAGGGGCGACACGAGATTTAGAGGAAATTAATCGGATATGAGCTTTTCCGTGTGAATCAATGGAACGCAAGTAGAGGCAAGCCCCATAAGCCTTCTCGCCAAAACCATGCAGTTGTACATTAACAGCCTTTGTTATAGTTATTGCGCGAGGAAATTTAATTTTTTCTATTAAATGCAACTGTGAACGATAATCCGACCATGATGAATGAATCTCCATTGGGACAGGCTCATCCCAAGTAACTCTAGCCTTCCACAATTGCTGAATTAGGATTTTAGCATATACTATGATAGGACCACGGAGTCCAATGGGATCGAATAGCTTGGCGATTTGAGATAAGATGGTTCGCTTTGTTATGCTATTTTGCCCCGTGATATTAACGACATAAAAGAAGTAATCTTCTCGAGAGTTCCAGCAAATCCCTAGAGTCTTTATAGATGAATCAGGATCCAGTGACATATGTGAACTGTCCAATGGGATCGAATAGCTTGGCGATTTGAGATAAGATGGTTCGCTTTGTGATAGTATTTTGACTTCATTGTAACTCGCGCAGTCCCCCGCTTGGTAGAAACCTTGACGTGGTGCGGGGGCTTAAACTACGATGAATCGCTCAGGCTATGCTGACGGAAGCATACGCTTCCAGTAGGGCCACCCATGTCAGACAGGCTAGCGAGGAGTAACACACAAAGATCTACCGCCCCTAATCCAGGGTGTTACGCGTCACCGTGCCCATTGGATGGTTTGCAGCCAGGGGTATACCGGCTGTATTATAACGGCGCCTCTCTGACACCGGGTCGAATCAGAGCAGTAAGCAGACCTTACCATATCAAAGAGGGGCTCTGATATGGCGGACCATTTGAAAGCGGGATATACGCGTCGGGACGTGGAATGTTCGAACGTTATATAAACCAGGCGCGATACAGACGGTCGTAGAAAACGCGAAACAATATAAAATGGACATCGTCGCGCTCCAGGAAGTTCGACTCCCACATCAAGTAATCGAAACCAACGGGTTTACACTGGTGTGTGGAGGTACCGATACACATAACCTCGGAACTGGCTTCATCATACACAAGAAGATTACGCCCCATGTAAAAGATGTGCAATTCATTAATGACCGACTGAAAAAATCCTAGAAAATTCTAGGGCAAAGAACATCAGGGAAGAAGAGCCAAAATAATTCGAGACGCAAACGGCTGTCTGGTCACAGAAACAAACAATGTCGTGACAAGATGGAAGCAGTACTTTGAAAACCTGCTCAATGTACGCACCCATCAACCACAGATAAATGTACCAAGCGTACATACAGCTGAGCCTCAGACCCCAGAGCCGTCTCTCAACGAAGTTGTAGACGCAATAAATCGATTGAAAATCAACAAGGCTCCCGGAGTCGACTGCATACCGGCAGAGCTTGTGAAGCATGGAGGAGAGGCAACCGCTCGAAAGATCCACCAGCTCATCCAAACAATATGGGATAAGGAAGTCACTCCGGAAGAATGGAAAACCTCAATAGTCATCCCCATTTTCAAAAAAGGCGACAGATCTGACTGTGAAAACTACAGAGGAATATCATTGCTCCTAACCGCATACAAAATATTAACAAATGTCATTCTGGCGAGAATCACACCTTACGCAGAAGAGATACTGGGAGACTACCAATGTGGATTCCGTAGGAACCGGTCAACAAGCGACCAAATGTTCACAATAAGACAACTGCTGGAAAAGAAGTGGGAATACGGAGAGACGGTTACCCAACTGTTCGTTGACTTCAAAAAAGCCTACGACTCAGTCGCAAGGCAGAGACTCTACCATATTCTAGTTGAGCTGGGAGTCCCAAAAAAATTTGCCGCGCTCATTCAAATTTGCATGAACGAAAACAAAGGGCGAGTTAGAATAGAAAACCACCTCTCAGAACCATTTGAAATCCGGGACGGACTAAAGCAGGGAGATGGTCTATCACCGTGTCTCTTTAACCTTGTGCTCGAGTATGTCATCAGACAGGTACAAGACGACAACATGGCCGGATCATCCCTGAACGGGGTCACACAAGTGCTCGCATATGCGGATGACATCGCCTTTCTGGGCGATAATCTAGAGACTGTTAGTAAAAACTGTGAAATCATCATGCAAGCGGCAGAAGAGGTGGACCTAGAAATAAATGAAGACAAAACAAAATACATGATTACGGCGAGAGCAGGTGGGTCTCAGAGAACACATATAAACGTCAGAGGTAAGATCTTTGAAAAAGTTAAAGAATTTAAATATCTGGGAACGATACTGACGGCCAGTAACGAAATGTCGAAGGAAATTAACAAGAGACTGCATTCCGGCAACGCAAGTTGGCACGCAGTCAGTAAACTGCTGAAATCCAGACTGCTATCACGTAACATAAAGCTCCGTGTCTATAGAACCATAATCATGCCAATTGTTCTATATGGATGCGAAACATGGGCTCTCACAAAACGGGAAGAAAACAAATTCCGTGTATTCGAGAATAAAGTTTTGAGAGGCATCTTTGGAGGTAAATATGACGAGGAGGCAGGTCAATGGAGGAGACTCCATAACCACGAATTGGAAGAGCTATATCGCAAACCTACAATAGTGAGAGTAATCAAGGTGCGAAGATTAAGATGGGCCGGACACGTGGCGCGAATGGGCAACGATAGGACCGTGCATAGAATTCTTGACGGTAGACCAACGGGAAAGAGACCGGTAGGACGGCCGCGACGGAGATGGGAGGACAATGTTAGGTTTGACCTTGAGGAGATCGGATCGAATGGTCAAGCGTGGAAGGAGAGTGCCCAGGACAGGGAAGGATGGCGAAGCCGAGTCGGTGAGGTCATGAACTTCCGGGTTCCTACAGGCCAATAAATAATAAAAAAAATAACTCGCGCAGCGCTACCGTGAAGTGAATAAGGATAAACAAAAAGAAATAGTGTGTTTAATTTTACCGCGTTGTCTTGGCGAACAGTTTATTTCTCCTGTTGTTGCTCTTCTCTTGGTTTTGTTTCAGCGGAATGTATAGTGACGGTGGTGGAAGAAGGGAATCAGCGCCGTGCGCCGGTGCAACATACTTCTCCTCCCCACAAATTGCTATCCTAAATCTCTTAAGTACTAGTCGTAAAATATACCATAAATGTAATTATCTACCAAATAAAATTGAATTGAATTGAATATATAAGTTACAAGCTAGAGAGTTTAAGAACTATCTTAACTAAGCTTAACCTAAGGTCACCAGAACAAGTTTAGAAGGCAGGGGAAGGAGCGGGAGGTGGGGGCAGGCTATAGTAAAGTGTAGAAGCGTTGCTTAAGATTAGTGGTGGGAATGGTTTAGGTGGCGGTGATTGAGAGTATGGGTAGAGAGGTCGAAATCGAACAAGGTGGAATTGTAGTTGACATTTCTCAGCATCGTTGAAACCATAAGAGGTCCGGTGAGAGGGAATGTAGAGAAGGGGGGATTACTTGTATTTCGAGGGTTTGTGTTCAGAGGAAATCAGTTAAAGAGGTAGGCGTTGACGGCGGAGCCGGAGAGACCCAATGTATGAACATGGGTTCTGAGGTTGATTAATTTGAGGCGTTTCATGTACGGGGGCTGGAATAAATAATGTTTCCATCCTAGGCCTCGGAGAGCAAACCGAAGGAAGCGACGTTGAATACTTTCTATTCTAGGGGTATGGATCTTGTGATAACGAGACCATACCTGGCTAGCATATTCAGGCAGTGGACGGACGAGAGTAAGGTAAAGGGATCTAGTAACGTAAGGGCCGGAGAATTCGATATTTTTCGTGTGAGTCGTAACTCGTTTTTGGTTCATCCACCGTAATCAATGCTAAACCTTCTCTAGTGCACAGTAAACAAAGTCTGTTATTTTAACAAGTTATATTTCAGCTATTACAGATCAAGATCAGAACTTTCCTCCTGCTCTCTTGATCTACCCCCAGTATTTCTGGTGTCACAACAAAACGTAACAGAACTAAGTTGAGGATAGTTCTAAGTTCGCGGCACTAGCTGGGCCAAACGATGTGTTCTACACGAAAGGGTTATAATGAACACTTTCTTATCACCTATAGTTGCAAGCTGCAACACTTTCCTTATAACCGATCGAACATGAGCCTAACTTTTTTTTGGTTTTACGTTAACGCGTGCACAAATGGAGATTTTGGAGTACCCTTAAATGTCAGAGTACAGTGGGAGCGGATGAAGGTGAAGTGGGTAAGGAAAGGAGATATCGATGTACATTGGTCTTAAATGCCTGGACATTACAACCACGAAGAAACACATGATCAGTTAGAGCATTCCACATTCGTGTGCTTCGGCTAAAGAATGACTCTTTACTTACTTATTATTTGTGCGCCTGACGTTGACTTTTAACGCGAACTGAAGCGTATTCTCAGATTAAAGGGTGTCACAGGAAAATGTCTGATTTCGTGCTGTCATCGTGATTTCGTTACAACATTCTAATGTTTAGATATTTATATGTAATAGAATTTAAAGTGTATATTTAATTCGTAGCTTATGGTAGAATGTTCTTTAATGTTTTATACTTTCTTTCTTCTTAAGTTCTGGTTTTCATATATGTGTTAAGTTAAAAGTTTTAATTCTTATATTCATTATATTCATTATATTATTATATGCAAGTAAATTTAAGGTTTTCAATCTTGAAATAATTGTGTGAACATAAATAACATTTATAGTGTTTCATGTATTTCTAATTATTACTTTTTAATAATAATAATGTGGTAATGTGAAAATTTTTACCTTTTAATTCACCTTGGTATTGGTATTGTAATATATACATGACATATATGATATCAACCGAAAGAGGAATTGTGATAAGGATTTCTGCTATCTCTACTGGGTTTGTTAGTTTGGGGGTGTTTCTTCGAAAAATTTGTCTCTGCTTGATTTGCGAGCAGGAAGGGGACGATCTAAAAGAATTTTGAGAAACAGTTCTCGGATTAGAGCATTTCGTTGGGATATTAAATTCCTTAGGCCTCTTTCCTGTTCGGTAAAAGTTTACCCGTAAAGGTTGTGTTCTGGTTTTGCACTTGCGCCTGTTGCTCAGCCTTGTATTTATTTTTCGGTACCGTATTTCCAAACGGCGTCTGTAATATGCATTCTCGCCAGTTGATTTTCATGTCGATCCACGTATGCTGTTCCTATTGGTCAGCCTTATCACAGCGCCGGTGTTCACTACTAGAACGGTTTTGTTCTAGTAGTGAACATTAACACCTATATCCAATGGTAGCTGGACAGTTGGGACACTGGTTAATGGCGAACAATGGGTCTTTTTGTGATAGCTCCCTTTTATCACAGAGTGTTTTGACCCACTTACTCTTGTTTCTGAATGGGGGAGAATTCTTTAAGGACTGGTTTTGATTCCGCGATTCCCATTTCAGCTTTTGCTAACAGGACCCTAAGTTTTGACGTTGTTGACCACAGAAGTCGCAGCTCTGCCTTATATGCAACACTCGTCTATTTTGTAGGAGGACAAAATGAGGAAAATTTGTACTGCAATAACAGGTTGCAGGAGTATGTCCTCTCTTATTATTATTTGGCAAATAATTGGTTGTTTCTTCCCAGGGGTGTTAGTGGGAGGTAGCATTGTATCATTACCGGTAGAACACGTCACCCAGTCCAATAGTCAATGTCATTCGGAAATTTTGTTCGCGTATTCTAGGGGGCTGTTATATTTATGTTATATGTATAAATATAACATAAATATGTATATACAATCTATACATATATAACATATATATATATATATATATATATATATATATATATATATATATATATATATATATATATATATAAATATATACTTATGTATATATATACTTATATATATACATAAGTATATATATAAGAGACCGGGGTTCGATTCCCCGTCGGGGAGCCCCTGGCGCAAGACTAATGACCTTGCCCAGACAAAATAAATCATTATGGAAAATTTAACAAGCCTCAGGACTTGCTAAATAAGGCCAAGACCGGTTCCCGGTTGTAGTGCCGATGATGATGATGATTATGTGTGGGACTAAGTTCCTGCTGTTTGTCAATAGATGGTTCCAGCAATAAGTGCTGGTCGATTTCGACATATGTAAAACGTCATGAACTAAGCTTAGACATATGGTAAACAAACCGCTTTGACACAGTAGTGATTTTGTTTTACCGTCATATACTTTTGGTTGTGTGAAAATTTCTGCGCCGTCCGATTATTACCTGTTCCGTTCGATGGCAGATGGTCTGGCTGATCAGCAGTTCTGCTCATATGAAGACATCAAAAAGTGGTTTGATTGGTGAATAGCGTCAAAAGATGAACACTTTTACTGTAACGGTATTCGAGCTCTGCCAGAAAGATGGGAAAAAGTTGTAGCTAGCGATGGGTAATGCTTCGAATGATTTACTTGTAGCCATTTTTTCACAATAAAGTTGCATTTTCATTTAAAAAAAAAAAAAAAAAAAAAACAAGGAGAGTTTAGCTGTGCACCTAATAACATACCTCGGAAGCTTAACCTCACGTTTCTGTAAAAGGTTTTGTGTTAATACGAATGACATATAAAAGAACTGACCCTTCCCAAATGTGGGTGAAAAACGGCAAGGAGCACAAGAGGAGATTTTCATCGAACCCAATAGAAAAAGTCCTGGTCAAACAGAAAAAAATAAATTCGTTCAACCCTAAATAGATCAGATCGAGATCGTAGAGGAAATTTTGAAATACCAAGGGTAGGAAAAGGAAGAACATTTTTATTGAGCCCAAGTAGAATCATCCTAAAACGGAAAAACCCTGATAGATGGATATCGATCTAAAGAGATGGAAAGAAAAAGACAATTTTCCCCGATTAATTTAAATTATTAAAAAACTTATCTTAAAAATGTATATTTAAAAATTCAGGAAGCCCATTTTTTTTTGGTGTTCTTTATATGTGTATATTTGTAGTAGGATTTTAAATTCCCAATTTATATTGCTTACATTTTGCTTGGGTTTTTTTTATTTCTTTAAAACACGTATTAAATTTATCTTATTTTGGGGTTTGTTGTAGTCCCCTAATATGTATAAAATTGTTAAATTTTGTTTCGGTGTTTATTTTAATCACCTTGCATATTACAATTTAAATTCATTTTGATATTTGATATAAAAAAAATTTTTTTTTGCATGGGGCTTCTCAGATACAATAATTGACAATGTTGTCCTAGTTTCACACTTAAAAGATGTTGTAGTTATATGCTGCAGTTAGGCATTTTTGATTGATAGTTTGACGGCGAGTCACTAAAGCCGTTTTACTTATTTCCTCTATTGGTGTTGATTTAGTGTTGGGCGATGTTTAATCTACAACCGGTTGAAGTTATTCTTTGGGATGTTGGGGGATGTTTGTTAATACCATTCGTGTTCTGGAAGGGGATATTTGTAATACCCCAGTCGTGTTTTGTCTTTCGTGAGGGAATATTCCGTCTTTAGTGGCGCAAGGCTAATAACCTTGCCCGAAAAAACAAATTATTATGGAAAATTTAACAAGCCTCAGACTTGTTAAATAAGGTCAAGACCGGATTCCGGTTGTAGTGCCGATGATGATGATTCCGTCTTTAACCTAGTTACTCGATTTCCTTCTCTGGTAGTGGGACAGACAAATAGTCGCTCTTAAAATTGACGAAATTAAGTGCAATCAACGGGACACACGAAATGATCCTCTTTGGATTCAGTCACTTTTCCTTTGGACCTTTATGTTGATTTTAACACGAATCTTTCAATTGATTACCTTTATTAACTTATCGACGAATTCTATGTGGAATGGAATTTATACATTATTTTCTCATCGTCTACTGTCACATACACGAGGCTCAGCTACAGGGAATTTCAGGAGGAATTTAAATAAACCACGAATTCATCTTTTTAGGACCCCCAACGGAATTCTGCTCCAAACCGCTGATTTAAAACAGCTGCAATTAAGTACTATTGTTGCGGGTTGAGTATCGTTTGTTATTTAAACTTTCATTCACCGCAAAGAAAGTTAAATAAAGAAAAATTCATTTCAACTCCGTCACACTCAACTTTTGTTTTAGGTAGGGGGTGTTAACGTATCTCTCTACTACCACAATTTGTTATAACTGGTAGTACCACCGTGCTGGCCGTGGTGGCCGTTGGGGATTTAAAAAAAAAACGTTTACTTTTTCTCTTAACAAAGACTGTTATTTCTATAATGTAGTCCTTTCACAATTTAGTTTGTCATTTCATCCGCTATTATAAATTTATATTTTATCTATAGATATACAAAACTGAACCACTTTTGATTACAAAGCCCTGGTTGCTTTTTGAGGAGGGACTCAAAACTATTCGATTTCATATATCCGACCCCAATCCGGAACCGCGAACACATGTTTTTTCTTTTCTCCGATCAACGCCAAATCTTGACTGACTCACTTGCCTTAGCTTGACCATCCGCCATTCATTTCTTTTATTTTCCCTTTGGGATTAGGATCATGGAAAAGAGGAAAAGAAAAGGCACAATGCATTTTAGCGAGAAGACAATAGACACAGGATTTTGCGGATGTGTATTTATGATCCTAGATGATGATGATGAACATGTGGTTCGTTTTACTGTGCAATTTGTTTGTATTGAGTTTGATTTTCTGAGTTTGAAAAAAGCGTATATGGATTGGACTGAGTTGTGGGAACACTGCATTGAAAACAAATACGAATTCGTGCTTAGGGAATTGCAGACACGCGATTCTCGAGAATATTTTTTTGAGGATGGAACATTTGGTCCGTACATGTATATGAACCGAATGAACATTTGCTTGGTTTATCGCGTGTTTGTTTTATTTTCAGGGATTTTGGGAAAGTGAATCAATGTGCGACAATTGAACATTTTGGTCAATTGGTCGTGCATTGGATTCAATTTGAGGATATGTTATGTGCGATGGGATATGGATTAGGTTATAGGTGAAAAGGTGCAAATATATACGGGTGGGGAAATGGTAGAGCTTGCAGAGGACTACAAATATAGCGCGAATTTCTGAGAAGATTTAAAACCGCCAAAATGTACTATTATTGTAATGTGTTGCGCATTCGCAAGTATATACAGCGGAGAGAATCTAGTACGTTCACCGTCTAGTACATTCACCACCCAGAATATTCACCACATGCCTGTCAGCCGCCAGCTCAGAATGCGTCATCACCAAGGGACGCCTCTCGACTGTCACCTATTCAAGTGTGCAACGTTCTTTTAGTCAGTCTTTCAGCCTTTCACCGCGGACACATCGCTCGCTCACCAGTCTTTGCCAACCGTTCATCGCGGCCGCACCGCCGGTCAATTCAACGTCCTGAGGTTGCCTCCATTATTATTAACAGTGCTCGTGCTATCCTTCAGCTTTTAATTATTGAGTTTGGTTAGCTTCTCTATTCGAAATAATATGTACTATACACACTTGTATGAATAAAGTCAAGTCGCCAACAATTCACTGGGATCTTTTTCACTCTTGTCTACAAAACAACTCCCTCTGCAGCAGTTATTTCCAAGGGGATCTACTCTCACGATAATATGCGGTAACAATACGAATAGCTATGCGCCATACGGTTACAACGGATCCCAAACAAGAGGACGGCGACCACAATTACAAACATTTGCTGGTCCTTCGAGCCGGATCCAGCGACGTGTGAAACAGTGCATATCCGACAACCAGCGACGCATGGATCAACAACACAAAAGAGCGCGCCCTCCCATCCAAAAAGAAAGTAATATCAAGATGTCTGATTTGAATGATGATCTACTAAACTACGAACTCGGGGAGGACTTAGATGATCAAGCTTTATGCGGCGCAGATGTTGTATTCTTTGTAGGGGTTTTGTTCCAGGAAGCGTGTCTCCTGGTCCTTAAAAGGACAAGGCGATCTCTTAAAATTTGACCGCTCCTGAAACTCGTCCTACAAAAGGGGTCGTTACCGTGCTTCCTCGTATACCTGAGGGAAGAGTAACTGTCCTTAATTGGGCCTTTGTCCTTGGTCTTCTCTTGGTCTTCCAGACCAGGTGATACTTAGCTATCAATTGGCCGCTAAATGAAAAATCCGTGTTGTTTTCTTTTACAAATTGAAGAGTTTTATTTTTCCAATTATTTTCGTTAGTTTTTCTCCTGGGGTATTTCCTCCAGGGACTAAGATCGATTTAAGACTGCGGCCCGTAGATCACTAAACTATTCCTTTATAAAGGATAAGGAATCGAAAATTGTATCCCAAAGATACACATTTTCGTACAACAATCTCGATTTTGTTGGATATCTCGAGCGAGATGTTGTATTGACTTTAGATAAGAATTCAATTTCTTGAATTCTTATGAAACTTACGCGCAGATGTGTGAATGTATCTGCTTTTGAGTTTTTGGTTTGTTTTCCTGAATGGAAAATTTGGGATAGAGATAACGATCTCTGAATTTTAGATTTGGGTGATGCTGTGGAGCAAATGTAGAACAATAAACGAATATTAGATTCGTTTATTGCGAATTTGATTTTAATTCGAGATTTTGGATTTAATAATGCCGTGGAGGCAAATGTTAGGCAATAAACGAATGTTTGATTCGTTTATTGCGAATTTTGAATCATGTTTGGGTTTTTTCGGGTTTTGATAGGTTTATGTGTTTTAGAGTATTATAGCTAGGATTTTGGATTAGGAATGGGGGAAAAAGGTGGTAGGGCTTTTCAGAGCACTACATCCTCCCCTCCTTGAAAAAAAAATTGATCTTTATGAGGGTATTTTTTTTTTGTTTATTTATTTAAGTTAGTGGTGGTTATTTAAAACATGATATAAACTTATTTTATTAAGTGCGTTAATATTTGTTTTTATATGTATATTTATTTTTTGCGTTTTGTTTGTTTTCTGGGTATTAAAGATGTTGTATGCTATTTACAAAATTATTTTGTTCGTATACAATTATTTGAATAGAAATTTTTTTTTTTTTTGGCAAATTTTAAATACATTATCGTGGTTTTTTGGTACAGTGTTACTTTTTTTTTTTTTTTTGGTTTACTATACGTATATGCATTTATTTATTTCTTTTTTTTTTGTAAGGTTATCTATACATATATTTATTTCTTTTTTTTTTGTAAGGTTATCTATACATATATGCATTTACATTCCTTCAACTTTTATTTTTTTTTCTTTGGGGTTTCCCATTCGTGATTGCGTACTCCACAAATAGTTTTATATTATTGATGTGGTCAAATCTTCGAGAAGAAGAGAATGTGCTTATTCACTTGTTTAAGTATATATTTGAATGCTAATCGGAAGTCAATTTGCTTCGATTTAAATTTTTCCTTAAATTTGTGGAAGACTTCCCACGCTTTCTTCGGGTTTGGCTGTGTAACATAGTTCAAACTTTCGAGCGACAATATGTTAAAAGAATAATAAAGTTTCGAGATTAAGATTTGAAACTTTCTTTTATTCGTAAGTATACGATTTTTTGGTCAGATTTTATTTGTAAAATCCATTTTAAAATTAGGATAATGGGAAAAACGAAAGAGAGAATGTGTTCGAGTGCAATTTGGATGTGACTGTTATCCACAAGCTTACTCTTTTCTAACGAGAAAATTAGTTGTTTTTCAGTCTTATAATTTGCTGGGACTCTTATTACCGCAGGCTTACACTTTGCTGAAATTTCTTGTTTCTCGGGCTTACAATCAGCTGGGCGTTCTTGCTCCTCAGGCTTACATTTTGCCGGTATTATATGTTTGTGAATTTCCATTACATGTTGTGATCGTGGATGCAACTTTATGAGATCGATTTTGGCATTTCGTTTTAAATTTACTGGGGATATTGGAGTTTCAGGTTCATGTTTTCCTGAACTCAGTTTTTCGGCAGTTTCCTTACCTTTTCTGTTACCACAAATTTTATTTAAATGGGGAGAGGAAGATTCAAGGGTGTTTGTCACAGCATCAGATCCGGCTCGTAGACAAACGGATTCGGATGTTCACTCACGAACGGTATTATCCAATTTTTCATGAATGCCTATGTTTTCCGTGGAAGACGCCTCGTAAGGTGTGGCATTCTGAACATTTTCCTTGACCTCGTTATTGTTCCCTAAAGGCTGCCCGAGTTCTACCATGGTTCTCTTCTTTACAGCGAATTTAAGGAATCTCTTTTCAAAGTTAATGTGGCACTGGTGCTTCGCAAGGAAATCGCTTCCCAGTATGCCATCGTGTTGGAAGTCTACGTTGCTTCCCACTACAAAAAGGTTATGCTTAAAGGGTATGGAGTTGTAGGGGTTTCTCTATCCTATAGGAGAAACAGCCCACAATTCCAACCACAATACCTACCCATTTCCTTGATAAGTTATTTACCTGTAAAACTTGTCAAAGGGACGCATAGCTAAACTCATTATTCTTTGCAGATAATGCATAATTGAGTTTAGCTACAATCAACGACATACGGCAACACTATTGCGCTAACCATGGGATTTCCACCGGAAATTCCATTCGTATTGATTAGCAACAACCAAGTCAAACCAAGCGACGCGGTTGCGTCATAGTCCATAGGCTTGGGTATTTATCGAACATTCCACAGAATGGTATTATATCCCCAGCCGATGCGGCGTCCTATTGACTTTTCCCGGATCACCCATTCGCTTGCGATCAATGATCTCTTTTTGCTGGTGAATAACCTTAGCTAGGTTTTCCTCTCTCTCGTATTTCTGTCTTGCTATAGTGCGTTGACCTAAGAGATTGTCACTAGGTCAGTAGACCAGCCGTATACACGGCATTGACGCACACACACCTAGCCAGATCAACCCTGGGTTATTGTGCTTTCCCTTTTGATTTCTCCATTCTGGCTACGCCCATCGACGTCGAATGAATACACAAGTACGTTTCGACCTGGATGAGTGTGGTGAGTTGGGGAACACACAAGAGAGCGTGATTACCATTGCCAGATCAACGTGTAAAAAGCAGAAATTACGATTTCCACCCTAATCTAGTTAGTCGCTATTTGTATCTGAACCTGGGTTGTATCTGCGGATGAGATAGTTCGTTTAGTTCACGGAACAAAAAGCCCAAGGAGTCGTTCGATAGAGTTGGTGCACACGTAAAGTTCTTTAGTTCCCGAGGCCTGTTTTGACGGTTCACCTATATTCGCGATTTGCGTACGACCGACCAGCTGAACAGTCTGACGTTCCCGTCGCGTACTGCATTCCCTGCTTGACAGAAGTGAAATAGTAAATAATAGATGTTCTGATTAATCCAGTGGGGCTGTGATTCATGTTCGCAAATCCAATTAAGAGCCAATTTTCAGCTGTGTAATTAGGTTCAAACGATATTGTGCCATTCACCACAATTTGCACGTGCTTTTATAAATTAATGTGATAGAATTAACAGTGTGCGTACCACATTAAAAAAAAATAAAATAAATTAATTACCATCTGTACCAGTTGGTGTTTCTGTATTTGTTTCCCCTCGGTGCCGCAGTTATACGTGGGAAGAATGTGAATCTGTGCCCATGATCGGCATCATACTTCTTACCCCCACAGAGTGCCTATCAGTTTTGAATTCGAACTCACCCAATACCTTTCCGCATGTGCTGACCGTTTTCCCAGCAATGGTGGATATAGTCACTTGGTCTGAATTGTCTACAGATTGTTCAATATAAGGGTTATCTAATTTGATCAGGCTGATGTCGGCGCCTGTATCGATGAGGAAAGTCGAGTATTGTTTATCCGATGGATTAAATTTTACACGTATTACTGGCTCCTTAAATTCAGGGCAGAAAAATACGCGCATTTGAAAATTTACATCGGGATGGGGTGTATATCGGCGATTGTCTGAACTCGGGAAGGATTGCCGTTGCTCGCTGCCCGAGTGAGTTCGTTTCCCTGTTGATTGGATACCCTGTTAATATTTTGATTTTGTCGGTTATTTCGATTTTCAATCCGAGGCAAGTTAGTCATTGTCCTATTTTGAGATTGATTGGATTGGTTAAGTTGAGTTTTAAAGGGATTTCGACTCGTCGAAGGTTGGTCCTGGTTTCGCATATGAGCTAACCTTGTTCTGCACTCTGCCTGAGTGTGATTATACTTTCGACAGTATGTGCATTGGAGACGTTCAACCACAGCCTTAATGCGTTGGGGGACGAAATTTGGGAAATTTGTATTGCGATACCAAGTCGCAGAAGTATGTCCCCTCTTGTTGCATGTTTGGCAGACAATTGATTGGTTATTTCTCCTAAAATTGTTAGTGGAAGTTAGCATTGAGTTATCGTTACCTAATCTTCGAGATTGTTCTAAAGCGTAGCTAATGGCCGCTTTGAGATTTGAAGCCCTATGTGCTTTTACTACGATTTTGAGGCTGGAATTTCTTATCCCATCCTCAAACGTATTTAAAGCGAGTCTTTGATTTTCAGCCAGAAGATAAGTTCTGACTGCAGGATCAGATGAACTAGCGTATGTGGCGCTGTCCAATTCATGCAGGTGGTGTGTGAGTCTATTTGAAAATTCCTTCACACCCTCCTTGCTATCCTGTTTTGTTGCCACTAAGTTATTTTGGGCAGCAGACCTAGAGATTAGAGCTTTAAATTCTCCCTCCAATTCGGATACCAAATCTTCCCAAGTGGAAATAATTTTATGTTTGATGCAGTCTCGCGCCGGTCCCTGTAATCTGGTTTTGAGCACCCTTAGAATAAAGGATTTCTGGTTGTCATCTTGTGCTTGTGAGAACAAAATGTCTTCACAAGAGACGAAACCCTCTAATTCGTCAGAATGACCGTTAAATACCGGCACGAGTCCCAGTATGTCGCTTAATCCGAATCCGTGGTTCATTCTAGAACTTTGTTCGCGTATTTCCGTTCGTAATGTTTCCGAAGTTTCGTCCTCGCGATTTTGTATGAGCTCGGGCTCAGGTCTCTGCGAACGCGTACCCGGGTTCTTTTTAGCGCTAACGACGTGTTTGTGGAACAGACCTTCCCAAATAAGGGTAAGAAAAGGCAGACAACTCAAAGAGGAGATCTTCATTATTGTCGGATAAGATGGCCAAGAGAAAAGATAAGAACGAAAACAAGAAAAAATACCTTCAAAGCTATGGGGAAAGTGTATTTTATTCCTAAGGTGAGAGAAACAACCCTTTCGAAGAAATGTTTAAAGTGTCGAAGGTAGGGAGGTGAAAAGATGTTCAAAATAGTTTCCAAAGGATGCTAATGTTACAAAAGGAAAAATCCAACACATAAAAGAGTGCAGACGACGGTAAGGCAAGCATCAAAAGCTTAGCTTTCCTGTTTATGTTCAGCTAACCACATAAATATGAGATGGAATCTTCCCAAAGAAGTTTAAATCAAATAGAAAAATATGCGTATGAGAAAATCTTCACCAAAGAAATTTAAATTAATGGAAAATATGTATATATGTATGTGTATATGAAAATTTAGCTGAAATCAAATTCTTGGGGTTGTTCTTTTGTCCCCTTATGATAAGTAAAAGTTTTAAAAACGAATTTGTTAAAATTTTGGGGTTTTTATTTGTTCCCTTTTATAAATATATTTAAAACTTCTCAGAATATTTAATAAAATGGGGGTTTTTCTTTATCCCCTTATAAATGAAAAAATTTTATTTTATTTGATTAGTCTTTATTTGTTATTTTTGGAAAAATTTCGGAAAAATAAATGTGTATATGTATATATCTGTGAAAAGGTTTTGAAAATTGTTAAAAATGTGCATTTAAAAATATACGTTTATTAAGGAAAATGTATCTAAAAATTTTTCTATATGCCAAAATAGTTTTGGAAAAATAAGTGCCTACTTGTGAAAAATTTTCTTTTATTAATTGTATTTATCACTTTGGGCTTTTATGCTTATATACGGCTTGGAAAAATGAGAAACAAACTTTGTTTATTATCATTAGAAAAACAAGTTAACAAATTATTATTAAGCTTGGGGGGTTATTCTTTATCCCCGTGTAAAAAGAACGATTCGATTCATTCTTGGCGCACCCTTTTAATTAACGGTTAAAAAAAAATTTATTTATTTTGGGGGGCCGCAAAAAAAAAAAATGACCAAATTACGTAAAACAATCTCTATTTTATCAACACAATTGATTTCACTTTTAATAATTATAAATCACTAAATAAAATAAAATATAAGTACCTGTGGAAATCGTTGAGTACGCTGCTTACTCTGGGTGTTGCCGTTGCATCAGGAATCGGTCTCTCTTAGGCTGCTCCACTGCATATATTATTTTTGGTGCCTCCAGTGATGTCGTCGCTGCTATCTCTGCTGCTTATTATTTTTTATTCACTATTACTTCTCCTCGGTGTATGTCCCAGAGGAACGCTTTTACTACTTGTGAAAAATTTAAAATTTACTTGTTTTCCACTATTGCCGGTGTTTAGCCACCCAAAACAAAATTTTTATCAAAATTTTGTTTTGGGTTTATTATTATTTTCACTGAAGCGCTTTTTGTTATTTTGTTGCAGGTGGTTCTCTGTAACCTTATGTTCTTCCTGGTAGGGGATGTTTGGGAGTCCTACTCCTGCTGCCACCAAAATTGTTCTGGTTGGGGATTATTGGATAATCCCACCAGTCTTCTTTTCCTGTGGTAGGGGATTTTGGGTATCCCACGCGCTGCCACCAACATTTTTTGTTGTGCTGTTGTGGGGGTTGTTCCTCAGGAAGCGCGTTTTCTTGTCCTGAAAAGGACGTTAGATCTCTTTGTTGAATATTCCTGATACAACACCCTCCGTGCTTCCTCTGATCCAGAGGGAAGAGCAACGTCCTGATTTTCGTAGGACGTAACTTAGGGGATAACGTCCTTGTATACCGACCTCAGTACCGGTTCCTGTACCAATTTTCGGAGTCGTCCTCGTGCACAACAGAAAAGAATCGCCCAGCGTTGGTGACACCACACAATTTCCAAAGAAAGATAGCGTTAATTTTGGTTAAGTTTTATTTGGATTATATGTTAAAGTATTACAACAGAATTTGAAAAATCTCTGCTCTGTGGCATGAGGATGTAGATACTGCGGCCTCGAGATCTTTTTTTTTTTTTTTTTTAAACTGTATTTATTAACCATAATTAAAATTTGTACATTTAAGTAATACAGTGACTTAAAATTAAATTCGTGACAATTGCTTACATGTAATTATTATTATAATACATTTTCCAAACAATGTTTTAAGAGTTACAGGCTAGATGTGTGTTTATACATTTAGTAGGGTTTTGTCTTCCTGGAAAAGGTCAGAAAACCAGGAATTTCTTATTTTTACTTTACTTAATCTAAACTTAACCCTAAATATAAATATAAATATAACTTAACCTAACTTAGTCTGATTATTATAAAATGAGCTATAAACAAAACAAAGTTTTATAATTAATGGGATTTATGAATTAAAGGGTGGAATGAGGTCAGTTATGGGTTTGAGGAAAAGTATTTCTTTCCGGTTGTTCGTTGGAAAAACGTAGGATGTTGGAAAATGGTTGGACGTTACAGTATTTGAACTGGTTAGGGGTAGCTTCGGTGTTGTGGTATATGATCTCGTTTGAATCATTTACCAGTCTGCCTGAGGCGAAGATAGCTCTGGTGTGGAGACAGTTGGGGTAGTTAGTTCGGATATCTAGAGGGTTCTCTAAGAGCGAGGTTATTATGGGATTGGGATTATTTTGTAGGTTTTCGATAAATTTGATAGATAGCTCGAGGAATCGTCTATCGAGGCGCTCGATACCAGTGGTATTGTAGAGTTCGACGTTACTATAGTACTTATAGGAGTTAGGACGACGATGTAACCCAGAGACATACCTAAAGCATTTTCTTTCGAATACTCGTAATTTCTCCATTTGGGAGGGAGTGATATGGTACCACAATGGGCACGCGTACGTGAGTGTGGGCCTGATAATTTGTTTGTAAATGAGCAGTTTGACTTTGTGAGAGAGACTATTAAGTTTCCACATTACTCTTCTACAGAGATTAAGCTGAATTGTGGCTTTTTGAAGGGAATTTTTAATGTGGGAGGAAAAAGACCAGTTATTAGAAAAAGTGATTCCCAGATATTTTAAGGTTTTGGAGGGTTTTATTAGAGTGTTGTTTAGGTTAAGTTTAATTTTGTTGTGGCAGCGTCTAGTGTTGTTTGTACAGTGCTTGTGTTTGCCCTTGAACACTATGAGCTGCGTTTTATTTGGGTTAAGGTGAATTTTCCACTTATTGAAGTATGATGATAGGTTAGGGAGAAAGTTGTTAATGCGATTTCTTGCAGCCTTAACAAATTTGCTGCTAGAGTAAAGGCATCGAGATCGTTTTGCTATCCCTTTATAAAGGAAAAGGAATCGAAAATTGTATCCCAAAGATACACATTTTCGTGTAACAATCTCGATCTTTCGAGTGAGATGTTGTGTTTACTTTAGATAAGATTCAGTTTTCTGAATCTTCATCAATCTATTTGTATATGAGAATTGGAAATGGTATTTTGGGTATTGTTTGCTTGTGGCAAATTCGAACATTTGGTGTGTTTTGCCATCGATTTGGTTTGTTTAATTTTCTAGGGAAATGACCAGATTGAAATGTATTTCTGGATTTTGAATTGAGATTATGCCGTGGGGCAAATGCAAAGCTATAAACGAATATTCAATTCGTTTATTGCGAATTTTGAATCATGTTTGGGTTTTTTCGGGTTTTGATAGGTTTACGTGTTTTAGCGTATTATAGCTAGGATTGTGGATTAGGAATGGGGGAAAAAGGTGGTAGGGCTTTTTAGAGCACTACACAGACAAGGACGAGTTACTTCTACCAGATGATTTACCAAAGCATGTGACCACGGAAGAAAGGAAACTCAACAAAGAAAAAGTTGAACAGTGGGTGAAAACACGGATTATTGAACAAAGAATCAACGCTGCAATTGGGCCCAAATTATTTGAAGAGGTGTCGTCATCGACTAAGGCAAACCGAAATATTGCGGAAAATAAAAAAAGTGCGGCTTCTGATTCGGGTGTGCTGACAAGTGAAGAAGCTCAACGAAAGCAAGCCCCAGACGAGGCAATGCATTGAAACGCCCCACCAGTAGACAAATGTCGATTGAGGAACTCATCGCCGCTCAGTTCGCGGCACAGGACATTTCTCGTACCTTCCTCAACCCGCAGGACAAAGGGCAATCAACCCCGACCAGGATAGACACCACCAAACGCAACCTCCGCGAATGGGAAGCCATGCTCCTGAGTATCAACAACACAAGTACTTAGCGGATGTTTTTATCGCCGAGGCCGAGGAAGTATACCTCGATGAACAGACGAAGCTACTCGAGGCTCAGTACGCGCTTGCATGAGCTTCTCCAGCAATGGCGACCAACGTCAACGTCAATTGCGCCCATCCAAGTGAGCTTATATACAGTGTATAAACAGAAGAAGCTATTTCGGCCTGCACGGTAACATTCCCTAGCATAAACGAATTGCTTGAATAAACAAACCAACCTTTTTCGGCCGCTGCCGAGCGACCATTTGCTTGCACAACTGACTGGTTGAATTCCCTTCATTGCATCCAATCTCCGATGCAATTGCATGTACCTTCATTAACCAATAGTAGTTTTTTTATAGTCATTGCCCGTGGTGTTTAATTTGTTCGGCAGCTGAGTCGGCGTTTTGAGTCAGTGTTTTTGACAACGGATCTATTGTTGCGATTTATTCGGTCCAGCGCACAATCAAATTACTTACAAGTTGTATAATTGTCTCGAATACGAAATTGTAGTTTAAGTCCGAACGGTGATCTAAATTTAATCATTTACAACTGGTGTAATTACCTCAAGTTTGACATTAACATTTTGATTCAGCAGTACGATTGCCATATATGTGAACTTGAACTAATAACAGTGCGTTAGTGTACGTCCTTGCCAAATATGTGTAACCTTTATAATTAGTGTTCTTAAAGGATATCCCTAGATGCCAATAAAAAATCAGCACCAAACAAACCACGGCGTTTTATTTTTCCTTTCCTTTGAAGAACAATTTTCAGTTACACGCAGTGGAGTTTTACATTGCACACGTCAATAAAAGAACATATCGGTGGGCGTTAAGTGAATCCGTGCCGTACGCCGGTGCACTCATACTTATACCCCCACATTGCAGACCGCGACGGTTTTTTTTTATGTTATTTAAAAAAAATTGAACACGCCACCTTTTGCACCTAGAAACAGTGACCAAGCGACAGCAAAGGCGATAGTGGAAAAAAATAAAAACGGTACAGCGCACTTAGTGACAGTTTGACAGTGGCAGCGCCTTCCCTACAGCCAAATACTTGGAAAAAAACTGCAAATTAAAAACATTTAATGGGCACAAAAGAGCCCCACCGCATTAGTACGCAGCGCTAACCAGTACCCCAACGCTCCGGTATCCAACATCTTCGGACCAGAAACTGCGGCCACCTCGGCAACAACAACACCACATCTGTACTCATCTCTACCTTACCAGCGCCCGAACACCTGGTTTTTTTCTTTCTTTTCCTTTTTTTGTGAATTTTTTCTGTTTTTCTTAAAAAGTGTTATTACTCCTTTCGGCGAGCTCCTTCCGAGCCACCAGACATAAAATCTTAATTAACTAAATACATTTTTGAACAAAAAGCAACAAATTAACGTTAGACACAAAGTGATATCAAAATATTATTATTTAGGAACGCCTTGATTGTATATATTTAAGGTTCCTTTCTAGCGTTATGCCTGAAGGGATGAATTTGCGTTTCCTTCTGGTTTTGTATTTGTAATAAAAGGAAACTAATTCACGAGTATTTCATTCTTCGCTTCCCTATAAATTGTGATCAATTTAACGCAACAAAAATCAATAAAACTTATTTCAATATTTCAAAAATTCTCGCGTACAAGCCAAAGCACAAATTGAGTATTAGTAAAAGTATACAACTTCAATTCTTCTCCTACATTTCCATCTTTCTTTTAATTTTTTTTTATATATATAACTAAAAAAGAATGTATGTTTCAAAATAACAAATCAACTTGATGTGATAAAAAACCACATAACTATATAGATTCTTGCACAAACAAAAAAGAGGTATAATAGCGCAACACCGCACAATTTAAACAACTCATCGGCGGGACAGTTATTACAACAGTAGACAGGTAAAAACGTAATCAGATAGCATATTTCTAGGGAAGAGAACCAAATAATTTCATCGTTTCGACACAGCGCGACGCGAAATAAACACGTTTATCTTTTTGTTCTCCAACATTACAATTTACCCTTTTTCATACAAACACGAGCATTTCTTTTTACAATCGAAACTCGCGCAAAGGATCGTTCAAACCGGCAGTAAGGAACGATTAATGATATCCTGCAATTGCCAAATTCTTCCTTATTTTTTTTGCATATTGGTATTTGATTATTATTACGATACTAAATTTTTGATAATTTGGTAAGAGTTGTTCCACAAGTCAAAACAATTCAGTTAGTTGAAACCTTCGTTCCGGGATATTTATGACTCCACACAACCACATTTGACTCCACCCGACAAATTGATTACTTCTGACTCCACGAAAGTCGCGCCACCTTCTCGGGACTCCTTTCGACTCTTCGCGTCCTCTTGCGACCCCTTTTTGCCTCCTTCGCGACTCAATCAACTCTCTCAATACCGGCTCCTCTGTAGAATTCTACATCACAATGCCCACAACGCATACCGGCACCTCACGACAGGCGCAGGGACAGCCTGAGTCCTTCGAGTTCCACGACGCTTCCAGCGTCGAAAACCGAACTCATACATCCAATATTTATCTTCCGCGTCGCCGACTTGCACGGCGAAGAGGACCACCCGGACTACACGAAACGGCAATTCCAATGAGCAAAACATGCCTAACAGCGCCGTCACACTCCCCTGGTGCGCCAATCACCAACGATACGGAGATCGCGCGTATAATTGTAAGGCACCGTGTGGTTGGACATAACCAACCACCAACCAGGGACGGCCTTTAAACTGATTTTGCCGACCGACACCCACGCGCAACCGACCGGCACCCCTTTGATAAGTCGCCTAACGATCAGGGATCCTCGACTGAATATCGCTTCTAATGTCGATACCGGCGCCGATATCTCAGTCCTCCCGCGATCGTTCGCTCCGCGCAACCGCGTGCCCGCCGCCCTCAAGCTGTCAGCCGCTAACAATTCACCGATACTCACGTACGGACGAAAAAAGCTGACACTTCATTTGGGTCTACAACATCCCATCACATGGCGTTTCGTCATAGCGGATGTCAACGAACGCCTAACAGGTTCCGACCTATTAGGCGCACACAAGCTGTTGGCCGATTCGACCCACAACAGGGTCGTGGCTCCAACCGCACCCCCTTGTCCCTGCCCGCATCACCAGCGGTAACATCCAGGGCCACGCGCTGTACAGACCCAACACAGGCCATGGTACAGGAATTCGCCAATACGACAATTCCCCTACCCAATCAGCGACGACACAAAGCAACCGTATTTCACCACATTGAGACACGAGGTCCCCCGGTAAGCCAGCGCCCACGCCGACTGGCCCCTGAGAAACTACGCGCGGCACGCGCAGAATTCGATCACATGATCGCTCTAGGTATCTGTCAACCGTCGGACAGTCCTTGGGCAAGTCCACTCCACTTAGTGAAGAAGCGTTCCCGTGAGTGGCGCCCATGCGGCGATTATAGACTGTTGAATGCAGCAACAGTCCCGGACAGATACCCCATTGCACACATCTACCATTTTTCGTACAAGTTACGAGGGTGCAACGTCTTCACCACCCTGGACCTCACCAGGGCTTACCACCAAATCCCGGTGGCCCCAGAGGACATCCCCAAGACCGCAGTCATCACACCTTTCAGACTTTTTGAGTTCAAAGTAATGGCCTTCGGCCTCAGGAATGCCGCACAGACATTCCAATGTTATATTGACTCGGCATTACGTGGTCTCAATTGCTGTCACGCATACCTTGATGACATCCTCATCGCTTCTCGAGACCACGCCGAACACAAACGCCACTTACGTCAGGTCCTCGAACACCTCCGCGAATACGACCTAATCATCAACTGAGATAAGTGTCAATACGCCAAAGAGCAAATCACCTATCTGGGATATGTTGTTGACAACCAGGGCCCACTGCCACACCGTGTGGAGGCATTCATGAAATATCCTCGTCCCACCAACGTAAGTGAGCTTCGACGATTCCTGGGCATGCTTAACTTCTATCGTCCGACTCTGAAGAACGCTGCCCAGATACAAGCTCCACTAAATGGGTTCCTGAAAGGAGCTAAGCGCAATGACAAGCGCCCAATCACACGGACAGAAGCCTCTGATCGAGCATTTCAACTGTCCAAAGACCAATTGGCAAATGCCACTTTACTCCGATATCCCCTTCAGGGAGCGGCACTGTCCATCCAATGCGACGCATCGGTTACCACAATTGGAGCCGTCCTTGAACAGGACATCAAAGGCCGACCGGAACCACTGCGTTTCTTTTCAAGGAAGCTGAGTCGTGGAGAGCGACGTTACAGCGCCTATGATCGTGAATTACTTGCGATCTACAGCGCTGTCAAATACTTCCACCACATGATAGTGGGTCGCTCATTTTCCATTTTAACAGACCACAAACCGTTGGTCTACGCATTCCGGAAGAAGTCGGGAAACGCCTTCCCCCGACAAGAGCGTCAATTAGACCTCATAGAGCAATACACTACGGAGATCAAACACATCTCCGGTAAGCAAAATGTCACGGCGGGCACGCTTTCACGAATCGATACGATTCACTTGCGTACCGCCTTAAACAACGCAGACCTTGCCATAGCTCAACAGGAGGACGACCCGCTCAAGTCCTTCTTAACTGCCGATACGGCACTCGAGCTCAAGAAAATCACTCTTCGCCACCCTTTGGGCGAAATCTGGTGTGATGCGTCCACTGGAACCGCTAGACCGTGCATCCCTGAAAAACTTCGTAAGGGCGTGTTCCAAGTTTACCACAATCCAGTTCACCCCAGCGGCCGAGCGACAGCCATTGGTGTCCGTCGCAAATTTGTTTGGGCCCGGATGAGCAAAGATCTCACCGGCTGGGCCCGTGCTTGTCTCCAGTGCCGACGCTGCAAAATAGCGCGACATAATGTACCGGAGCCAGCACAATTCAAGCTCCCCACGGCACGCTTCGCCCATGTCCAATTACACAATTTCCATTTCAACGGTTGTGGCGAAATGTGGGGCAATTAATTGCATTATCGCTCTGGGGGTCATATGGGTTCAAAATCGGTTGGCGTTTTTTGGTTTAAGTGCATCAATGACAATGTGGTCCAATGTGGGCGGAATGTTGCGCATTCGCAAGTAAATATAGCCGAGGAATCTAGTACGTTCACCGTCTAGTACATTCATCACCCAGAATATTCACCACATGCCTGTCAGCCGCCAGCTAACAATGGGTCATCACCAAGGGACGCCATTCGACTGTCACCTATTCTAATGCGTGCAACGGTCTTTTAGTCAGTCTTTGTCAGCCTTTCACTATGGACATAAAGCTCGCTCACCAGTCTTTGCCATCTCTTCATCGCGGCCGCACCGCCGGTCAAACCAACGTTCTATGGTTGCCTCCATTATTATTAACAGTGCTCGTGCTATCCTTCAGCTTTTAATTATTGAGTTTGGTTAGCATCTCTATTAAAAATCATATGTACTATCCACATTTGTATGAAAAAAGTCAAGTCGACGTAACATAGGAAGCAGAGGACAGAGCAGCACACGACTGCCGACTGGCGGACTGAGGATCGGCAATTTATACCAGTCACTCTCTTTGTTCCTGGGACAACATGCGGACGGGGAAACGCAGACAAAAGAGAGAATAAAGGCAGCGGCAGTTGGGGAGTACAACCAGTATCTTTATAAAGCTCTAATACCTGATTTCCAATTTGGATTTAGAAGATAGCACAGCACCACCATGGCTCTCAAAATATTCCAAAACCACGTCTGCGTGCGCCTGTTTAATAAGGAACCTACCATTGCGGTGAGCCTGGACATTGAAAAGGCTTTTGACACGACGTGGATCGAAGGTCTCGTCTTTAAATTACTGAATACTGGCCTCAGTAGAACGCTGTGTAGTATCATCTACCAATTCGTTTTAAACGGAACCTTCCAAGTTCGAGTGCATGGAAAGCTATCCCGAACTTTCAACACCGCTGCAGGCGTACCACAGGGCACCATTTTAGGCCCCATCTTATTTAATATCTACATCTCAGATATTCCTCGCCCTGTGGACGGGAGAGTAAACCAGATATGTGGATGACGTCCTAGTGTACACGTCATCGAAGAGCCCAAAACTCGCAACAAACCGACTGAACCGTCATCTAGACGAACTGTATCAGTATTACAGTCGATGGAAAATTCGACTTAACTCATCTAAAGCAGTAGCTATAATTCTGAGTAGTAAACACTCCCAACCTACTTCTCGATATTCACAGAATATCCGAATACAAATAGGAGGAACTACGATTAGACCACAGGACAGAATGAAATATCTTGGGATCATTTATACCCCAAAAATGAATTTCATCAAACATGTGACCCACATTCTTCAAAGGGGCCTCGGTCGGTCTAAGCAACTGCACAACATCTTGAAGTGGAGCAACATGGTTGCTATAAGCAGCTAATCCGATCTGGAATATCATACGCCTTTCCCATATGGTCCTGCATATCTTCGGCCCAAATCGAAAAACTTCGAGTTTTCGAAAGAAAACTCATCAGAAGAGGCACCAACCATTATAGAAGGCCTGACGGTCGCCATTACCCGAACTCTCACCTATACGAAGGCGCCTCCATTATCCCTATCGACGACTAGTTGCTACAATTAGCATAAAACTACCTCGAAACTTTCAGATCAGCGAGAAGCCACTTGTACGGGAGCCTTGCGTTCTTGACCCTTCTCTTTCTCTCGATCTCTTCGGATCAGACCACCAAAATTTCTTCTTCAGTACAAAACTGAAGAAAGCACCCTTCCCAACAACATTCTCCTCTATAATAGAGGATTCCTGGACCCATCCCATAGGGTCTACTACTGACACACTACAAGCACGCACGTACAGTACAAGACAGCACAAGTACACACACACACACACACACACACCGACTAAAGTGCAGATTATCAGACGCCAAAGACGTGATCTGCGTTTACTACCGCACTCAAGAGCCACCGGTCTTGTACGATTTCTTTCCCACCATCCCCCCATCCAAGTACTTAGAGAACACTTGAACTAACCCTGTCCACACTATCCTTAGATACCCCCTTTCCCCTTTCTTTTCAGATATCTCGAGACCAAGGCCAACATCCTCAGGGATGTGCGTGATTTTGGTTATCGCAAGATGACCAGAAGCTAGAGACAAGATGAAGGACACATTTGTCCTTGTCTCCTTAAAGTCGGCCTCTCGCCACCCCATTTTTTTTGAGTACAACCAGTACAACACAAGCACCGGACAAGACTACAACGCCCCTCATCCAGAGCAGAGTCCGGCCTGGAGGTGCACAAGATAAAGAGATCGTGTAACAGATTACAGTTCTTTATAAGCAGATAAATACTTATCGATGTAAATATATTGTGACGCATATGACAATCAGTACTAGAATATTCGAGAAAGTCCGAAACAAAGTACTAGAATATTCTAGAAAGTACTGGAAAACTGGAGACTGAACAATAGAACATTCAAGGCAATGGGACGGACGGAAACGAAACGCTGAATCAGAATGAGGAAACGGTATAAATACGTCGCACACAGATCATGGACATGAGTAAGAAGTAGAAAGTGAAGCAAGCGATAAGTAAGAAGCAGAGGAATAATCAGTCAAAGACGCGATAGGTACGGAAGCGATAAGTGAAGAAATCGTTAAGTGTACGGTAAAAAGTAACGGTTGTTATTAACGGACTAATAAAGTGTCACTGTTGCGGATTTGCCCTTGACACAACCGGCGAATTCGGAATTAAATACAAGATGTGGCATCACCTTAAACAATGTCAGCAATTAGCTGACATTTTGGAGTTAATTCTGTTGGTTGGCAAATGACAACCATTGTTTCCGTTTTGTTATTCTTCTTTCGTTAGCTTTTGGCGACACCGTTCACAAATTTTGTAATCTACATAAATCAGAGGAATCAGAGCAAAAAACCTATCCGCCACGAGTTCTTTTGTCCCAAGAGATGATTATTTCAGGAATAGCTGCAGGTATTCAGTTGACTTTCTTCATATTAATAGCAATTGGGTTTCAGGCAATTAGCGGCTCTTATTTATAATCCAGCGAACCCTAAGCTCGCTACGATATAATCAAACAAATAAATATAATACGTTTGTACTTTAGTACAGTCCACTCATTGATAGGCGATCCGTGCTCGTGACATTACCGAGACACAGCCTTGCAGTAATACCAACAATTCGCCGGAACCTTTTTCGCTCTTGTCTACAAAACAACTCCCTCTGCAGCAGGTATTTCCAAGGGGATCTACTCTCACGGTAATGTACGGTAACAATATAAGTGGCTATGCGCCATACGGTTACAACGGATCCCAAACAAGGGGACGGCGAGCACAATTACAAACATAATAAATGTCAAAAAATATATCTCATCATGCATTCTATTGGTCGTGGTTGATTACTGTCCACCCATTAACGTAATAAAGAAACCCAAACTGTTGTTGCTCATTTCGCAGAAAATTTAATGGACTCTCAGCATTTACTCTAAAGGTTGATGCCTGTACACCTGAAGAGTTAAACAGTTTATTCAGATTGTATTTCACATGTACTGCAGAAGAAATATTTTCCTCTCGTTAACTAATACGCAGGGTAAAACTCTTCCATGTGCCCCATTCAACTGATCAAATTTTAAATAGATAATTGCTCAACCTCTCTAAATGTTTTCCCGCAATTCCCATTTCCCAGAGAGTGCACGTTGAAAATTAATTTAATAGCGCGTGGTAATTTTACTTTTGAAAAATTTGCTTTTTATTCAGAACATAAAAGAAAAGCTGGAATCTGATTACATTTTTGATGATTTTCATTAAACAATAACTTAGGCTTGTTAGATCCCACACTCACGCACTCACTCTTTTCCTATTGTAAAATAATTTTAAAGATAATAAAAAAGTATGAAACAAAATAAAAACTACTTGATATAAAACGAGATTAAAAAGTTGGTGGCGAAAAAAAATGAGATAAACTTGTGATAGAAGTTTTTTAGTTTTAAAACTTCCGCCGCGTTAAAAAGACGTAATAAAAACTAGTGCGCCACGCATAATATAATTCCGCAGTTCGCCACACAGAACATAACTCCGCAGAAAATAAAAATAATTCGCCGGTAGTGAAATAAGAAAAAAAGAAAATAATTCGCCGGAGTTCTTACAGGATCCAGGGGGTTCAAGCAATAACCACCCCTAGCAACCTGAATGGCTGTTAAACGTCAACCTACCTTCGGTTCGACGTTTGGCACAGTAAGTAATAATAATTATTATTTGTATTTATAACAGATTGGCGCAGACGGTAACCACCAACTGATGATTATACTAGAGTTAAGAACTCTTTAAATCCGAGAATACACGGAGGTACAGGTCCAGAGGTGGGTAGAGTCCTGAGGCTCTACCAAACCCTACATTAACTAGCTTTGCTAGTAGTTAGGGTTGTTAAAAATAATAATTAAATTAGGAAAAAATAAAATTTATTATTTTTCATCACACAGGAGAGGGGGGATAAAATTAACAGAAGAAAGCATTTGGTCAGTCTATGTTACATCGTCGAGTTGTTCCGTTATTTCTAATTATGCTGATGCTACATTTATTAATCCAGCAGCAAATTTGTTAAAGCTGCAAGAAACCGCATTAACAACTTCCTCCCTAATCTATCAACATACTTTAATAAGTGGAAAATTCACCTTAACCCAAATAAAACACAGCTCATAGTGTTCAAGGGCAAAAACGAGCACTGTACAAACAACACTAGACGCTGTCACAATAAAATTAAAATTAAACTAAACAACACTCTGATAAAACACTCCAAAACCCTAAAATATCTGGGAATAACTTTTTCTAATAACTTTTCTTTTTCTTCCCACATTAAAAACTCCCTTCATAAAGCCACAATTCAGCTTAATCTCTGTAGAAGAATCATGTGGAAACCTAATAGTCTCTCTCACAAAGTCGAACTGCTCATCTACAAACAAATTATCAGACCCACACTCACGTACGCGTGTCAAAGAATCCTTCGACGACACAAAAAACGTATCTATCGAAATGTGTAACTTAATTACACATTTCCTAGAAACATTAAAATATAAAAATTGCAATGTAATGTCTATTGTAACATATGATAGAAATAAAACCTATTAAGAAATAATAAAAAAGTAATTAACAAGACTTCGTGGAATCACGAAATAGGCAATTAAGCAAATTGCAATACAATATATATTATGTAGAAAGACAACCCTAGAAAAAGATCTTGAGGTAAAAAATAAATTCAGTTTTAGAAGCGTCTCTCTGAAGAGCAGACGATTTTTTGACTCCAATATAAATTAAAATAAAAATATAAACTTTTATAAAATAAAATGTTTTTTTTATTATTTCACTTAAGTGTAATTTAGAAAAAACGTAACTGACGCAGTCGGTCAACTTATCATCCGAAGATGATAAATCGAAAAAAAATTATCTGCGCGACATACAGTGAACTATTTTATTAAATAAATTAGTGAGAAATAAAAAAAAAAAATTAAAAAGACAACCATTAACCTGAAATTTGTGAGTGAGAATTAAAAACTTTTTTATTTAAACAACAACGAAATAAAACACAATTATTCATCATCATCACAATTCATCAATGCATCGTCATCATCAACTGGAAGAATAAAAAACAGACAAAACTCTTATTAAGCGACTATTCGCATCAAGGAAAGTCGAACATTCAGTATTTAGTGTTAGGCAAGACCCACAATGAAAAATATAAAATGTTTTATAATCATAAACGCCCAACATATGTAAAATCGAATCTATAAACATAACAAAGTAAACGGTGAACAACGGAGCCTGAATAAAGTTATTAATGCGGATAAAAATAAAATAGAAGTAACTACGATCAAACAAATATTTTTGTGCTAATGGATAATTATAGACAGTGTTCAGCCAACAATTTTAAAAAGCACATATACGTTAATAAACAAAAAATTATGAATTTTAAATACATGCCTAATCATAAAAAGGACAACGAAATTATGTGTCAATAAAAAAAAAAAATATATAAAATCAATTGCATTAAAAAAATATATATATTGTGATTAAAAAATTGCATACGCTTATTAAAGAAAAATACGGTCAATTCACGTGGTAAAAAAAAGAGAAGACAATTAAAGGGTTACAAACACCTCAACAAGAAAGAATTCGTAAACAACAAGTGTAAGAAGAACCCCACCTCATCTCTAATCGCAGAAGAAGCCGTACAACACCAAGAACAGAACAACAAAAGAGGAAATAAAAGTAAGCAACATTTATTTTAAGAATTAGATTTATATTCATAAATTCATACATTGTACATTTATATTCATAAATTCATACACTGTACATTTATAAATTCGTACACTGTTTAGAAAATAAGTTAGTTTCATGTCTTTTGGTTTTAATTAGTGGTATTGAGAAAGAATACTTTTTAAATTTTAAAAATTTAGAAAATCTATTTACAAATCAAAAAAAAATGTCAGACGAAATACCGGCAGTCGAATTAATAAGGGAAGCCGCGAAAATAACAGAATTTCACGGGGATGGAAGTTATGACTTGTCCTCCTTTATAAGGGACGTAGAGCTTATCCTGCCACTCTTTAATGAAAACCAAGCGTTGAAAAATTTCATTTATCAACGACATGTCCGCAATAAAATTCAAGGAGCCGCTCTCCATTACATAAGGACATTAGGACCCAATCCCACGTGGGAAGGGATAAAAACAGAATTAATTAAGAACTTCGGAATTAGGGAAACATATCACAAATTGCACCATGAAGCAGTGACATGTAACAATTCATCCGTAAGCTCATACTATAGGGATCTCCGGAGAATATTAGACAAATTAAACGGTAAATACGAATTCGATGACAAAAAACCTAGCGAATTTTCCCCAACGTCGAATGAATCCCTTATACTAAAAATATTTTTAAATGGAATTAACCCCAATTTATCAAGTATAATTTACAGTAGGAACATAGAAACACTTAGAGAAGCATATTATACTTTAGAAGCAACAGGAATGCTTAGACATTATAACAAACCAAATAATTACGAAAATAGAACAAATAGACCTAACAACCAAAATTTTAATAGAAATCAATACCCCAGACATAATGACTATAGAGAAAACCTACAAAGAGACAATAACGACCCAACACATTATTACAATAGAAATAATACATACCAATACAATAACAGATACGAAAACAATTCTAGCCAAACTAGACAAAATAATCACAATACATACGGAAACAATTCCAACCAAATGAGACAACATAATAACAATAACTACAATACCATCACAATACAAACCGGAACCAAAGTTTTCTGAATAACTCTAATCAAACAAGACGAAATCAGACAAACTATACGGGCAGAAATTACACCCAGGCAAGAAACAATTCGGTTGAGCCAATGCAAGTGGAACATATCTACAACACAAATCAAAACTTGAACCATGAAAATTTTCAAGTGACCAGCTTAACAGGAACTTTACCGGTAATCGAATTGACAATAGGTAATGCCAAATTAAAATGCCTAATAGACACAGGGTCAACAACCACTTTTCTAAACTTAGACAAACTGCCATATTACAAAAGAATAAAATTATAAAACACAATCCCCTGTAACACTCTTAACGCACAAATCTCAATAAACACTGAGATAATAACACCATTGCCAAACGAGTTCAATGAGAAGAGCTATATGCGTTGGAAATTAACTCTTTTTTATAATAAACCATTCGATGGACTTATAGGTCAAAACCTACTCAAACCTCTGCAAGCAATAATTAACTTAGAAGAGGAATACATAGAAATAAATAACACAAAAACGAAATTCATTAACTCTTGCCCACTCAAATACGAGGAAATACATACATTAGAAAAACCTAAACTAAAACTAGAAAAATTAGAACGCGAAGACATGAATAGGGAAGAAAAAAGGGAACTACAAAAATTAATTAGCAAAAATAGAGATCTCTTTTACCAAGAAGGACAAAAACTTTCACATACTCACGAGATCCAACATGAAACTATAACCTCTGTAGAAAAACCTACATACTCAAAAATATACAGATATCCCCAAATACATTAAACAGAAATAAATAGACAAATAAAAGAAATGTTGTCACAAGGTATTATCAAAGAAAGTAATTCACCATACAACTCACCATTATGGATTGTTCCGAAGGAAATCGATAATTCTGGTGAAAAGAAATGGAGAATAGTTTCTATATCAGACAAATATCCAATCCCTAACATAGAAACTATATTGGAAAAATTAGGGCGATCACAATACTTCATTACCTTGGACCTTGCCAAAGGATTTCATCAAGTACTAGTCAAAGAAGATGACAGAAAGAAAACCACATTTTCAACGCCTCTTGGACATTATGAGTTTATACGAATGCCGTTTGGGCTCAAAAATGCCCCTGCAAGTTTACAAACATTAATAAACGCAGTTTTAAGAGAACACATTAATCGAATTTGCGTAGTTTATCTGGACGATATTCTTATTTTTAGTACGACCTTAGAAGAACACACTGTAAATATAGAAAAAGTGTTCAATAAACTTAGAGAACATAATCTGAAGATTTAAATTGATAAGTGTAATTTCTTTAGTCGAACTACAGAATATTTAGGTCACACTCTGACAACAGAAGGTATTAAACTTAATATGAATAAAATTGAAAATATACAGAGGCTTAAATTACCGGAAACCCGAAAACAAATAAAATCATTCCTGGGAATGACCGGATACTATCGCAAGTTTATTAAAGACTATACAACGGTTGCCCACGGTATGATAAAGTATTTGAAGACAAATTCTACAATTGATCAAAAAGACCCTCAATATACAGCTTCATTACAGAAGCTTAAAAGATTGCTCATGGAAGCACCAATTTTAAAATATCCAGATTTCAACAAAAGATTTAAGTTAATAACGGACGACAGCGATTTTGCTTTAGGCGCAGTCCTTACACAGGACAACCACCCACTAAGCTTTGCAAGTAGAACTCTAAACGACCATGAGAAAAAATACTCCACAAAGGAAAAAGAACTTCTTGGTATCGTTTGGGCCGTTAACTACTTTCGCCCATATATTTATGGTAGAACTTTCGATCTACCCACGGATCATCAACCTCTCAAATGGCTCCAAAGTAAACATAAAGGGAAAGATATAAACCCTAGATTACAAAAATGGTTGCTTAAACTTGGAGAATACGGCATAAATATAAATTACATTAAGGGCACAGAAAACAAAGTTGCAGACTTTCTATCCAGAATAAATGCAAATACAGGAGAAATAAATGCCATAGATTTAGAAGAACAAAATGATAACATGAGCACAGATGCAACAATACACTCACAAGAAGAAGAACACAAATTATATTGACACATACTAAAACAAAAGAAATCGAAATTATAGAAGACAAACGAAAAATTTACATAAGTACAAATGACATTGAAAACAACTTCATGACTGATATATTTCGCAGATTTTTAAAATCAGGGAAAATAGGAATTTTTTCAGAACTTTCTGACCATATATATAACAAAGTACAACAAAAATTAATCAAACTATTCAATACAAAGTTGAAATTTTATAAATGCACCTACCATGCAAAAGACATGACGAATGAAGACGAAACATATAGATACATTGCAAAATATCATAGGAACGAAACAGGACATATAGGAATTAACGAAAATTACGAAGGCCTAAGACAAATTATATATTTCAAAAATTTAAAAACATATATCCAAAAGTACATTAACAATTGCGATACTTGCAATAAAGCAAAATATGATAGGAAACCAATAAAACCAAAGTTCCATATAACTGAAACCCCCAATAATGTAAATCAGATAGTTCACCTCGATGTATATATAAACAAGAGACATAGCTTTTTATCATTTATCGACAAATTCTCAAAACATGCAGTAATACTTAATTTAGAAGACAGAAATAGCGTTACAATCATTGAAAAAATACGACTATACTTTTCCATTAAAGGCAAACCCAAATTAATCATTTTAGACAACCAATTCAATTCAATTAACATCAAGGAATTTTTAAGGTTACAAGAAGTAGAAACACACTTCACAAAACCAAATAGTCATACAGGTAATTCAGATATTGAAAGATTTCATAATGCATTAGGAGAAAAACTTAGAGTTTTGGAAACCGAAAAATCCGAATTATCAATTCAAGAAAGACTTTTCAAATGTGTAGAATGGTATAATAAATCTATTCACTCCGTCATTAAAGCAAAGCCAATAGACGTAATAGAAGGGAAAGTCGATAGAAAACAAATAGAAAAACTTTTAAAAGATTACAAAGAAAAAACCATTAACAAACGCAATGAAAAACGAGAAACCTATAGATCAAACCAAGATGAAGGTTACGTAAAAAATTATAAAGCATTAAGGCGCAAAGACCCACCTAAATATAGAAAACTTAAACTAGAAAATATACACCCGACAAATATAAAACGACCCACGAAATTTTTAGATCAACTAGACGTTAATACTTACAATAATTACAGTAACAACACTGATCCACACAACCACAGGAACATTTAGGAACAATTGACGAAAATAACCATAACATAATCGCCAACCTTAATAATACATAGATATTAATAATCATTTCAACAGAACTTTCAATAAGATTAAAGAAACATTAGAAATAGACACAAAAGAAATTATAAATAAAAATCCCAAAAGACATGATAAGAGCTAAACATTCAATTATACCTAACCACCGAAAATTTTGAAGAACTTGTGTTCAATAAAAAAAAAAAAAAAATTGTAATTGTAAATAATACCACTTATAACTGTGACGAAAATGTAAATTGAATCCAAAATGTGTATATACCAAAACAATTACCTAAAAACAAGAATAGAAAATCGAAAAAATAGAAATGTTAATGAGTTCATGTGACGATAGATTAATTATGTTAAATGGAAAATACCTAATAAATTTTAATAATTCTAATCCTAATAGTCATAAGCATTTTTAAATTGAATTAAAAACAAAACTCAAAGAATACTTCGACGACACAAAAAACTTATCTATCGAAATGTGTAACTTAATTACACATTTCCTAGAAACATTAAAATATAAAAATTGCAATGTAATGTCTATTGTAACATATGATAGAAATAAATCCTATTAAGAAGTAATTAAAAAGTAATTAACAAGACTTCGTGGAATCACGAAATAGGCAATTAAGCAAATTGCAATACAATATATATTATGTAGAAAGACAAGCCTAGAAAAAGATCTTGATGTAAAAAATAAATTCAGGTTTAGAAGCGTCTCTCTGAAGAGCAGACGATTTTTTGACTCCAATATAAATTAAAATAAAAATATAAATTTTTATAAAATAAAATGTTTTTTTTATTATTTCACTTAAGTGTAATTTAGAAAAAACGTAACTCACGTGCCCTTTGTGGTTCCATATCACTCCCTCCCAAATGGAGAAGTTGCTAGCATTCGAAAGAAAATGCCTTAGGTATGTCTCTGGATTACATCGTCGTCGTAACTCCTATAAGTACTATAGTAACGTCCAACTTTGCAATACCGCTGGTACAGAACGCATCGATAGACGATTCTTCGAGCTGTCTATCAAATTTATCGAAAACCTACGAAATAATCCCAATCCCATAATAACCTCACTCTTAGCGAACCCTCTAGATATTAGCACTAACTATCCCCTCTGTCTCCACACAAGAGTTATGTTCATCTCAGGCAGACTGGTAAATGATTCAAACGAGATTATATACCACAACACAGAACTTACCCCCAACCAGTTTAAATACTGTAACGTCCAACCATTTTCCAACATTCTATGTTTTTCAAACGAACAACCGGAAAGAAATACTCTACCTCTAACCTATAACTGACTTCACTCCACATCCTTTAATTCTTACATCGCCTTAATTATAAAACTTTGTTTATAGCTCATTTATAATAATCAGACTAAGTTAGATTAAGTTGTATTTATAATTAGGTATAGGTTTAGATTAAGTAAAGTAAAAATAAGAAATTCCTTATTTTCTGACCTATTCCAGGAATACGAAACGCTACTAAATGTATAAACACACATCTATCCTGTAACTCTTGAAACATTGTTTGGAAATGTATGTATTATTATAATAATTACATGTAAACAGTTGTTACAAAATTAATTTTAAGCCACTGTATCACTTAAATGTACAAATTAAAATTACGGTTAATAAATACAGTTAAAAAAAAAAAGTGAAGCGGCAAGAGTCGTCACAGGAACTCCTCCCCAATAGGTCTTGTTCAAGACCCGCCGCGAAGAGATAAGAAAAAGAATAACGGATAATTAAGAAATATTAAGTAATAGCTGATAATAAAGAAATATTAAGTAATAATAAATAGGCAAATAAGCTAAGTGTATTCAAGTAGTTTTGCTTGTCTTCTTTCGTTTGGCCGTGTTGTTTTGTTTTCGGCATTCGTTTTCGCAGGTCGTAGTGAATTGTACTGGGTAGACTCCAACGCCCACCAATCCAGAGAAGAGTCCGGCTCAGGAGGTGCAATCCTACCGATTAGCAAAAAAATCATCGTTGGCCGGCCAGTTCCGGAAAGATACAGTCCACTAAAGGGGAGACCGGGGTGTCGCTGAAAAAGCGCCGTTGTTTGTTTCAGTTTTTCCTTTCATTCCAGGTACAATATCCGAGACTTGTTAAATTGTCCATAATAATTTGTTTTTCCAGGGAAGGTTATTAGCCTTGCGCCAATCCTTCTCAGGATGCCCGCGTTAAAAATACGTAATAAAAATCCAGTGCGCCAAGCAGAACATAATAACGCAGTTAATAAAAATAATTCGCCGGTAGTGTAATAAGAAAGAAAGAAAATAATTCGCCGGGAGTTCTTACAGGATCGAAGGTTCGCACAGTAAGTATTAATAATTATTATTTGTGTTTATAACAACCTGGAAAGTCCCGATTTTTTTCAATAGGTCGTTCCGCTAGAAAATGAACATGCCATTTGTGAGGCTCATCTGTCACTAGTTTATGTATGAAGTTTCGTGACACTTCATTCACTCGTTTACAAGATACAGTCGTTTGAGTGACGCTACTTTCGCCTTAGTAAAAAATATAGGAATATAGCATTTTTATCAAACATTGTTTTTTGATGTGAAAAACTTCTGAACAATCATTGCAATCGTTACAGAAATGTTATCCCACGTCTGCTCTTTCGAGAACAACAGTTTATCGATGTTTTAGTAAATTTAAGATAAATCGTACAAGCACCGAAGACGCGCTATTCTCTGGAAGTAAAAATAGGCAACAAATGCGGAAATCGTAAAGCAACTGTACGAGGGTTGCCTCTTGTGTTTCGAGATTTGGCAACCCTAGTGTCGCAATCCGGCAATTGACAGCTCTGTCGTAAAGTTGGACATTTTTGAGGTTATACGCACTCAGAACGTTTTGACATACGAGCGCTATTTGTGTTGTTTACAGTAACTTAAAAGATTCATCTCGGCCCAAAAATGGAATTAAATCGTCAACATTTTCGTGCGATTATTTTTTACAACTTTCGGCGTGGATTAATTCAGCAACGGGGCATGGATGAACTTAAATCAATTTTTGTCGATAAAGCTCCATCAAGGACCAGTGTTTATCGATGGTATGATGAATTCAATCGTGGTCGTAGTTCACTCCAAGATGAATTTCGTGAAGGTCGTCCAAAATCAGTTGTTGTTCCGAAAACCATTGATGCTGTGCGCGAACTGATATTGGAAGATCGTCATGTGACCTATCGTGAGATTGAGACAACCTTAGGCGTTAGTCGGACCAGCATACATTCAATATTGCATAAACATTTGACTGTCAAAAAAATTTGTTCGCGTTGGATCCCACACAATTTGTCAAGCGCCCAAAAAAAGGCTCGTGTCAATTGGTCGAAAGAAATGCTCAAAAAATACGGTCGCGGTGCTTCGAAAAACGTCTATGACATCGTGACAGGTGATGAATCGTGGATTTACGCGTATGAGCCCGAAAGTAAACAGCAGTCGACTGTCTGGGTGTTTTAAGATGAGCCAAATCCAACAAAAGTTGTTCGCGCACGAAGCACTTCCAAGCAAATGGTCGCCTGTTTTTTCGGAAGAACTGGACATGTCGCAACCGTACCACTAGAACAACCCAGAACGGTCAATTCTGAGTGGTACACAACCATTTGTTTGCCAGTTGTCTTCTAATAAATCAGGAAAACCAACCGCCGAAGACGGATCACTCTTCACCACGACAATGCGAGCTCTCACACATCGGCTGCGACAAATGCATTTTTGAGCACCCAAAACATCGATTTGATGGGTCATCCGCCGTATAGTCCTGACTTGGCACCGAATGACTTCTTTTTATTCCCGTACGTAAAAAACAAACTGAGAGGTCAACGTTTTTCGACACCTGAAGAAGCGGTTGCTGCATTCAGAATGCATGTGTTGGAGATACCTCAATCAGAGTGGCAAAAGTGCTTCGACAATTGGTTCAAACGCATGCAAAAGTGTATAGATCTTCATGGGGAATATTTTGAAAAACAATAAAATGATTTTCGATGATCAATATTTGTTTTTGTTCTCTAATCCCGAAATATAAAAGGCAACCCTCGTATTGTATCATTTTGAGTATTGTAAAGTGAAGTTACGCGAATTAACTGAGGCTATGGGCATCTTCAAATGATGGTGGGATATATTTGTCATGATCCTTTGAAATCGAAAAGGCTATTGTCACGATGGGTGCCCCGTTTGCTGACCGTCGACCAAAAGCAGCAGCCCGTTGATGATTCAACGGCCGGTTTGGTATTTATGTAGCGAAATCGAGTGGACGTTTTCCGACATTTTGTTTAGTGAGAGCACAACCCTTGTTTATTACACTTAGTACAAGCGTTAGAAAAAAAAAGAAATTGCTGCTTCTAGTCTTCCGCCCACCCTGAGGGTACCTTGGTCATCGATGAATGGGTTGAGGGCAATCAGTTCGCTTTGTCTTGATACTTGCCTTCCGGCTCTCATGGCCGTTAGGTCCACCTTCCGCCACGCTAATGTTCGTACCGTTCGAGTGAAGCTGGAGACTCTTCTTGTTATAGACAGCTCCTCTTGCTGTATTACGAAATACGATGGCCTTCGTTCCTCGAGGTCTACCGGTGTTCCGGTGTCCGCCTCTCGGACTTGATGAGTGGGCGTCCGGGGCAACTTCAGCTCCTTGTCTCGCAAAAAGCCCGGCCCTCGCCCCACAGCTCTGTTCCGGCGAGCTCCTTTTCCTTAAGCCCGCTGGATTGGACGCAGTCGGTACATGATGCCACTGACCTTTTGGCAGCCTTTCCAAAATGTACGACGTACAATTTGCGATGAATGTCTTCCACCGCCCGGGATGATCTGATAGCCATTGTAGCACTACCGTGGAATCGGTATATGCGAAACATTGAACCTCGCTAAGTTGAAGCGCCTTCCCCACGAACAAAAAAAGCCGCGCCAAGAGCTGAGCGCCACATAACTCGAGCCTTGGGAGTGACACCTGCTTGACTGGGGCCACCTTTGCCTTTGCCATGATGATACGTACTTGAGGAGCACCGTCCTCCTCAAATCTGATGTAGAGGACCGCTCCATACGCCTTCTCGCTTACGTCCGAAAATCCATGTAACTGAAGGGTTTTCGGATGTCCTAACCATCGTGCGATCTTCACCGACTCCAGCGCTGGCAAATCCTTCGAAGTACTCCTTGCACTCTCTCCGGATCTCTTCATCCAGTGGTTCATCCCAATCGACACCTCTAATCCACAGTTTTTGCAATACCAGCTTGGATCATATAGTTTGGAGACGTGTGACAGGACCTTCCTCTTCGTGAGCGATGATACCTCCGGATTCTTCTGCACCTTGTAGCTCAAATAGTCCGGGATGCCAATTCACACCAAGTAGCTTCGTTTCTTCGCTCGTCATGAACTGGTACACTTCTTCAGAACCCGGTGAATCGGCGGACAGCCAGTTCAGTACCTTGTGACAATTTGATTTCCACTTACGTAGCGGGAATCCGCCGCCTTTAAGAACCTCCGTCAGTTGATTCACTAACTGGATCGCCAATTTGGTTTGGCCCTTTGATTGGTGTGATTGGTGTGATTGGTGTGGTATAGATTGCTGCCCCATAGGTTGTGGGGCCAAAGACTGTTGCGGAACAGATTGCTGCTGCATACTTTGCTGTGTCCTATGTTGTTGTGGCACAGATTGCTGAGACATAGGCTGCGGTAAGGTTTGATGAGAGACAGGTTGCTGTGTCACAGATTGTTGTTGTCCAGATTGCTGTGGTACACACTGATGTGCCATTGATTGTGGTGGCATGGATTGCTGTGGTACAGACTGCTGTGGCACAGACTGCTGTGGTACAGACTGTTGTGGCACAGACTGTTGTGGTACAGACTGTTGTGGTACAGACTGTTGTGGCACAGACTGTTGTTGCACAGACTGCTGTGGCATAGACTGTGAAGGAACAGACTGTGGTGTTAAAGATTGTGATGCCGTCTGCTGTGGTACAGATTGGTGTTGTACCGACTGCTGCGGCATAGACTGCTGTGGCATAAACTGCTGCTGAACAGGTTGCTGTGACGTCGATTGTAACGGCACAGCTTGTTGCGAACCAGACTGCTGTGATATAGGTTGTATCGGAACAGATTGCTGTGGCATAGATTGCTGCGCCACAGATTGTTGGGGCAGAGACTGTTGGGGCATTGGTTGCTGTGTTAAAGGCTGTTGCGTCATGGACTGCTGCTGAATATTTTGTGGTTGCAACGATTGTGGCTGTTGCAAAGGTTGATGCTATTGCAGTTGTGGTGGTTGCGGTTGCTGCATTCGCCCATCATTGGCGAAGCCGTTTGTTCCAGGGGACGGAGGCCCAGGGCCTTGGACTTCTATTGATGTGAAGGCATGGAGACAGCCGCCCACCCTGAATTGGTGATGGGTGTATTGATGATGACGAGTGTTCCGTCGCTGGACGGTATCGTCCGATGGGATGCTGCCTATGGCATGGGAGGTCGCAACTTTGAGTGAATAACTGGTGCGGATCCAGTGCTGCATTTGCCCATTCGTTGGAGTCCCTGAATTTGAATAAGGTTGTGAAGATACCTGATAACTCTGTGGTTCATTTGTTACTTGAGAGTTTATGTACGTAGTGCCCGTCATTGTGTTTGTGACACCAGAGGAATAGAATTGCTGAGTTATATTAGAAACAGGTGGTGAATTATAAATTTGGAAGTTTTGTTGCTGCGGTTGTGTGCTTCTGTGCTTCTGGCTGGCGTTCATGGCGTCAAGCAGCCTCTTCATTACATGTTGCTCCGCTGTTAACGTTGTAGTAGTTGTCGTTCCCAGGGCGTCTCCTGACGTATCTAATGCGATGGAACCTGTGCCTGTCGCCATGGTCAACAGCTGGTTGAGCTTGCTTTGCAGCGAAAAGTATCGCTCCTCGAATTCTGCTCGCTCTTCGGTCTCCCTGTCGAAGTTCAGTTCCGGGTGGTTCTCTTCGATACATTCCTGAAGGTTCTCAAAAGATTTGAATGAGTCCTCCAGTTTGCGCAGTCTGCTTGCGACTTCCTCCCTGGTCAGCTCCTTTGACTTGTCCGCGAACTCCTCCAACCGCGTGAGGAATCCCTTGATGACTCCTCGTCTCCGTTTCATTGTCGGAACAGTCATGTCGCCGGTAGCCATTGCAACTTAGTTTGCCCCTTTTTCGATGCTTGTGGATCGAGGCGCCACTAGCTACTTGATTCCGATTCTTGTGGATCGGCTGTAGGTTGGCCCTAGGCTTCTACGCAACTGAGTGCGCTGCTGGTTGTGGCTAGCTTTAAGCGGCTGGATGACCGTCTGTCTTGTTTCTTTGCGTTGCGGTTGAAACGCTTGGGTCACACCTTGCACTGCAGGAGAGGTTGTCCAGTCGGCAGTTGCTGTGTTTACCTCGGATCGTGAATCCTCTAATATGCCGTGACGTAAGAATCTGCAACTCGTTTGTCCACTGCGAACTGGCAGCAGTGGATTGGATCCACAGACTGGGTCCGGCTCGAAGGACCAATTTGTTTGGCACTCGCTCGTCCAATACGTATATTACTGCGAACGGCAGACTGCGCCTTGCCAGTTCCACCAACAACTGCTTCTGGTGGTGGGATATATTGTCCGCTGCTAAATAAGAAGCTCCTGGCATCAAAACACTGATTCCTGAAAACAATGGCTTATTTAATGGAAAGTGGACCGAATACCTTGCTTGAACTCCAGCAGAACGTCTTGGTCGACTCTTCAATGAAACTCGTTTAGTATTATTGACTAAATCCTCCTTTATTTGTACTGATTAACTTTGATTTACTTTGATTGAATTGATTCCGAACTGTCTCTTGAAGAAGGATTTACGAAGAGTGACAGCTCATTTAAATATAATTGAAATGTCAGCCGTTTGCTGACATTTGTTTATCATGACAGCATTTCAGTGGAGCCTGCACCAGTGTTGCCATCGAGTGCTGCTCCGTCTCCAACAGGAATTAAAAGTAAAAAACGTACGAACTAACTTAAGAACTAGGGATTACAAAAATTACTTTAGAATAGGTAAGAAGGTAATAAGGTGGGAAGGTGGCTGTGCACGTGTTGAGGTGGCGAAGACCGCGTAGTAGGATAAAGGAGCGGGATGATAGAAATGTGTACGGGTGGTCAGAGTGTAGATGGTGGGTGGCCCAAGGTCATGAGGGGAAAGAGAGAAGACGACGTTTGAGAGCAATAGAAGTGAGGTAGAAATCGAAGGAGGTATTTTGTGACGTCGTGTAAAACATGGGTTCATTAACATACCCCTAACTCCAATATGCAGTATCCAGTCTAGAAAGCCAAAAGACCAAGGCTCGGCCGGGATGGTTATTGTCCACAGAAGGAAAGAACAGTCACAGGAGAGTATTGTGCAGTGTTATGGGACGTACTGAACGATGAAATAAGGAAAATGTTCTCTACCATCACGATAACGCTTCGTCACACACTTCTTTGAAAGCGATGGTCTCATTGGATCAATTACGATTTGAATTGGTTGCTTTCCGACCGCTTTCCTAAGACTTGGCCTCCAAAGACTAATATATTTTCCCAAACTTAAAGCGGTGGCTGCAGGGAAAGAGCCTCAGATCGATTGAGGAAGTCATTACGGAAACCGAAGCATATTTCGAAGGCTTGGACTTTTCATAATACAGAAAGGGCATCGAAATGTTGGAAAATCACTGTGTTATATCGAAGTTTGACCTCCGATATAAACATTTAAATAATTAGTTATCGGAATTTCTATTGGGTTAATTAGGTTATGTTGTTTATTATGAGTCCCTGTTCGGGCGCAAAATGTTATTGTAATGTAATATCTGAGCGTAACCCCAAATATTATCATTTATTAATTATTTATCAAAATGTAACACCTGAGCGTAACCCCAGATGTTATCATTTGTTATTTAATTATTGGGCGGCTAATGGCCAAAATGTCGTATTGTTGTTGTTGTTAGTATTTTGTTATAGCCCCACGTTGGGCGCCAAGATGTTGTATAATTTTTTATTGGACATACAACTTCTAATTTTAATATTTATTCATGATATTTGAGGGTTGCTTACTTGCGTCTTTGGTCAGCGGGCGTCTTTCTCAACCGGGGGCTTTTCTTCCTTTGTTGTGACTTCTTTGATTGTCTTCTTACGCCTTAGGTCAGCGTGCTTCCTTCTGGGTTGGGTTGTTTGTGGCAATTAAAACAGGACCTTTTCTTTTACTTGCACTTAAATTTTATTGTTTAAAATCACCACTATTTAATTCTAGACTTTACAACAACTACATTAATTAATTCACTAGTCAAAACAAGAGTGATTAACTTTTATTCCATTTGCAGGAGGACAAGTCCTTTGGCTTGTATTATAACTTTAACGGCCCTATAATAACTTACTCGCAAGAAGACCCGCTCTGCTTATGGTTGGCCGCAGTCTTCTTGCTTTCGTTATTGTGCGACTTTCAACTCACCTGCAGCCACTTTATATACCATTTTAATTTTCCACAATTGCAGGTGGAGCATTTTTTCTACCCAGCGCGTGTAGCCTAATTGGGGGTTAATTGCCTGTCATTCTTAATTCGCAATTTTCAATAATCGCTTAATTGTTCTGCAAAAATTGCAGCAGAAGCGATTCATATATTTACTCGATTTGCAGCAGCAATGACCGAACCAATTTCAGTGCATTGCCCTACGTGCAAATCGTATCATACGTTTAATTTGCGACTTCTCGTTGCGTCCGCCATTTTCGCTGCGATCAGCATTTCGTTGCCGCTGCGCTAACGTCTTTGATGAGTACCGCTCGTGTCCCATATCATGTAAAACATTGTGTTAACATGTGTAATATAAAACCGTTTAGGTCTGGTTTTGCTTTTCGTAATGCGAAACGAAAAGCAAGGTCAAGTGCACGATGGATATATGCTTTGGCATGGATTTATCGTATGCGGTATAATTTGATTGGGGAAGGCTTTACTTCCGAATGAATGCGAATTTTTGCATTGTATGCAAGATACGAATTTCAATTGCCGGACAGGCGGGTATTGCATTATATGCAAAATAAGATTGTATCTTAATTGTATGATGGGATCTTGGGAATTGGTGAGTTTAAGATGATGGCATCTTAATTGTGTTATGTATGTTGGGAGGGGGTGTAAAGTGAGGTGTAACAACTGTACCAAATGCATCACCCTTGAAGGGAACCATGTTGAGAAATAAATATAACTTTGCCTGTACTTTTCAGCCCATATTATATACATATATATATATACATATATATATATATATATATATATATATATATATATATATATATATATATATATATATATATATATATATATATACATGTGTATATATATGTGTATATATACATATATATACATATATATATATATATATATTTTATATATATATTGTGAGGCATATGACAATCAGTACTAGAATATTCTAGAAAATCGAAAACAAAGTACTAGAATATTCTAGAAAGTACTGGAAAACTGGAGACTATGAACAGAAGAAAATTCGAGCTTATGGAAGGGACGGAAACGAAACGCCGAATCAGAATGAGAAAACGGTATAAATACGTCGCACGCAGATCAAGAAATAAGAAGTAAAAAGTAAGAAGTAAGAAGTAAGAAGTAAGAAGTAAGAAGTAAGAAGTAAGAAGAAGTAAAAAGTAAGAAGTAAGAAGTAAGAAGTAAGAAGTAAGAAGTAAGAAGTAAGAAGTAAGAAGTAAGAAGTAAGAAGTAAGAAGTAAGAAGTAAGAAGTAAGAAGTAAGAAGTAAGAAGTAAGAAGTAAGAAGTAAGAAGTAAGAAGTAAGAAGTAAGAAGTAAGAAGTAAGAAGTAAGAAGTAAGAAGTAAGAAGTAAGAAGTAAGAAGTAAGAAGTAAGAAGTAAGAAGTAAGAAGTAAGAAGTAAGAAGTAAGAAGTAAGAAGTAAGAAGTAAGAAGTAAGAAGTAAGAAGTAAGAAGTAAGAAGTAAGAAGTGAGAAGTAAGCAGTAAAAGACGCGATAAGTACGGAAGCGATAAGTCAAGAAATCGTTAAGTGTACGGTAAAAGTAACGGTTGTTATTAACGGACTAATAAAGTTTTACATTAATTCAAAACCAATTTAACGGAACATTTCGGAAATGTTCAGGATGATGATAGATATTAATTCAAAATTCGACGCCCAACATTCAAAATTGGACACGCAAGCTACAGATATTAACTCAAAATTGGACGCGCAAGCTGCAGATCTGAATGCAAAATTGGATGCCCAAACGCAGTGGATAAATGTAATTTTCAGCACTTTGAGGAAGAAATTCAGTCAAAAATTCGAACCGAAGTAGAAAATCTGGACCAAAAAGTCACCGATGAAATAACGCGAATCGAAAAGAGACTTGAACGCGTTGAGAGAAATAAGACATCCCCTAGCAATCAACATGACTACAAAGATACAAGGATGCAACCGCCAAGCTTCGATGGAACGGGACCCTTCTCCGTATTTATAGGTCAGTTTGACGCCGCTGCCAATTATAATAAGTGGTCGGATGAGCAAAAGTCAACATCACTAATCTTCTGACCCCGCGGCCGGCTGCAGAATTGCTACAAACCATACCAGCAGAGAAGCAAACAGATTTCCAAGCGGTAAGAGACGGCCTTGAAGCTAGGTATGGAGACAACCACATGCAGCAGGTCTACCGCATGCAACTGCGGAGCAGAACGCAGAAGCCTGGAGAAAATCTTCAACAGTTGCAGGCAGATATTGAGCCATTGGCAAACTTGTCTTATTCAAATATGACTAATGACTTTCTGAACGAGGCAGCAATGGATGCATTTATAAATGCACTCCAAGATCGGGACTTGCAACAAGCCGTTCGTTTGGCAGGAAAGAAGACGACTAATGAAATACTGGCGTTCACATTGGCATATGAATCTGCTAAACTGGCTACCAGGAGTACATATAGAGTCCGAGAAATGTCCGTCCAGGAATGTTCCGGCCAAAGAATCGGGCATGTACAACGGATAATTCCGAGACCTGATATGAAGTGTTGGGCATACAGCGGAGTCGGCCACATCTCTGTTGACTGTGGGAAACGTCGACGAATGAATGAAACATAAATTGAGAATTGTTATTCATGCGCTAATCACAAGAGAAGCCTTCAGCGTGATTCAGAATTGGACAGCACCACGACCGAATGTAAATCGTTGCATCAACAGATAATTGCTCTTAAGACCATCGGAGAAAAGGTCATTGAGGAGAACAATCGCTTATCAACTGATCTAGCAGAGAGACAAGCTTAAATTTTGACCCTAAGGCGTCGGCTTCAGGATTCGGAAGTAGAAATTGATCGTTTAAAACAAGAGGCGTACGATCTCCGAAAGGTACAAGTAGAAGTACTAGATGGGTGGACGAGTGATCCTATACGCGCAGCTCAACTTCAGGATGAAGATATGTCGCTAATCCTGGAACACAAAGAAAAGAACGAGCGGCCAACTTGGAACAATATTTCCGACAAGAGTGAAACATTTAAAGCATGTTGGGCACAATAGAATTCCTTGCTGGTGGAAGATGGAATTCTAAAGCGTAAATGAGAAGCCGCGGACGGAAAATCCTATCGAATGCAGATTCTAGTTCCACCATTAAAAGTGAAGGATGTACTAACAGAAATGCACGACGGGGCCTCCGGTGGACATCTGGGAGTTAATAAGATACTTTCAAAATTACAATCTCGATTCTACTGGCTTGACATGAGAGATGACGTCAAGTCTTAGTGTAGGCAGTGCACAACTTGCACTGCGACCAAAGGACCAACAGCAAAACCAAGGAGCGCTATGAAGCAGTACAACGTGGGTGCCCCTTTCGAGCGAATTGCAATTGATATCTCAGGACCATTCCCCAAAACAAACGACAACAACAAATACATGTTGGTCATCATGGATTACTTCAGCAAGTGGGTGGAAATCCTTCCAATTCCAAACCAAGAAGCAACAACCGTCATTGAGCAGCTTATCAATAAGTGGATCAGCAGATATGGAGTCCCCTGTGAGCTTCATTCCGATCAGGGCCGAAACTTCGAATCACAGATATTTCAAGGCATCTGGGCGTAAGGAAAACCAGGACCACACCCTTATATCCGCAGTCAGACGGAATGGTCGAAAGGTTCAACCGAACAATGAACGAGCATTTATCGAAGGTCGTTAGTGATCACCAACGAGATTGGGACAAATATGTACAAACCTTTCTCATGAGCTATAGATCGGCTAATCACGAGGCGACAGACCATTCTCCAGCAAGAATTATATTTGGACGAGAGATACGATTACCAGCTGATCTGTGGTTCGGAATACCTCCAGACGCCATAGATAAGACTGAAGACAACGTAGCCGAATGGAGAAATCGCCTCGATGAGATTCATCATTTGGTTCGAAAGCAAATCAAGGTATCAAGTGACAGGATGAAAACAAGGTACGACGTTCGAACCAAGGCATCCGGATTTAATGCAGGCGATAACGTGTGGCTTCATAACCCTCATCGGCAAAGAGGAAGATCCCCGAAGTTGCAGCAACATTGGGAAGGACGTATAAGATTCTCACAAGAATTAACGACGTTATCTATAGGATTCAGCGAAGACCGAACGCCAAGATGAAAGTGGTACATCATGACCGACTGGCGACTTTTGTTAACTCAGAAGACCAATGAACTTAGTTCGGGACGAACTAATCTAGGCGGAGGGTAGTGTGACGCATATGACAATCAGTACTAGAATATTCTAGAAAATCCAAAACAAAGTACTAGAATATTCTAGAAAGTACTGGAAAACTGAAGACTATAGTAGTAATAATAAATAATTTGTAGACGTTGCTGTACTTAACCACGATGAAAATGTTGAGTTTACTGAATAAATTGACAGTGACAGTACGATAATTAGTGAAAGAGTGCGTTCACAAATTAAATTCAAAGTTGTCAAGTCCCTATTGAAAAACCCGATACATGTAGCACATCCTTAGCCCAATGGCACCCAAAAAGCGGCATTTATTGTTTGTGATTTGCGGCATTTTTGTACATTGTTCATTTTGCTCTCTGCATCGATGATTAGTGGTCAACAGAATTGCAGGATAAAAATATTTGCAAATGAAATAATATTCCGTTCTGACAGGTGGAGGTGAATGTGTGGTGGGGTTAGGTAGGTGCGACTTGTACCATATGTGCGCTAAAATTTATTTGCTTCCTGATTGCAGATGATGACGTTCAATGAATTTATGTGTTTTTAGATGAAATTTAAATTTACGGGCCCGAGCAACCAGTGTTACCACCGTGGATAATAAGAACACTATGCAGTATGGAAATTATTGAACGCAGCGTATTTTAGTTTGGTTTATGGCAACGGAGTTATGTGTGGCTTAATGAGATTCAATCGGAATTTACTACATGTTTGGGAATGACACTAATAAATGTATATGCAGCCAAAGTACAAATTGGATGATAATTCAACATATTTTTGAGGAAACGGTGTTCTATTTATCGCTCATTACTTCGATATTTAAAATATCAGGGTAAAATGAACAATGACAGAGGTAACAACACAAAAACATTCATTTCATGAACTGACACTAAAGCATCAACGCAACGTAAACGGCTAAACAGCAATCGTTTGAATCATCTATTCAACTTGTAAAGAAAATTTCAACCCTTCGAATGTCTCATAACGTGCTCTTAGTACCAGATCTTTGAAGTTAGTTACGTGCAATCGTAATGAGGATTTTACAATTAGCACCTAGTCTTAGGTTAGAGACGGTGCTGTTAGTAAAAGTAACACAATCCTTCACTAAAACTTTATAAGAATGTCAAGTCACTGCGTTTTACCAGAAAAATTTTTCTTGTTGTAATATCTTATTGATACTATAATACCAGGGGTGTACGATAAGTGAAAGATTACGTTTACAAAAAGTTTCAAGCCTCACATTAATCGAAGTATTAAAAATTCCTTTTATTAATGTTCTACTAAGTAAATCAAAAAGTATGTTCAACTGTTGTAACTGGACCATCCAGTTTAAATTTTAATTTTAAAGTTTTGTTTAGTTTCATTTTTTTACTAAGACTTTTTTACAACGCATTGGGTTTACTGATATCTAAGAATGTCATCTGAATAAAATTCGTCTGCATTCATTTTTTGCTAGAGGAATGGTGAAGAGTTGCTGATTTCAGTCAGATACCATTCAAGTAAACTTTACTATCTTTAGCATCCCCAATAAAGATTTCAGTATAACAAAACCTAAAAGAAAAGGTCTATAGCCCTCGGCACGCCAGGTCTTCAAATACCTGTATCCAGTGTCCTCGTACAGGTGTGACGCCAACTATGGTGTCATTTTTATATGTGGGGCGTATAAAATGACGCGATGTTATCTGCGAATGCTGAAGTAGATTTCAGGTCCTTGGGTAAGCGATTACACAAGGAAGTCTTAGAACAATTTTCATGCTTAGAAACTATTTGCGATAATATTTTCACCCCAAGTTGCTCGTAATTTATTTTTCTTTTTTGTCGTCCTGACCTGAATTTAATATTTATGAGATAAGATTCCAGAAGCCTCTAAGAAAGAAAAGGTGAAGAATTGGTAGTTCTGCATTCTGAATTGAAATGGTTTCTCTGACACTTCATTGTAAGGAATGATTCGAAATAGAGATTAGAAGAAGTATTCAAAGTTTGCTGAGGGAATACATTACGAGAGAGTTATTCATTTCAATCTAGTCTTTGGGTGATGGAATTGATTGTTTGTTTGACGTGCGGGGTTAAGGGACTTAGGAAAATAGGACGAAAAAATTGCTCACACAGGCCGACTGCAATGAGTTTCATTTACTTCTTGAATTTATCGTACGAATTTGAACTTCGTGGGGTATTCTAGACGTGCCATTGGTTGTGATGTGCGTTATTGTGTGGACATATCGGATGAATAGCTCAGATACACGCTAGAAAAATACAAGTGACGAACTTCGTTGCCCTTGGAATTTTATAAGGATTTTTCTTTGAACTGTTTAGTTTACTTTGAAGTTCTTTTAACACATATCTTATAAGGAGTGTGGTATTCCTGATGTAGTTGGCTTAAAATACATTCAATGTTGAGAGTACTACTTTTATATGAGTGACATTTTTCTACGCACATTTTTGTTTGCATAATGTCCTAATGTTGAGTTTAAATTGTGAAAATTGATGGAATAAACTAAGAGGTCAACAGTAACGGAGACGTCACCGTTATTCATAAAGTGTGATTGTGAAGTCGACCATAAAGAAATGAAAGTGTTGTTCTTGCTATGATTATTGTTGTAGGAATCGAAGGCCCCATCTATACGGGCGCAGATCTGTTGTGTGGCAACAAGTAGTGAGTTTCCGATACATAAACGAACTGCTTACGCAATTAATCAAAGTGCTTGCTTTGTTTCAATGAACATTTTGCATTTCAATCAACCACGTTGATAGCTAAATCAAGCCTATCAAAATGAAGTTAGAATATTTAACAAAAACTCTGATTGTTTAGAATAATATAATAATATTGATGATTATGCTAGAATGATCGAGCCAACTCCTTAAGGTTTGCGTGAGAGAAACGAAGTCAGTTGTAAAAACTCGGCTAATAAGCAGATGTAGAACAACCACCAATGATTTACAACTTATTGCCTCAGTTTCAAATTCTCATCCTGTTGAAAACACATGCACACGTTGCTTCAACAACTCCACTTTCCACCTGTAAAAAAAGCACGCATGAACTCGCAGCTGGAAGATCACCGGACCTTCACTTGAAATATACATCTTTGGTTTCTCGTTTTCTTTTTCTGTTTGTAATCCTATGGAAGGGAGTTTGTGTTATGATCATTTTTTGTTAATAAAGAATACTTGATCATTTACTACGTCGTTGGAATTTTGTACACTCACACACCAGTTCGAATAGATGGCGTCGTATGAAAATACCACAACCTTGCGACAGCCGGAGCATGTTTAAACTTGTTCCCAGATCTACAGTGCATTTTTCCACCCTAACTCCACACAAGATATTTTCAGTTAAAAGAACGCAATTTTCGACCACACACTCAAAGTTTATTGATGCTCTCGAAGGAGTTGCAATTGAGTTTACATACAGGATGAACACAACAACAATTTCAGAAGGAAAACTGCGGTAGAATTAACATTCGAAAAGAGCAAGGAGTCAGTGTTATATCGATCGTTGACTTGAGCATACTTTGTTTATGGTTTTTGTGACTCTGATAATTCTATTTGAATTAATTTATAGTTCTTGTGATTCTGGTGAATCTATTGAATCCCTTTATGGCTCTTGGGGCGATGGTGATTTGAAGTGACTTAACTTCCAGTTTAAATGATTCTAGTGAATTTAAGGCTGACCGGTCCTTCATTCATTGGAAGATAGCAGTGGACCTGAATGCAGCACTTTCAAGTGAAGCCCAACTTTCATCAATTTCCTTACCATCAGAAGGTAAGTTTTTTTTTATTGTTTAATGTGATCAACCTGTGGATACTGTTCTTGCTCAAATTATGATTATGCTATCAGGGGGCAACTCCACTTGGGCAGGTTGTCTGCCTTTTTCTTTTGTGTAACCTTTTAATTCCAGGTGTCAGAATCAGTCAGTGACGGTGGCAATTCCTATACCCACAAAACAAGTGTCAATCGATTACGCAGTTGCCTGTGGTCACTTTTCATAGTCTGTGGGTGCAGCTGCCACCAGTCACAACCTACATTCGTTCCACAACCACAGAGAATGCAGAAACCCCTCTGTATTTCATCAGTGTGTTAGCGACTGCTTCATTTAATCTTAAATACGTTCAACCTAAGGACCTATCTTTCGCCACTACTGCAATTAGGTGTGCCAATCCTTCAACATATTAACCAACATGCCACCTCAGGTGATTCGGTCAAACGGTTCCTGCACTCTCTCTCATTGTTGGTGACACATATAACTCTCTGGACCGCCCTACGACCCACGATAACGATCGAACCACAAGTGTACATTTCATACACTCTGGACCGCTCTACGACCTACGACAACGGTCGAGCCACGAATTTACACTTCGTTCTCTCTGGACCACTCTACGACCTACGACAACGATCGAGCCTCCATCTACGATGAACTGGGTACAGCCTAGCCTATGACAACGGTCTTCTTTATTGTTACACTTTCGTTAACAATATTAGTCATTCTGGTCTAGCTTTTGGTTGTATCCTCCTCAAAACAACTTGTCTCACAATGTACATTATCATTAATTTCTTGTTGTGACAGACTTTAGTCATTGCATACTTTTACCTTCCAGTTGCACCAGCACCACTGAGCTGCACCCCCCTCAACAACATAAACCAGTGGCTCGCCCTGACTCACTCAACATATTAAACACACCATAAAACCATTTTTACATATAATACGAGTAGCTATTCACTATAAATTCGATGAGTACGCAGAACGTCGTCTTGTGTTTTTTCTATTCCTGCTTCATATTAATGACTTCCTAGTATCAACCGATAAACTTTTATGACTAGTTTTGTGACAAAATATTATCAACCGACATCAAATCAGGCAAAACCCTTTAATGGCCTAATTGGTTTTTTTACCAGGAATGTCAATTAATTTTCTGAAAAAAAAAAATCCAAATATCGCATGTGCGAAAGACATATTTTAATTTTTTGTATAATAATTTATTTAATATGGAATGGTTTGTCCGTTATTTCTTATAATAGTTAACTTTCTTGGTGATAGACTGGAAATAAGATTGTGTAAATTCCACGCTTCAACAATTCTTTCTTTGGGTTGTTCCACGTTTGGAATTCCTGACTTTTCCTGATCGTAAACCGCCCATGCCAGGATCCCCCACAGTTTCTCAATGGAATTTATGTCTGGACTTATAGCTGGGCACCGTAAACGTTTAATTCCATGCTCTTGAAACCACGTAGTTGTTGTTCGCTCCGTATGGATAGGAGCGTTGTCCTGTTGAAACATGACATCTTCGTCCTCTGTTAGGGTTATTAAAGGAAGAATATGCTCTTCCAATACTTCATGGTACTTTTTGGCGTCCATTCTTCCAGAAATAAAAGCAATCTCTGTTTTCAGATTTCCAATGAAAGCTGCCCACATCACAACTCCTCCTCCTCCTAAAGCCCTGTTTGACATGATTTACTTTCTTTCTTGGGATCATGCCAATAGTACTTGAAGCCGTCGGGACTGTCCAGATTAAATCTTTTCTCATCACTGAAGATCACATGAGACCACATTCCGCTGTGTTGGATGTGTGTTTCAGAGAAATCAATGCGTGTTTCCTTATGTCGCTGTTTGCGTGGTGGTTTGCATAAGCACTTTCGATACTTCAAGTTGCTTGAGGGTATTGCTCATTTTCTAATGAGGCTAGAATCGTCCAAATTAAAACGCGAACCATTTGCGACGAAGAAGGTCCTGTTTGGACATTTCACGTAGCACGGGTCGTTTTACCGTCGGCGAAAATTTTTTTAGTCTCCCAGATCGCTTATTCATCCCGCAATTTTCAATACCCGCTTGTAGAAAATTCTTCAATACACATTTATTTCATTGGAAATTTGTCTTTGCGTCATTCCACTATTTTGTAAATCGACTATTCTTTGTTTCTCAATGTCCGTTAATTGTTTCCCTCGTGGCATAGAACTATAAAAAAACGGTCGACTAAAAATCTAATCAAAGCAAATATGTATAAAAAAATTAAGTAGTTCATGCAATTAAAATGAATATTTTGCTTAGTTTTGTACGTTGAGTCTAAACAGCTAAAATTACACGACAGTCTAAATAGTGGAACTTCAGGTTAGAAAGGTCATTTGGAGTTCATTTAAGAATATTGAAAAAATAAAATTTAATTCATATTGAAAATAAAATTTAATTGATATTGAACAATCTTCAAATTAAAGTGTTGCCCAATAAATTCATTATTTCTTCTGTCAAATTTTTATTTTAGTATTTGTTAATAATAGTAATGCTATAACTAATACGTAGATTACTTCCTGGGCGACATTTTATATATTCAGATATAGGTCGATAGAAAAACCGTAGTAAATCACAAAAAGTTTTTCAAGATATACATCTAACCTATGAATGAAATTCTCAATTTTATACGGTAGTACATAAAAGTCCCATTATCCAAAAATGTGGTAACTTACATTCACCACTCCCTGCACAATGATCACTAAAAATTCATTGCCCCTTTAACTTGACTGTGTGATAGACCGAAACATATTCGGAAGTTAAAAATCCTTGGCATGGAAGCTAAACCATCATCATTGCAACTAGCTGCCTAGGACAATAAGCCGATTGGTTTTCTGGAAAGCCCGATAAACTATCGAAGGATTCACAAAAAAAAAAATAACCAAAGTGATTTTGATGCACAGAAGACCTCTTATGGGATTCAAAACCGAGAGCACGTATAATGGCAATAATTTCCTTTGATATATAAATACTGGATTCGTTCTGATGAACTCTCATTGGAGACCACATTGTACGTTTATCATCATCTTGGTTTACGTAAAGTGCTGTAGTGCTCCAAGAAGCCCTACTGTTTTCCTTCACATTACATTTCCACCCACATTACATTTCCACCCACATTACATTTGCCTCCCACCTATAAGAAAATCCATTTGATATTCCAAACATAACATTGTAACCAAATCGAACTAAACGTTCAAATTCTCATTTATTGAATTCACATTTATTTATTCAATTTAATGCCTTTGTTCGATTTCAATTTCCTAAAATCAAACAGCATAATGCATTATTTTCTCAGGTATGCTAAAAGCAATTAGCACCTAAAAAACCTAGAAGATCCAAAACCTAAAAGTGCATGTGTCCAAATAATGGCATATCTATTCGATACGCCGACACACAATTCTTGCAATAATAAACGTCCAAACGTATACCAGATGTTTTATGACTAGCTAATAGACACGGATTCCGAGATCCTAAACTAACAATCAATTTCCACGGATCTTGTGCTACCTATTTGAAATGCACGAAAATTCTTGTTTGCATTAGCCAGATGGCTAATACAAATAAAAACCCCAATAAAGGATCAAACGATAAGTGGCGATGCATCTTGACCTTCAAAGAAGATAAAGATATTTGAGGATTTGAATTTTCGAGAGTGGAAGAAGTCGCTTGACGGAGGCTGGGTGTAGTGCGCATCAGGAGAAGACCTCCTCAACGAAAAATAAAATAAGTTTAAGGTTTAATGTAAACAAAAATCTATTCTAAACTAAAAATAAAATCAGTTTTAGAAAGTGTATTGCGGTGTATAAAGTGTATTGTTTTAGCGTGTTTAGTACGCGGAAAGTGAAAGAAGAGATCGACACATCCATGAAGGACAACTACGGTAGCCCACTCTTCCCGGGGAACCGGAAGCACGGTGGTGCACCCAAATTAGTACAGTGCCATGCCAGGGAAACGGACAAATTAAAGCTCATATCGCTGTTGAAATCACTTTACCTATATGATGCGGGTACGTCCGGTGTAAGGAGAAAATAGTGATGCAAACAAACAACAGAAAAGGGAATGCTTAATGTTTCACAGCAAACAATTGAGTGCTACTATGGTGATTTTTGCCACCCTGACGAAAAGAGTTCAATATTGGTAGACTAGTATTAAACTAAGCCGCGATGATTTCAAATGGAATGTGTGTTTGAGTAACTTGGATTCAAAATTTATCCCCGAAGGGTATGTGTTTATTCCTATTCAGTATCCCACTATTGTTACGAAGTAACACTCCCACCACATTTGTCCCACTGAGAAACCAAAACAAAATATAAGTATACATATATAAAACCAGTATATAAAAACAAAACAAATCATTCATTTAGATAATCAAAACATGAAACATACATTCACATAAGCAAAATAAAACATTCATTTGCATTTTCAAAACATAAAACATAAATTTACATTTTCACCTTAAACACATATAAAATATAAAACATAAAAACAAAACATAAAACACCGCATGCATTTTCGCTTTCATACATTCATTCATTTAAATTCATTCGAAATCGAGATCAATCATCACCGTTGAAAAATATCATACCATATAATGATTGAATGGTCTGATTTGGTCTCTCAGCGGAGTTACGGTATGGAGATAAGAAAACGCCAGTGGCTTCGTACCACCCGATAAGAAAGCAGCAGAAATTGAGAGTCAATGTTAAAAGTTGGTTATAAAAAAGTCGAGTAAGATCTAAAAAGCGGGCAACACCAATGTAGGGAGAGTCGAAATTAAAACCTAATCAAGTTCTGTAAGACGACCGTGTGTGATAATAAAAACAATTTAACTAAAACTAATCAATTTGTTTGAATCGAGTGCACTTGCCATCGAAGTCTACAGCGTTTTGAAATGATAGTGAAGAACGTGTGATTCGAACTGACGCTATGAGAGTAAGAATCACCAAAAATTGAACCTAAGCGTAACACATCAGGCTACTGGCCGTGTTTTTATATTTGTCCTTAGGTCGGGTATTGATGACTGCGGTGTTCCGCCGAACAACGTCCGCAGTAAAAGGAAATAAAACAACCGGATCACGGAGACGATCACACAAATGAAACACTGCGAAATGTTTTGCTTTAATTTTTGGTTTTATTTAACTACTTATAAAGATTACGGATTTTAATATTCCGATTTGTAATGTTTTGTTCACACAACGACTCTCTTAATCGACACGACTATATTTCTGTTCTATTGCACACGAATCTCGCACAACTCACAACTCCCGTTACTCGAATTTGTTCGTTTCTCGCATCGCCGATACCTCCTCGATGGGGTTCTCTAACGTCTCGTCTCTGGACGGATGCTCTAAGTCGACTGCTCGATAAAGACTAATCTTTAATTCGACTACTGAATTCGTATCCCCCATCGTAAGGGAAATTTTCCCAACGTATCTGTGAAACAGAATTTCCTATCGTATCCGTGAAGCGGAATTTCCCATCGTATCTGTAAAGGAAGGTTTTTCATCATAATCATCATTATCATTAACTTTTCCGACTTGGTTATCGGAATCTTGTTCCTTTGTCTTATGATCGGTGGTACCGCCGCTTATTCTCCGATCTTTTTCTATGCGTTGTTTGTTTTTCCCATCTGGCCTGAGAAACGAGGGTTCTCATGCTATTCAGATGAATACAAAGGACTATGTGATCGGTAATGCTTTGTTTGCCTTTTCCATCATAAACATCTATCAGGGATAGTGTTATGAAATTATGATTGTATGTCTACGGGACGGCAGTTAAACGATATGCCTTGTTTGCATAAGCGTGCCTTTGCATTAGGTCCTACAAGGGATTTAGGTGCTAATTGTATGTAGCTACCCGAATATGCATCCCTTGTTCTGTTAATTTACCGATAATGGTATTTCGTGGGAAACCATCGCGTTGCTGCTCAGCCTGGGTGGTCGATTTACATGCGATGATTTCCTGCATTTTGGGATTGGTTTTGCATACGATGTATGGATGAAACATTGAACTCGATATTGGAAGCTTTTGGAACGTTAAGTTCCTTGCTTTTTGATATCGGGTTCAATGTTGTTACAATTTCTTATAACCTTTGTTACAGGTATGATCACCGGCTATTGGGACACGTGACTGTGGGCAAGTGTAATGAATACAGGTACGTATATTCCTTGGCGGAAAGGACATCTCGACCTATAGTTGGTTGTGCGGTTCGTAGAACCGCTACAAGTCCATAAAGGAAGAAAGTGCGTTAAAACCACAATCAACGTGACATCGGACAGTGCGCACGTACTCGGACATTCGTGACCCTCTACATATAGTGCGCGATAATTATAACCTGACTCAAGGTGAAATTGTTTAATTGAAATTATTAACACAATAAAAAAGAGAAAATCTTGTAGAATGTGCTCGCAGTGAATTTGGTGAACGTGTTGATTCCGTCGGCTATTTAGGGTTTCCTAGAGAAACTTAAAAATTGTCAAAAAGTGTTTAGAATATATACACAATTATAATTTACAGCTTAATACTAACCACCCGTGAGAGCGCATGTGAGCACGTGTTTAGCAAACAAATAAAAAGTTCCAGTGAAAGAAAAACAAAACGAAAATAATAAATAGAAATAATAAAAAAGCAAAAGGAACTAGAGTATGCTGAAATTCCAAAGTGAAGCCAACCTAATAACTGGTGTACAACAAAGACTGGCCTGCTATCTTGTATGCAACAAGCTCGGTGTACTGACGCTCAGGATGCAAAATGGAAGAGAAAAAACAAATAAATAAAAAATTGAAACGAAAGTCAGAGTTAATAAAACGCCCTGCGAGCTCCTCACTGACACGATCGGCGACAAAAATCAACACGCCAAACGAGGCACAGACTTGCTCGAAAAGGGGCACAAAATGGAAGAGGACAATACATTCCTCCCGGTTCCATATAGTGACGACGATGTGACCAATAACATGTTTGCATGTTTAGCGTCTATTGAGATTGAAGACGAGGAGGAGGAAATCAGCGACTTTCCAAGAGGGCTATCCCGATCAAGGGCACTATTAGCTGAGAAGCGTCGCAAAAAGAAGGAATTGGCTGAAAAGGAACAGCAGCAGAAAAAACGACAACAATGTGCACGACGAAAGCCTAACCAACAAAAAGAATATCCACCGCAACAGATTACTCAACAACAATCACAACAAGAGCATCAGGCAGCAATAAGGAAAGCGAAGGTGCCACCCATCAACAGTACAGATATGGATTGTAACGAACTGGTGAGTTATGTAAAGTTTCTATTGGGGAGGATTTTTCAATTAAAAGACTGAAAGGAAACAGGTTTTCCATACAGACAAATTCGGTTGAGGACTTCGAAAAAATGAAAAATGTGCTAAAAGGGACCACCGCGGAAATTTTACACGTACAGCCCGAAAGCAATAAAGAATATAACGGTTCTACTAAAGAGCGTCGACCCTGAAACAGTACCAGAATTGCTACTGTGGCGTTTCTAACAGATACACACACAATATACAAGCAAATAGTGAAGAACACCAAAAGAAAATCGAATAAGAAGATGCATCAGCCGTATACCAAGCAATAACAGTCGAATGTACTTGAGTTTAGAAATCGAATTCGTACACGTGTAGTGCTCTGAAAAGTCCTACGATCTCTTTCCCCTACACAAACATCCAATCCCTACACCTAAAAGTGGATGAATACAAAACACTCATCTAAATTCAAAATTCGCAATAAACGAATCAAATATTCGTTTATCGCCCTTGTACTCAACTCCCCATAACCCTCAACTCAAATCCACAAATACATTCTCCTATATATCTATAAAATCCCTAATAAACGAATCAAATATTCGTTTATCATATACACCCAATTTCTCATAATCCAAATAAAACCATACGCAAACAAAATCCTAATTCCAGTGCATATCCTCATATGGACTACGATTTCATGAGAATTCATAAAACTGAATTCTTATCTCAAAACAAATATTGGGCACCACACCCAGTGTATCTAAATCGAGATTTTGCGTTCGAATCGATCATTTCAAGATACAAATCTCGATTTGTTTCCGTTTAAAAGGAGCATGCATCGTGATCTTCGCGGCCAAGTTTTGGCTGACGACTGGAAAGTAGGGCTGTGGTCCATCCACAAAAACAATCCCTTACTAGTTTCCCCGTGTCGAGCAACCCCAGCGGAGGCCGAAGGCTGTTGAATCTGGAATTAGCGGCGTTAGAGTCCACTACAATCGGTTGCTACTCTTCCCCCAGACTTGAGGAAAACGGCGCGACCGGAACGGGCCTTCTCAGGCGCGGTCTAAAGTGATACGTCATCCTTTTAAAGAGAAGGAGACGCTACCTGAGAGCAAGGCCATTATTATTACTACACACGCTGCAGTAGCCTGATGCTTCAATGCTTCGCTTTTCACCTGTTTTGTCGGGTGTTCAATTCACCTTCTTCACTATCCTTGCTAAACGCTATAATGGGTGACCCAGACGTTATCTGTACACACACAGCACACACACTCCCATGGTAAACTGGACTTTACTACTACAATCACACAACTTCTACGCGGAGCACCGGCACACTCGCCTGCTCTGACATTCTCTCGATCACTCTCTCACTCAGTGGTTCGCTTTTCAAAGTTGATTGTAACGAAAGTTACTGGGAAGGAAGTGGTGTGGCGTTTCTACCAGATACACACGACCAATAGTGAAGAACAACACCACCTAAAAGACAAGTCGAACAAACAAAAGCACATCCATTAAAGCCATATACCGTAGTAATAATATAGCATTTCCACGTCAACCGAGTGTACTTGAGTTTAGAAATCGAATTCGTATAAGCGGCATTGGCCTGATGTGTTGAGCATTGATTTCATTTCTAGTGATTCTAATCGTCATAGCGTCAGTTCGAATCACACGTTCTTCACTATCGTCGCAAACGCGATAATTGCTGACCCCGACGTGATCTGTACAAACAGCACACAATATCCCATAGGTAAACAGATTACTACTCGATCTAGACTTCCGCATAGATCACCGGCACACTCACCTGCTCCGACGTCCTCTCGCTCGCTCGTTCCTCGTTCCGTCCTTCGCACACGAAGCTGATCGTAACAAAGTTACTGAGGGGGGAGTAGGGTGGCGTTTCTAATAGATACACACACGATATGCAAACAAATCGTGAAGAACACCAGAACAAAATCGAATAAGAAGATGCACCAGCCCTATACCAAAATAACATAGCAATTCTACATCAGTCGAATGTACTTGAGTTCAGAAATCGAATTCGTACAAGCTCCACCCCGCTCAACAACATAAACCAGTGGCTCGCCCTGACTCACTCAACATATTAAACACACCATAAAACCATTTTTACATATAATACGAGTAGCTATGCACTATAAATTCGATGAGTACGCAGAACGTCGTCTTGTGTTTTTTCTATTCCTGCTTCATATTAATGACTTCCTAGTATCAACGGATAAACTTTTATGACTAGTTTTGTGACAAAATATTATCAACCGACATCAAATCAGGCAAAACCCTTTAATGGCCTAATTGGTTTTTTTACCAGGAATGTCAATTAATTTTCTGAAAAAAAATATCCAAATTTCGCATGTGCGAAAGACATATTTTAATTTTTTGTATAATAATTTATTTAATATGGAATGGTTTGTCCGTTATTTCTTATAATAGTTAACTTTCTTGGTGATAGACTGGAAATAAGATTGTGTAAATTCCACGCTTCAACAATTCTTTCTTTGGGTTGTTCCACGTTTGGAATTCCTGACTTTTCCTGATCGTAAACCGCCCATGCCAGGATCCCCCACAGTTTCTCAATGGAATTTATGTCTGGACTTATAGCTGGGCACCGTAAACGTTTAATTCCATGCTCTTGAAACCACGTAGTTGTTGTTCGCTCCGTATGGATAGGAGCGTTGTCCTGTTGAAACATGACATCTTCGTCCTCTGTTAGGGTTATTAAAGGAAGAATATGCTCTTCCAATACTTCATGGTACTTTTTGGCGTCCATTCTTCCAGAAATAAAAGCAATCTCTGTTTTCAGATTTCCAATGAAAGCTGCCCACATCACAACTCCTCCTCCTCCTAAAGGCCTGTTTGACATGATTTACTTTCTTTCTTGGGATCATGCCAATAGTACTTGAAGCCGTCGGGGCTGTCCAGATTAAATCTTTTCTCATCACTGAAGATCACATGAGACCACATTCCGCTGTGTTGGATGTGTGTTTCAGAGAAATCAATGCGTGTTTCCTTATGTCGCTGTTTGCGTGGTGGTTTGCATAAGCACTTTCGATACTTCAAGTTGCTTGAGGGTATTGCTCATTTTCTAATGAGGCTAGAATCGTCCAAATTAAAACGCGAACCATTTGCGACGAAGAAGGTCCTGTTTGGACATTTCACGTAGCACGGGTCGTTTTACCGTCGGCGAAAATTTTTTTAGTCTCCCAGATCGCTTATTCATCCCGCAATTTTCAATACCCGCTTGTAGAAAATTCTTCAATACACATTTATTTCATTGGAAATTTGTCTTTGCGTCATTCCACTATTTTGTAAATCGACTATTCTTTGTTTCTCAATGTCCGTTAATTGTTTCCCTCGTGGCATAGAACTATAAAAAAACGGTCGACTAAAAATCTAATCAAAGCAAATATGTATAAAAAAATTAAGTAGTTCATGCAATTAAAATGAATATTTTGCTTAGTTTTGTACGTTGAGTCTAAACAGCTAAAATTACACGACAGTCTAAATAGTGGAACTTCAGGTTAGAAAGGTCATTTGGAGTTCATTTAAGAATATTGAAAAAATAAAATTTAATTCATATTGAAAATAAAATTTAATTGATATTGAACAATCTTCAAATTAAAGTGTTGCCCAATAAATTCATTATTTCTTCTGTCAAATTTTTATTTTAGTATTTGTTAATAATAGTAATGCTATAACTAATACGTAGATTACTTCCTGGGCGACATTTTATATATTCAGATATAGGTCGATAGAAAAACCGTAGTAAATCACAAAAAGTTTTTCAAGATATACATCTAACCTATGAATGAAATTCTCAATTTTATACGGCAGTACATAAAAGTCCCATTATCCAAAAATGTGGTAACTTACATTCACCACTCCCTGCACAATGATCACTAAAAACTCATTGCCCCTTTAACTTGACTGTGTGATAGACCGAAACATATTCGGAAGTTAAAAATCCTTGGCATGGAAGCTAAACCATCATCATTGCAACTAGCTGCTTAGGACAATAAGCCGATTGGTTTTCTGGAAAGCCCGATAAACTATCGAAGGATTCACAAAAAAAAAAATCACCAAAGTGATTTTGATGCACAGAAGACCTCTTATGGGATTCAAAACCGAGAGCACGTATAATGGCAATAATTTCCTTAGATATATAAATACTGGATTCGTTCTGATCAACTCTCATTGGAGACCACATTGTACGTTTATCATCATCTTGGTTTACGTAAAGTGCCATGCCAGGGAAACGGACAAATTAAAGCTCATATCGCTGTTGAAATCACTTTACCTATATGATGCGGGTACGTCCGGTGTAAGGAGAAAATAGTGATGCAAACAAACAACAGAAAAGGGAATGCTTAATGTTTCACAGCAAACAATTGAGTGCTACTATGGTGATTTTTGCCACCCTGACGAAAAGAGTTCAATATTGGTAGACTAGTATTAAACTAAGCCGCGATGATTTCAAATGGAATGTGTGTTTGAGTAACTTGGATTCAAAATTTATCCCCGAAGGGTATGTGTTTATTCCTATTCAGTATCCCACTATTGTTACGAAGTAACACTCCCACCACATTTGTCCCACTGAGAAACCAAAACAAAATATAAGTATACATATATAAAACCAGTATATAAAAACAAAACAAATCATTCATTTAGATAATCAAAACATGAAACATACATTTACATAAGCAAAATAAAACATTCATTTGCATTTTCAAAACATAAAACATAAATTTACATTTTCACCTTAAACACATATAAAATATAAAACATAAAAACAAAACATAAAACACCGCATGCATTTTCGCTTTCATACATTCATTCATTTAAATTCATTCGAAATCGAGATCAATCATCACCGTTGAAAAATATCATACCATATAATGATTGAATGGTCTGATTTGGTCTCTCAGCGGAGTTACGGTATGGAGATAAGAAAACGCCAGTGGCTTCGTACCACCCGATAAGAAAGCAGCAGAAATTGAGAGTCAATGTTAAAAGTTGGTTATAAAAAAGTCGAGTAAGATCTAAAAAGCGGGCAACACCAATGTAGGGAGAGTCGAAATTAAAACCTAATCAAGTTCTGTAAGACGACCGTGTGTGATAATAAAAACAATTTAACTAAAACTAATCAATTTGTTTGAATCGAGTGCACTTGCCATCGAAGTCTACAGCGTTTTGAAATGATAGTGAAGAACGTGTGATTCGAACTGACGCTATGAGAGTAAGAATCACCAAAAATTGAACCTAAGCGTAACACATCAGGCTACTGGCCGTGTTTTTATATTCGTCCTTAGGTCGGGTATTGATGACTGCGGTGTTCCGCCGAACAACGTCCGCAGTAAAAGGAAATAAAACAACCGGATCACGGAGACGATCACACAAATGAAACACTGCGAAATGTTTTGCTTTAATTTTTGGTTTTATTTAACTACTTATAAAGATTACGGATTTTAATATTCCGATTTGTAATGTTTTGTTCACACAACGACTCTCTTAATCGACACGACTATATTTCTGTTCTATTGCACACGAATCTCGCACAACTCACAACTCCCGTTACTCGAATTTGTTCGTTTCTCGCATCGCCGATACCTCCTCGATGGGGTTCTCTAACGTCTCGTCTCTGGACGGATGCTCTAAGTCGACTGCTCGATAAAGACTAATCTTTAATTCGACTACTGAATTCGTATCCCCCATCGTAAGGGAAATTTTCCCAACGTATCTGTGAAACAGAATTTCCTATCGTATCCGTGAAGCGGAATTTCCCATCGTATCTGTAAAGGAAGGTTTTTCATCATAATCATCATTATCATTAACTTTTCCGACTTGGTTATCGGAATCTTGTTCCTTTGTCTTATGATCGGTGGTGCCGCCGCTTATTCTCCGATCTTTTTCTATGCGTTGTTTGTTTTTCCCATCTGGCCTGAGAAACGAGGGTTCTCATGCTATTCAGATGAATACAAAGGACTATGTGATCGGTAATGCTTTGTTTGCCTTTTCCATCATAAACATCTATCAGGGATAGTGTTATGAAATTATGATTGTATGTCTACGGGGCGGCAGTTAAACGATATGCCTTGTTTGCATAAGCGTGCCTTTGCATTAGGTCCTACAAGGGATTTAGGTGCTAATTGTATGTAGCTACCCGAATATGCATCCCTTGTTCTGTTAATTTACCGATAATGGTATTTCGTGGGAAACCATCGCGTTGCTGCTCAGGCTGGGTGGTCGATTTACATGCGATGATTTCCTGCATTTTGGGATTGGTTTTGCATACGATGTATGGATGAAACATTGAACTCGATATTGGAAGCTTTTGGAACGTTAAGTTCCTTGCTTTTTGATATCGGGTTCAATGTTGTTACAATTTCTTATAACCTTTGTTACAGGTATGATCACCGGCTATTGGGACACGTGACTGTGGGCAAGTGTAATGAATACAGGTACGTATATTCCTTGGCGGAAAGGACATCTCGACCTATAGTTGGTTGTGCGGTTCGTAGAACCGCTACAAGTCCATAAAGGAAGAAAGTGCGTTAAAACCACAATCAACGTGACATCGGACAGTGCGCACGTACTCGGACATTCGTGACCCTCTACATATAGTGCGCGATAATTATAACCTGACTCAAGGTGAAATTGTTTAATTGAAATTATTAACACAATAAAAAAGAGAAAATCTTGTAGAATGTGCTCGCAGTGAATTTGGTGAACGTGTTGATTCCGTCGGCTATTTAGGGTTTCCTAGAGAAACTTAAAAATTGTCAAAAAGTGTTTAGAATATATACACAATTATAATTTACAGCTTAATACTAACCACCCGTGAGAGCGCATGTGAGCACGTGTTTAGCAAACAAATAAAAAGTTCCAGTGAAAGAAAAACAAAACGAAAATAATAAATAGAAATAATAAAAAAGCAAAAGGAACTAGAGTATGCTGAAATTCCAAAGTGAAGCCAACCTAATAACTGGTGTACAACAAAGACTGGCCTGCTATCTTGTATGCAACAAGCTCGGTGTACTGACGCTCAGGATGCAAAATGGAAGAGAAAAAACAAATAAATAAAAAATTGAAACGAAAGTCAGAGTTAATAAAACGCCCTGCGAGCTCCTCACTGACATGATCGGCGACAAAAATCAACACGCCAAACGAGGCACAGACTTGCTCGAAAAGGGGCACAAAATGGAAGAGGACAATACATTCCTCCCGGTTCCATATAGTGACGACGATGTGACCAATAACATGTTTGCATGTTTAGCGTCTATTGAGATTGAAGACGAGGAGGAGGAAATCAGCGACTTTCCAAGAGGGCTATCCCGATCAAGGGCACTATTAGCTGAGAAGCGTCGCAAAAAGAAGGAATTGGCTGAAAAGGAACAGCAGCAGAAAAAACGACAACAATGTGCACGACGAAAGCCTAACCAACAAAAAGAATATCCACCGCAACAGATTACTCAACAACAATCACAACAAGAGCATCAGGCAGCAATAAGGAAAGCGAAGGTGCCACCCATCAACAGTACAGATATGGATTGTAACGAACTGGTGAGTTATGTAAAGTTTCTATTGGGGAGGATTTTTCAATTAAAAGACTGAAAGGAAACAGGTTTTCCATACAGACAAATTCGGTTGAGGACTTCGAAAAAATGAAAAATGTGCTAAAAGGGACCACCGCGGAAATTTTACACGTACAGCCCGAAAGCAATAAAGAATATAACGGTTCTACTAAAGAGCGTCGACCCTGAAACAGTACCAGAATTGCTACTGTGGCGTTTCTAACAGATACACACACAATATACAAGCAAATAGTGAAGAACACCAAAAGAAAATCGAATAAGAAGATGCATCAGCCGTATACCAAGCAATAACAGTCGAATGTACTTGAGTTTAGAAATCGAATTCGTACACGTGTAGTGCTCTGAAAAGTCCTACGATCTCTTTCCCCTACACAAACATCCAATCCCTACACCTAAAAGTGGATGAATACAAAACACTCATCTAAATTCAAAATTCGCAATAAACGAATCAAATATTCGTTTATCGCCCTTGTACTCAACTCCCCATAACCCTCAACTCAAATCCACAAATACATTCTCCTATATATCTATAAAATCCCTAATAAACGAATCAAATATTCGTTTATCATATACACCCAATTTCTCATAATCCAAATAAAACCATACGCAAACAAAATCCTAATTCCAGTGCATATCCTCATATGGACTACGATTTAATGAGAATTCATAAAACTGAATTCTTATCTCAAAACAAATATTGGGCACCACACCCAGTGTATCTAAATCGAGATTTTGCGTTCGAATCGATCATTTCAAGATACAAATCTCGATTTGTTTCCGTTTAAAAGGAGCATGCATCGTGATCTTCGCGGCCAAGTTTTGGCTGACGACTGGAAAGTAGGGCTGTGGTCCATCCACAAAAACAATCCCTTACTAGTTTCCCCGTGTCGAGCAACCCCAGCGGAGGCCGAAGGCTGTTGAATCTGGAATTAGCGGCGTTAGAGTCCACTACAATCGGTTGCTACTCTTCCCCCAGACTTGAGGAAAACGGCGCGACCGGAACGGGCCTTCTCAGGCGCGGTCTAAAGTGATACGTCATCCTTTTAAAGAGAAGGAGACGCTACCTGAGAGCAAGGCCATTATTATTACTACACACGCTGCAGTAGCCTGATGCTTCAATGCTTCGCTTTTCACCTGTTTTGTCGGGTGTTCAATTCACCTTCTTCACTATCCTTGCTAAACGCTATAATGGGTGACCCAGACGTTATCTGTACACACACAGCACACACACTCCCATGGTAAACTGGACTTTACTACTACAATCACACAACTTCTACGCGGAGCACCGGCACACTCGCCTGCTCTGACATTCTCTCGATCACTCTCTCACTCAGTGGTTCGCTTTTCAAAGTTGATTGTAACGAAAGTTACTGGGAAGGAAGTGGTGTGGCGTTTCTACCAGATACACACGACCAATAGTGAAGAACAACACCACCTAAAAGACAAGTCGAACAAACAAAAGCACATCCATTAAAGCCATATACCGTAGTAATAATATAGCATTTCCACGTCAACCGAGTGTACTTGAGTTTAGAAATCGAATTCGTATAAGCGGCATTGGCCTGATGTGTTGAGCATTGATTTCATTTCTAGTGATTCTAATCGTCATAGCGTCAGTTCGAATCACACGTTCTTCACTATCGTCGCAAACGCGATAATTGCTGACCCCGACGTGATCTGTACAAACAGCACACAATATCCCATAGGTAAACAGATTACTACTCGATCTAGACTTCCGCATAGATCACCGGCACACTCACCTGCTCCGACGTCCTCTCGCTCGCTCGTTCCTCGTTCCGTCCTTCGCACACGAAGCTGATCGTAACAAAGTTACTGAGGGGGGAGTAGGGTGGCGTTTCTAATAGATACACACACGATATGCAAACAAATCGTGAAGAACACCAGAACAAAATCGAATAAGAAGATGCACCAGCCCTATACCAAAATAACATAGCAATTCTACATCAGTCGAATGTACTTGAGTTCAGAAATCGAATTCGTACAAGCTCCACCCCGCTCAACAACATAAACCAGTGGCTCGCCCTGACTCACTCAACATATTAAACACACCATAAAACCATTTTTACATATAATACGAGTAGCTATGCACTATAAATTCGATGAGTACGCAGAACGTCGTCTTGTGTTTTTTCTATTCCTGCTTCATGTTAATGACTTCCTAGTATCAACGGATAAACTTTTATGACTAGTTTTGTGACAAAATATTATCAACCGACATCAAATCAGGCAAAACCCTTTAATGGCCTAATTGGTTTTTTTACCAGGAATGTCAATTAATTTTCTGAAAAAAAATATCCAAATTTCGCATGTGCGAAAGACATATTTTAATTTTTTGTATAATAATTTATTTAATATGGAATGGTTTGTCCGTTATTTCTTATAATAGTTAACTTTCTTGGTGATAGACTGGAAATAAGATTGTGTAAATTCCACGCTTCAACAATTCTTTCTTTGGGTTGTTCCACGTTTGGAATTCCTGACTTTTCCTGATCGTAAACCGCCCATGCCAGGATCCCCCACAGTTTCTCAATGGAATTTATGTCTGGACTTATAGCTGGGCACCGTAAACGTTTAATTCCATGCTCTTGAAACCACGTAGTTGTTGTTCGCTCCGTATGGATAGGAGCGTTGTCCTGTTGAAACATGACATCTTCGTCCTCTGTTAGGGTTATTAAAGGAAGAATATGCTCTTCCAATACTTCATGGTACTTTTTGGCGTCCATTCTTCCAGAAATAAAAGCAATCTCTGTTTTCAGATTTCCAATGAAAGCTGCCCACATCACAACTCCTCCTCCTCCTAAAGGCCTGTTTGACATGATTTACTTTCTTTCTTGGGATCATGCCAATAGTACTTGAAGCCGTCGGGGCTGTCCAGATTAAATCTTTTCTCATCACTGAAGATCACATGAGACCACATTCCGCTGTGTTGGATGTGTGTTTCAGAGAAATCAATGCGTGTTTCCTTATGTCGCTGTTTGCGTGGTGGTTTGCATAAGCACTTTCGATACTTCAAGTTGCTTGAGGGTATTGCTCATTTTCTAATGAGGCTAGAATCGTCCAAATTAAAACGCGAACCATTTGCGACGAAGAAGGTCCTGTTTGGACATTTCACGTAGCACGGGTCGTTTTACCGTCGGCGAAAATTTTTTTAGTCTCCCAGATCGCTTATTCATCCCGCAATTTTCAATACCCGCTTGTAGAAAATTCTTCAATACACATTTATTTCATTGGAAATTTGTCTTTGCGTCATTCCACTATTTTGTAAATCGACTATTCTTTGTTTCTCAATGTCCGTTAATTGTTTCCCTCGTGGCATAGAACTATAAAAAAACGGTCGACTAAAAATCTAATCAAAGCAAATATGTATAAAAAAATTAAGTAGTTCATGCAATTAAAATGAATATTTTGCTTAGTTTTGTACGTTGAGTCTAAACAGCTAAAATTACACGACAGTCTAAATAGTGGAACTTCAGGTTAGAAAGGTCATTTGGAGTTCATTTAAGAATATTGAAAAAATAAAATTTAATTCATATTGAAAATAAAATTTAATTGATATTGAACAATCTTCAAATTAAAGTGTTGCCCAATAAATTCATTATTTCTTCTGTCAAATTTTTATTTTAGTATTTGTTAATAATAGTAATGCTATAACTAATACGTAGATTACTTCCTGGGCGACATTTTATATATTCAGATATAGGTCGATAGAAAAACCGTAGTAAATCACAAAAAGTTTTTCAAGATATACATCTAACCTATGAATGAAATTCTCAATTTTATACGGCAGTACATAAAAGTCCCATTATCCAAAAATGTGGTAACTTACATTCACCACTCCCTGCACAATGATCACTAAAAATTCATTGCCCCTTTAACTTGACTGTGTGATAGACCGAAACATATTCGGAAGTTAAAAATCCTTGGCATGGAAGCTAAACCATCATCATTGCAACTAGCTGCTTAGGACAATAAGCCGATTGGTTTTCTGGAAAGCCCGATAAACTATCGAAGGATTCACAAAAAAAAAAATCACCAAAGTGATTTTGATGCACAGAAGACCTCTTATGGGATTCAAAACCGAGAGCACGTATAATGGCAATAATTTCCTTAGATATATAAATACTGGATTCGTTCTGATCAACTCTCATTGGAGACCACATTGTACGTTTATCATCATCTTGGTTTACGTAAAGTGCCATGCCAGGGAAACGGACAAATTAAAGCTCATATCGCTGTTGAAATCACTTTACCTATATGATGCGGGTACGTCCGGTGTAAGGAGAAAATAGTGATGCAAACAAACAACAGAAAAGGGAATGCTTAATGTTTCACAGCAAACAATTGAGTGCTACTATGGTGATTTTTGCCACCCTGACGAAAAGAGTTCAATATTGGTAGACTAGTATTAAACTAAGCCGCGATGATTTCAAATGGAATGTGTGTTTGAGTAACTTGGATTCAAAATTTATCCCCGAAGGGTATGTGTTTCTTCCTATTCAGTATCCCACTATTGTTACGAAGTAACACTCCCACCACATTTGTCCCACTGAGAAACCAAAACAAAATATAAGTATACATATATAAAACCAGTATATAAAAACAAAACAAATCATTCATTTAGATAATCAAAACATGAAACATACATTTACATAAGCAAAATAAAACATTCATTTGCATTTTCAAAACATAAAACATAAATTTACATTTTCACCTTAAACACATATAAAATATAAAACATAAAAACAAAACATAAAACACCGCATGCATTTTTGCTTTCATACATTCATTCATTTAAATTCATTCGAAATCGAGATCAATCATCACCGTTGAAAAATATCATACCATATAATGATTGAATGGTCTGATTTGGTCTCTCAGCGGAGTTACGGTATGGAGATAAGAAAACGCCAGTGGCTTCGTACCACCCGATAAGAAAGCAGCAGAAATTGAGAGTCAATGTTAAAAGTTGGTTATAAAAAAGTCGAGTAAGATCTAAAAAGCGGGCAACACCAATGTAGGGAGAGTCGAAATTAAAACCTAATCAAGTTCTGTAAGACGACCGTGTGTGATAATAAAAACAATTTAACTAAGCTGATCGTAACAAAGTTACTGAGGGGGGAGTAGGGTGGCGTTTCTAATAGATACACACACGATATGCAAACAAATCGTGAAGAACACCAGAACAAAATCGAATAAGAAGGTGCACCAGCCCTATACCAAAATAACATAGCAATTCTACATCAGTCGAATGTACTTGAGTTCAGAAATCGAATTCGTACAAGCTCCACCCCGCTCAACAACATAAACCAGTGGCTCGCCCTGACTCACTCAACATATTAAACACACCATAAAACCATTTTTACATATAATACGAGTAGCTATGCACTATAAATTCGATGAGTACGCAGAACGTCGTCTTGTGTTTTTTCTATTCCTGCTTCATATTAATGACTTCCTAGTATCAACGGATAAACTTTTATGACTAGTTTTGTGACAAAATATTATCAACCGACATCAAATCAGGCAAAACCCTTTAATGGCCTAATTGGTTTTTTTACCAGGAATGTCAATTAATTTTCTGAAAAAAAATATCCAAATTTCGCATGTGCGAAAGACATATTTTAATTTTTTGTATAATAATTTATTTAATATGGAATGGTTTGTCCGTTATTTCTTATAATAGTTAACTTTCTTGGTGATAGACTGGAAATAAGATTGTGTAAATTCCACGCTTCAACAATTCTTTCTTTGGGTTGTTCCACGTTTGGAATTCCTGACTTTTCCTGATCGTAAACCGCCCATGCCAGGATCCCCCACAGTTTCTCAATGGAATTTATGTCTGGACTTATAGCTGGGCACCGTAAACGTTTAATTCCATGCTCTTGAAACCACGTAGTTGTTGTTCGCTCCGTATGGATAGGAGCGTTGTCCTGTTGAAACATGACATCTTCGTCCTCTGTTAGGGTTATTAAAGGAAGAATATGCTCTTCCAATACTTCATGGTACTTTTTGGCGTCCATTCTTCCAGAAATAAAAGCAATCTCTGTTTTCAGATTTCCAATGAAAGCTGCCCACATCACAACTCCTCCTCCTCCTAAAGGCCTGTTTGACATGATTTACTTTCTTTCTTGGGATCATGCCAATAGTACTTGAAGCCGTCGGGGCTGTCCAGATTAAATCTTTTCTCATCACTGAAGATCACATGAGACCACATCCCGCTGTGTTGGATGTGTGTTTCAGAGAAATCAATGCGTGTTTCCTTATGTCGCTGTTTGCGTGGTGGTTTGCATAAGCACTTTCGATACTTCAAGTTGCTTGAGGGTATTGCTCATTTTCTAATGAGGCTAGAATCGTTGTTTCCCTCGTGGCATAGAACTATAAAAAAACGGTCGACTAAAAATCTAATCAAAGCAAATATGTATAAAAAAATTAAGTAGTTCATGCAATTAAAATGAATATTTTGCTTAGTTTTGTACGTTGAGTCTAAACAGCTAAAATTACACGACAGTCTAAATAGTGGAACTTCAGGTTAGAAAGGTCATTTGGAGTTCATTTAAGAATATTGAAAAAATAAAATTTAATTTATATTGAAAATAAAATTTAATTGATATTGAACAATCTTCAAATTAAAGTGTTGCCCAATAAATTCATTATTTCTTCTGTCAAATTTTTATTTTAGTATTTGTTAATAATAGTAATGCTATAACTAATACGTAGATTACTTCCTGGGCGACATTTTATATATTCAGATATAGGTCGATAGAAAAACCGTAGTAAATCACAAAAAGTTTTTCAAGATATACATCTAACCTATGAATGAAATTCTCAATTTTATACGGCAGTACATAAAAGTCCCATTATCCAAAAATGTGGTAACTTACATTCACCACTCCCTGCACAATGATCACTAAAAATTCATTGCCCCTTTAACTTGACTGTGTGATAGACCGAAACATATTCGGAAGTTAAAAATCCTTGGCATGGAAGCTAAACCATCATCATTGCAACTAGCTGCTTAGGACAATAAGCCGATTGGTTTTCTGGAAAGCCCGATAAACTATCGAAGGATTCACAAAAAAAAAAATCACCAAAGTGATTTTGATGCACAGAAGACCTCTTATGGGATTCAAAACCGAGAGCACGTATAATGGCAATAATTTCCTTAGATATATAAATACTGGATTCGTTCTGATCAACTCTCATTGGAGACCACATTGTACGTTTATCATCATCTTGGTTTACGTAAAGTGCCATGCCAGGGAAACGGACAAATTAAAGCTCATATCGCTGTTGAAATCACTTTACCTATATGATGCGGGTACGTCCGGTGTAAGGAGAAAATAGTGATGCAAACAAACAACAGAAAAGGGAATGCTTAATGTTTCACAGCAAACAATTGAGTGCTACTATGGTGATTTTTGCCACCCTGACGAAAAGAGTTCAATATTGGTAGACTAGTATTAAACTAAGCCGCGATGATTTCAAATGGAATGTGTGTTTGAGTAACTTGGATTCAAAATTTATCCCCGAAGGGTATGTGTTTATTCCTATTCAGTATCCCACTATTGTTACGAAGTAACACTCCCACCACATTTGTCCCACTGAGAAACCAAAACAAAATATAAGTATACATATATAAAACCAGTATATAAAAACAAAACAAATCATTCATTTAGATAATCAAAACATGAAACATACATTTACATAAGCAAAATAAAACATTCATTTGCATTTTCAAAACATAAAACATAAATTTACATTTTCACCTTAAACACATATAAAATATAAAACATAAAAACAAAACATAAAACACCGCATGCATTTTCGCTTTCATACATTCATTCATTTAAATTCATTCGAAATCGAGATCAATCATCACCGTTGAAAAATATCATACCATATAATGATTGAATGGTCTGATTTGGTCTCTCAGCGGAGTTACGGTATGGAGATAAGAAAACGCCAGTGGCTTCGTACCACCCGATAAGAAAGCAGCAGAAATTGAGAGTCAATGTTAAAAGTTGGTTATAAAAAAGTCGAGTAAGATCTAAAAAGCGGGCAACACCAATGTAGGGAGAGTCGAAATTAAAACCTAATCAAGTTCTGTAAGACGACCGTGTGTGATAATAAAAACAATTTAACTAAAACTAATCAATTTGTTTGAATCGAGTGCACTTGCCATCGAAGTCTACAGCGTTTTGAAATGATAGTGAAGAACGTGTGATTCGAACTGACGCTATGAGAGTAAGAATCACCAAAAATTGAACCTAAGCGTAACACATCAGGCTACTGGCCGTGTTTTTATATTTGTCCTTAGGTCGGGTATTGATGACTGCGGTGTTCCGCCGAACAACGTCCGCAGTAAAAGGAAATAAAACAACCGGATCACGGAGACGATCACACAAATGAAACACTGCGAAATGTTTTGCTTTAATTTTTGGTTTTATTTAACTACTTATAAAGATTACGGATTTTAATATTCCGATTTGTAATGTTTTGTTCACACAACGACTCTCTTAATCGACACGACTATATTTCTGTTCTATTGCACACGAATCTCGCACAACTCACAACTCCCGTTACTCGAATTTGTTCGTTTCTCGCATCGCCGATACCTCCTCGATGGGGTTCTCTAACGTCTCGTCTCTGGACGGATGCTCTAAGTCGACTGCTCGATAAAGACTAATCTTTAATTCGACTACTGAATTCGTATCCCCCATCGTAAGGGAAATTTTCCCAACGTATCTGTGAAACAGAATTTCCTATCGTATCCGTGAAGCGGAATTTCCCATCGTATCTGTAAAGGAAGGTTTTTCATCATAATCATCATTATCATTAACTTTTCCGACTTGGTTATCGGAATCTTGTTCCTTTGTCTTATGATCGGTGGTGCCGCCGCTTATTCTCCGATCTTTTTCTATGCGTTGTTTGTTTTTCCCATCTGGCCTGAGAAACGAGGGTTCTCATGCTATTCAGATGAATACAAAGGACTATGTGATCGGTAATGCTTTGTTTGCCTTTTCCATCATAAACATCTATCAGGGATAGTGTTATGAAATTATGATTGTATGTCTACGGGACGGCAGTTAAACGATATGCCTTGTTTGCATAAGCGTGCCTTTGCATTAGGTCCTACAAGGGATTTAGGTGCTAATTGTATGTAGCTACCCGAATATGCATCCCTTGTTCTGTTAATTTACCGATAATGGTATTTCGTGGGAAACCATCGCGTTGCTGCTCAGGCTGGGTGGTCGATTTACATGCGATGATTTCCTGCATTTTGGGATTGGTTTTGCATACGATGTATGGATGAAACATTGAACTCGATATTGGAAGCTTTTGGAACGTTAAGTTCCTTGCTTTTTGATATCGGGTTCAATGTTGTTACAATTTCTTATAACCTTTGTTACAGGTATGATCACCGGCTATTGGGACACGTGACTGTGGGCAAGTGTAATGAATACAGGTACGTATATTCCTTGGCGGAAAGGACATCTCGACCTATAGTTGGTTGTGCGGTTCGTAGAACCGCTACAAGTCCATAAAGGAAGAAAGTGCGTTAAAACCACAATCAACGTGACATCGGACAGTGCGCACGTACTCGGACATTCGTGACCCTCTACATATAGTGCGCGATAATTATAACCTGACTCAAGGTGAAATTGTTTAATTGAAATTATTAACACAATAAAAAAGAGAAAATCTTGTAGAATGTGCTCGCAGTGAATTTGGTGAACGTGTTGATTCCGTCGGCTATTTAGGGTTTCCTAGAGAAACTTAAAAATTGTCAAAAAGTGTTTAGAATATATACACAATTATAATTTACAGCTTAATACTAACCACCCGTGAGAGCGCATGTGAGCACGTGTTTAGCAAACAAATAAAAAGTTCCAGTGAAAGAAAAACAAAACGAAAATAATAAATAGAAATAATAAAAAAGCAAAAGGAACTAGAGTATGCTGAAATTCCAAAGTGAAGCCAACCTAATAACTGGTGTACAACAAAGACTGGCCTGCTATCTTGTATGCAACAAGCTCGGTGTACTGACGCTCAGGATGCAAAATGGAAGAGAAAAAACAAATAAATAAAAAATTGAAACGAAAGTCAGAGTTAATAAAACGCCCTGCGAGCTCCTCACTGACACGATCGGCGACAAAAATCAACACGCCAAACGAGGCAGAGACTTGCTCGAAAAGGGGCACAAAATGGAAGAGGACAATACATTCCTCCCGGTTCCATATAGTGACGACGATGTGACCAATAACATGTTTGCATGTTTAGCGTCTATTGAGATTGAAGACGAGGAGGAGGAAATCAGCGACTTTCCAAGAGGGCTATCCCGATCAAGGGCACTATTAGCTGAGAAGCGTCGCAAAAAGAAGGAATTGGCTGAAAAGGAACAGCAGCAGAAAAAACGACAACAATGTGCACGACGAAAGCCTAACCAACAAAAAGAATATCCACCGCAACAGATTACTCAACAACAATCACAACAAGAGCATCAGGCAGCAATAAGGAAAGCGAAGGTGCCACCCATCAACAGTACAGATATGGATTGTAACGAACTGGTGAGTTATGTAAAGTTTCTATTGGGGAGGATTTTTCAATTAAAAGACTGAAAGGAAACAGGTTTTCCATACAGACAAATTCGGTTGAGGACTTCGAAAAAATGAAAAATGTGCTAAAAGGGACCACCGCGGAAATTTTACACGTACAGCCCGAAAGCAATAAAGAATATAACGGTTCTACTAAAGAGCGTCGACCCTGAAACAGTACCAGAATTGCTACTGTGGCGTTTCTAACAGATACACACACAATATACAAGCAAATAGTGAAGAACACCAAAAGAAAATCGAATAAGAAGATGCATCAGCCGTATACCAAGCAATAACAGTCGAATGTACTTGAGTTTAGAAATCGAATTCGTACACGTGTAGTGCTCTGAAAAGTCCTACGATCTCTTTCCCCTACACAAACATCCAATCCCTACACCCAAAAGTGGATGAATACAAAACACTCATCTAAATTCAAAATTCGCAATAAACGAATCAAATATTCGTTTATCGCCCTTGTACTCAACTCCCCATAACCCTCAACTCAAATCCACAAATACATTCTCCTATATATCTATAAAATCCCTAATAAACGAATCAAATATTCGTTTATCATATACACCCAATTTCTCATAATCCAAATAAAACCATACGCAAACAAAATCCTAATTCCAGTGCATATCCTCATATGGACTACGATTTAATGAGAATTCATAAAACTGAATTCTTATCTCAAAACAAATATTGGGCACCACACCCAGTGTATCTAAATCGAGATTTTGCGTTCGAATCGATCATTTCAAGATACAAATCTCGATTTGTTTCCGTTTAAAAGGAGCATGCATCGTGATCTTCGCGGCCAAGTTTTGGCTGACGACTGGAAAGTAGGGCTGTGGTCCATCCACAAAAACAATCCCTTACTAGTTTCCCCGTGTCGAGCAACCCCAGCGGAGGCCGAAGGCTGTTGAATCTGGAATTAGCGGCGTTAGAGTCCACTACAATCGGTTGCTACTCTTCCCCCAGACTTGAGGAAAACGGCGCGACCGGAACGGGCCTTCTCAGGCGCGGTCTAAAGTGATACGTCATCCTTTTAAAGAGAAGGAGACGCTACCTGAGAGCAAGGCCATTATTATTACTACACACGCTGCAGTAGCCTGATGCTTCAATGCTTCGCTTTTCACCTGTTTTGTCGGGTGTTCAATTCACCTTCTTCACTATCCTTGCTAAACGCTATAATGGGTGACCCAGACGTTATCTGTACACACACAGCACACACACTCCCATGGTAAACTGGACTTTACTACTACAATCACACAACTTCTACGCGGAGCACCGGCACACTCGCCTGCTCTGACATTCTCTCGATCACTCTCTCACTCAGTGGTTCGCTTTTCAAAGTTGATTGTAACGAAAGTTACTGGGAAGGAAGTGGTGTGGCGTTTCTACCAGATACACACGACCAATAGTGAAGAACAACACCACCTAAAAGACAAGTCGAACAAACAAAAGCACATCCATTAAAGCCATATACCGTAGTAATAATATAGCATTTCCACGTCAACCGAGTGTACTTGAGTTTAGAAATCGAATTCGTATAAGCGGCATTGGCCTGATGTGTTGAGCATTGATTTCATTTCTAGTGATTCTAATCGTCATAGCGTCAGTTCGAATCACACGTTCTTCACTATCGTCGCAAACGCGATAATTGCTGACCCCGACGTGATCTGTACAAACAGCACACAATATCCCATAGGTAAACAGATTACTACTCGATCTAGACTTCCGCATAGATCACCGGCACACTCACCTGCTCCGACGTCCTCTCGCTCGCTCGTTCCTCGTTCCGTCCTTCGCACACGAAGCTGATCGTAACAAAGTTACTGAGGGGGGAGTAGGGTGGCGTTTCTAATAGATACACACACGATATGCAAACAAATCGTGAAGAACACCAGAACAAAATCGAATAAGAAGATGCACCAGCCCTATACCAAAATAACATAGCAATTCTACATCAGTCGAATGTACTTGAGTTCAGAAATCGAATTCGTACAAGCTCCACCCCGCTCAACAACATAAACCAGTGGCTCGCCCTGACTCACTCAACATATTAAACACACCATAAAACCATTTTTACATATAATACGAGTAGCTATGCACTATAAATTCGATGAGTACGCAGAACGTCGTCCTGTGTTTTTTCTATTCCTGCTTCATATTAATGACTTCCTAGTATCAACCGATAAACTTTTATGACTAGTTTTGTGACAAAATATTATCAACCGACATCAAATCAGGCAAAACCCTTTAATGGCCTAATTGGTTTTTTTACCAGGAATGTCAATTAATTTTCTGAAAAAAAAAATCCAAATTTCGCATGTGCGAAAGACATATTTTAATTTTTTGTATAATAATTTATTTAATATGGAATGGTTTGTCCGTTATTTCTTATAATAGTTAACTTTCTTGGTGATAGACTGGAAATAAGATTGTGTAAATTCCACGCTTCAACAATTCTTTCTTTGGGTTGTTCCACGTTTGGAATTCCTGACTTTTCCTGACCGTAAACCGCCCATGCCAGGATCCCCCACAGTTTCTCAATGGAATTTATGTCTGGACTTATAGCTGGGCACCGTAAACGTTTAATTCCATGCTCTTGAAACCACGTAGTTGTTGTTCGCTCCGTATGGATAGGAGCGTTGTCCTGTTGAAACATGACATCTTCGTCCTCTGTTAGGGTTATTAAAGGAAGAATATGCTCTTCCAATACTTCATGGTACTTTTTGGCGTCCATTCTTCCAGAAATAAAAGCAATCTCTGTTTTCAGATTTCCAATGAAAGCTACCCACATCACAACTCCTCCTCCTCCTAAAGGCCTGTTTGACATGATTTACTTTCTTTCTTGGGATCATGCCAATAGTACTTGAAGCCGTCGGGGCTGTCCAGATTAAATCTTTTCTCATCACTGAAGATCACATGAGACCACATTCCGCTGTGTTGGATGTGTGTTTCAGAGAAATCAATGCGTGTTTCCTTATGTCGCTGTTTGCGTGGTGGTTTGCATAAGCACTTTCGATACTTCAAGTTGCTTGAGGGTATTGCTCATTTTCTAATGAGGCTAGAATCGTCCAAATTAAAACGCGAACCATTTGCGACGAAGAAGGTCCTGTTTGGACATTTCACGTAGCACGGGTCGTTTTACCGTCGGCGAAAATTTTTTTAGTCTCCCAGATCGCTTATTCATCCCGCAATTTTCAATACCCGCTTGTAGAAAATTCTTCAATACACATTTATTTCATTGGAAATTTGTCTTTGCGTCATTCCACTATTTTGTAAATCGACTATTCTTTGTTTCTCAATGTCCGTTAATTGTTTCCCTCGTGGCATAGAACTATAAAAAAACGGTCGACTAAAAATCTAATCAAAGCAAATATGTATAAAAAAATTAAGTAGTTCATGCAATTAAAATGAATATTTTGCTTAGTTTTGTACGTTGAGTCTAAACAGCTAAAATTACACGACAGTCTAAATAGTGGAACTTCAGGTTAGAAAGGTCATTTGGAGTTCATTTAAGAATATTGAAAAAATAAAATTTAATTCATATTGAAAATAAAATTTAATTGATATTGAACAATCTTCAAATTAAAGTGTTGCCCAATAAATTCATTATTTCTTCTGTCAAATTTTTATTTTAGTATTTGTTAATAATAGTAATGCTATAACTAATACGTAGATTACTTCCTGGGCGACATTTTATATATTCAGATATAGGTCGATAGAAAAACCGTAGTAAATCACAAAAAGTTTTTCAAGATATACATCTAACCTATGAATGAAATTCTCAATTTTATACGGCAGTACATAAAAGTCCCATTATCCAAAAATGTGGTAACTTACATTCACCACTCCCTGCACAATGATCACTAAAAACTCATTGCCCCTTTAACTTGACTGTGTGATAGACCGAAACATATTCGGAAGTTAAAAATCCTTGGCATGGAAGCTAAACCATCATCATTGCAACTAGCTGCCTAGGACAATAAGCCGATTGGTTTTCTGGAAAGCCCGATAAACTATCGAAGGATTCACAAAAAAAAAAAATCACCAAAGTGATTTTGATGCACAGAAGACCTCTTATGGGATTCAAAACCGAGAGCACGTATAATGGCAATAATTTCCTTAGATATATAAATACTGGATTCGTTCTGATCAACTCTCATTGGAGACCACATTGTACGTTTATCATCATCTTGGTTTACGTAAAGTGCCATGCCAGGGAAACGGACAAATTAAAGCTCATATCGCTGTTGAAATCACTTTACCTATATGATGCGGGTACGTCCGGTGTAAGGAGAAAATAGTGATGCAAACAAACAACAGAAAAGGGAATGCTTAATGTTTCACAGCAAACAATTGAGTGCTACTATGGTGATTTTTGCCACCCTGACGAAAAGAGTTCAATATTGGTAGACTAGTATTAAACTAAGCCGCGATGATTTCAAATGGAATGTGTGTTTGAGTAACTTGGATTCAAAATTTATCCCCGAAGGGTATGTGTTTATTCCTATTCAGTATCCCACTATTGTTACGAAGTAACACTCCCACCACATTTGTCCCACTGAGAAACCAAAACAAAATATAAGTATACATATATAAAACCAGTATATAAAAACAAAACAAATCATTCATTTAGATAATCAAAACATGAAACATACATTTACATAAGCAAAATAAAACATTCATTTGCATTTTCAAAACATAAAACATAAATTTACATTTTCACCTTAAACACATATAAAATATAAAACATAAAAACAAAACATAAAACACCGCATGCATTTTCGCTTTCATACATTCATTCATTTAAATTCATTCGAAATCGAGATCAATCATCACCGTTGAAAAATATCATACCATATAATGATTGAATGGTCTGATTTGGTCTCTCAGCGGAGTTACGGTATGGAGATAAGAAAACGCCAGTGGCTTCGTACCACCCGATAAGAAAGCAGCAGAAATTGAGAGTCAATGTTAAAAGTTGGTTATAAAAAAGTCGAGTAAGATCTAAAAAGCGGGCAACACCAATGTAGGGAGAGTCGAAATTAAAACCTAATCAAGTTCTGTAAGACGACCGTGTGTGATAATAAAAACAATTTAACTAAAACTAATCAATTTGTTTGAATCGAGTGCACTTGCCATCGAAGTCTACAGCGTTTTGAAATGATAGTGAAGAACGTGTGATTCGAACTGACGCTATGAGAGTAAGAATCACCAAAAATTGAACCTAAGCGTAACACATCAGGCTACTGGCCGTGTTTTTATATTTGTCCTTAGGTCGGGTATTGATGACTGCGGTGTTCCGCCGAACAACGTCCGCAGTAAAAGGAAATAAAACAACCGGATCACGGAGACGATCACACAAATGAAACACTGCGAAATGTTTTGCTTTAATTTTTGGTTTTATTTAACTACTTATAAAGATTACGGATTTTAATATTCCGATTTGTAATGTTTTGTTCACACAACGACTCTCTTAATCGACACGACTATATTTCTGTTCTAGTGCACACGAATCTCGCACAACTCACAACTCCCGTTACTCGAATTTGTTCGTTTCTCGCATCGCCGATACCTCCTCGATGGGGTTCTCTAACGTCTCGTCTCTGGACGGATGCTCTAAGTCGACTGCTCGATAAAGACTAATCTTTAATTCGACTACTGAATTCGTATCCCCCATCGTAAGGGAAATTTTCCCAACGTATCTGTGAAACAGAATTTCCTATCGTATCCGTGAAGCGGAATTTCCCATCGTATCTGTAAAGGAAGGTTTTTCATCATAATCATCATTATCATTAACTTTTCCGACTTGGTTATCGGAATCTTGTTCCTTTGTCTTATGATCGGTGGTGCCGTCGCTTATTCTCCGATCTTTTTCTATGCGTTGTTTGTTTTTCCCATCTGGCCTGAGAAACGAGGGTTCTCATGCTATTCAGATGAATACAAAGGACTATGTGATCGGTAATGCTTTGTTTGCCTTTTCCATCATAAACATCTATCAGGGATAGTGTTATGAAATTATGATTGTATGTCTACGGGGCGGCAGTTAAACGATATGCCTTGTTTGCATAAGCGTGCCTTTGCATTAGGTCCTACAAGGGATTTAGGTGCTAATTGTATGTAGCTACCCGAATATGCATCCCTTGTTCTGTTAATTTACCGATAATGGTATTTCGTGGGAAACCATCGCGTTGCTGCTCAGGCTGGGTGGTCGATTTACATGCGATGATTTCCTGCATTTTGGGATTGGTTTTGCATACGATGTATGGATGAAACATTGAACTCGATATTGGAAGCTTTTGGAACGTTAAGTTCCTTGCTTTTTGATATCGGGTTCAATGTTGTTACAATTTCTTATAACCTTTGTTACAGGTATGATCACCGGCTATTGGGACACGTGACTGTGGGCACGTGTAATGAATACAGGTAAGTATATTCCTTGGCGGAAAGGACATCTCGACCTATAGTTGGTTGTGCCGTTCGTAGAACCGCTACAAGTCCATAAAGGAAGAAAGTGCGTTAAAACCACAATCAACGTGACATCGGACAGTGCGCACGTACTCGGACATTCGTGACCCTCTACATATAGTGCGCGATAATTATAACCTGACTCAAGGTGAAATTGTTTAATTGAAATTATTAACACAATAAAAAAGAGAAAATCTTGTAGAATGTGCTCGCAGTGAATTTGGTGAACGTGTTGATTCCGTCGGCTATTTAGGGTTTCCTAGAGAAACTTAAAAATTGTCAAAAAGTGTTTAGAATATATACACAATTATAATTTACAGCTTAATACTAACCACCCGTGAGAGCGCATGTGAGCACGTGTTTAGCAAACAAATAAAAAGTTCCAGTGAAAGAAAAACAAAACGAAAATAATAAATAGAAATAATAAAAAAGCAAAAGGAACTAGAGTATGCTGAAATTCCAAAGTGAAGCCAACCTAATAACTGGTGTACAACAAAGACTGGCCTGCTATCTTGTATGCAACAAGCTCGGTGTACTGACGCTCAGGATGCAAAATGGAAGAGAAAAAACAAATAAATAAAAAATTGAAACGAAAGTCAGAGTTAATAAAACGCCCTGCGAGCTCCTCACTGACACGATCGGCGACAAAAATCAACACGCCAAACGAGGCAGAGACTTGCTCGAAAAGGGGCACAAAATGGAAGAGGACAATACATTCCTCCCGGTTCCATATAGTGACGACGATGTGACCAATAACATGTTTGCATGTTTAGCGTCTATTGAGATTGAAGACGAGGAGGAGGAAATCAGCGACTTTCCAAGAGGGCTATCCCGATCAAGGGCACTATTAGCTGAGAAGCGTCGCAAAAAGAAGGAATTGGCTGAAGAGGAACAGCAGCAGAAAAAACGACAACAATGTGCACGACGAAAGCCTAACCAACAAAAAGAATATCCACCGCAACAGATTACTCAACAACAATCACAACAAGAGCATCAGGCAGCAATAAGGAAAGCGAAGGTGCCACCCATCAACAGTACAGATATGGATTGTAACGAACTGGTGAGTTATGTAAAGTTTCTATTGGGGAGGATTTTTCAATTAAAAGACTGAAAGGAAACAGGTTTTCCATACAGACAAATTCGGTTGAGGACTTCGAAAAAATGAAAAATGTGCTAAAAGGGACCACCGCGGAAATTTTACACGTACAGCCCGAAAGCAATAAAGAATATAACGGTTCTACTAAAGAGCGTCGACCCTAAAACAGTACCAGAATTGCTACTGTGGCGTTTCTAACAGATACACACACAATATACAAGCAAATAGTGAAGAACACCAAAAGAAAATCGAATAAGAAGATGCATCAGCCGTATACCAAGCAATAACAGTCGAATGTACTTGAGTTTAGAAATCGAATTCGTACACGTGTAGTGCTCTGAAAAGTCCTACGATCTCTTTCCCCTACACAAACATCCAATCCCTACACCTAAAAGTGGATGAATACAAAACACTCATCTAAATTCAAAATTCGCAATAAACGAATCAAATATTCGTTTATCGCCCTTGTACTCAACTCCCCATAACCCTCAACTCAAATCCACAAATACATTCTCCTATATATCTATAAAATCCCTAATAAACGAATCAAATATTCGTTTATCATATACACCCAATTTCTCATAATCCAAATAAAACCATACGCAAACAAAATCCTAATTCCAGTGCATATCCTCATATGGACTACGATTTAATGAGAATTCATAAAACTGAATTCTTATCTCAAAACAAATATTGGGCACCACACCCAGTGTATCTAAATCGAGATTTTGCGTTCGAATCGATCATTTCAAGATACAAATCTCGATTTGTTTCCGTTTAAAAGGAGCATGCATCGTGATCTTCGCGGCCAAGTTTTGGCTGACGACTGGAAAGTAGGGCTGTGGTCCATCCACAAAAACAATCCCTTACTAGTTTCCCCGTGTCGAGCAACCCCAGCGGAGGCCGAAGGCTGTTGAATCTGGAATTAGCGGCGTTAGAGTCCACTACAATCGGTTGCTACTCTTGAGGAAAACGGCGCGACCGGAACGGGCCTTCTCAGGCGCGGTCTAAAGTGATACGTCATCCTTTTAAAGAGAAGGAGACGCTACCTGAGAGCAAGGCCATTATTATTACTACTACACACGCTGCAGTAGCCTGATGCTTCAATGCTTCGCTTTTCACCTGTTTTGTCGGGTGTTCAATTCACCTTCTTCACTATCCTTGCTAAACGCTATAATGGGTGACCCAGACGTTATCTGTACACACACAGCACACACACTCCCATGGTAAACTGGACTTTACTACTACAATCACACAACTTCTACGCGGAGCACCGGCACACTCGCCTGCTCTGACATTCTCTCGATCACTCTCTCGCTCAGTGGTTCGCTTTTCAAAGTTGATTGTAACGAAAGTTACTGGGAAGGAAGTGGTGTGGCGTTTCTACCAGATACACACGACCAATAGTGAAGAACAACACCACCTAAAAGACAAGTCGAACAAACAAAAGCACATCCATTAAAGCCATATACCGTAGTAATAATATAGCATTTCCACGTCAACCGAGTGTACTTGAGTTTAGAAATCGAATTCGTATAAGCGGCATTGGCCTGATGTGTTGAGCATTGATTTCATTTTTAGTGATTCTAATCGTCATAGCGTCAGTTCGAATCACACGTTCTTCACTATCGTCGCAAACGCGATAATTGCTGACCCCGACGTGATCTGTACAAACAGCACACAATATCCCATAGGTAAACAGATTACTACTCGATCTAGACTTCCGCATAGATCACCGGCACACTCACCTGCTCCGACGTCCTCTCGCTCGCTCGTTCCTCGTTCCGTCGTTCGCACACGAAGCTGATCGTAACAAAGTTACTGAGGGGGGAGTAGGGTGGCGTTTCTAATAGATACACACACGACATGCAAACAAATCGTGAAGAACACCAGAACAAAATCGAATAAGAAGATGCACCAGCCCTATACCAAAATAACATAGCAATTCTACATCAGTCGAATGTACTTGAGTTCAGAAATCGAATTCGTACAAGCGGCATTGGTCTGATGTGTTGAGCATTGGTTCCATTTTTAGTGATTCTAACCGTCATAACGTCGGTTCGAATCACATATTTTTCACTATCGTCACAATACGCGATACTACTACAAACGCTGCGAGAGCTTAACTGTAATGATCTTGAGTTTATCCCGGTAAAGCCCTTCAATACAGCTAGGGCTAGACGAGAGAATCGTAAACTACCATCCTACATGGTGCAGCTGGGCCCCGGTAGCAAAATTGGTGGACTTAGGAAAATCACTAGGCTGGACCATCAAATTGCCACATGGGACAAATTGAAAAAAAAGGCAGAGATATACTCCTGTGTCTCTGCTGCCAAAGGTTTGGGCATACATAAGATGGGTACAGGGCCACAGCGTAGAACAATGCGTGTTAGGTAACGAAATGGTAGACGACAGATCTCTTCTAAAGTGTGCTGTTTGGAAGAGCGAGGGACACCCCGGTAATTATTGGGGCTGTCCTAAACTCCGCGAACTACAGGGAAAAAAGTGCTCACAGCAACCAAAAACACGCCCGATAGTTCAAGCTCGACCAGCACTAAACGTAACACCCCAGTTCTCTACAGCTAGTAGGACAAACACGTCACAACCTACCACACGGGTACGGCTGCAACATACTATGCCTCCAGTGCTCACAACCCTGTTCGCTATTCAAACGCAGATGACACAAAGCAAAAACAAATAAAGGAGTAGGACACTAGACTAGACTGGCTCTATTCGCAGTTGTCCCATCAATATACACCCCCGAACAGAAAGCACAATTAAGGCTCTAGTCGTGAATGTAAATTCATTTATCAGAATCGAGAGAAGAGCCGCTCTCTTTAAACTGTTGCAAGACGAAAGCCATGACGTGCTTCTAGCTGGCGAAACTAAACTTAACCAGACCCAACTCCACACAAGGACGAGGCGTGGCAATATTTGTTAGTGAGATGTGCAGATTCCGGGTGCGTGAGGCGTGCATCATCCGCATACCCCCTCGACAAGCAAAGGGGGTGTATGTGATATCTGCCTATGCACCAGAAGGACATCAACAAAATCTATTTATAGTGGAGCTAGAAACTCTTTTCCGGTGCTTACAACTTCACTCTGAAGGGAACTATTACATCGTAGGTGGCGATTTAATTGCTAAATACCTAAATTGGGGAAATAGTATATATTTCCAAAAGCTGATAAAAGCCAACTATAGGTTAGCAGCAAATTTGTATTGGAACAACAAAGTTCGGGCGGTAAAATCCAACAAGCCTAGTATGTTCCCGCAAATTAATAAAATATTTAGACGGATTAATGAAAACGAGATCCAGTGTCTCCAAATACCACAAACTGCCGAAAACCAACGAATGGTGACAAATATAGGCACAGACAGAAACAACGCCATCCTAAACGATGGATGAACTTTTTATGTTTGGGGATCCCTTGGAAAAAGTGTATGTTGTAGGGGCCGTCTTTCAAGAACTGTACAAGGCAAATGAAGTCGCAACAATGACTTGGAGGATAGAGTTCTACTGAATTATGGTCATCTTCGAAATGACATTTCTCAGTGGCGATCAGAAAACTATGGTGTTATCGAATTCAGTAATGAAAATTCGGAAAACGCCGAAACACTGTCGAAAGCGCTAACAGCCTTTTGATCACTAGTGAAGACTTTTGAACAAAAAATCAGTTGGAATAGATGGAGTACCCAATATAGTACTCAAACATCTTCCCCCAATCGCAATTGACTTATATGCAGTCTTGTTTAACAACTCTGCGATCGATCAGTTTGTTACCGAGTATCAATAAAGTATTCGAGAAGGTTCTAAACAAGGCTGCACTTAAATAGGCTGAGGAGAGTAACATTATTCCAAATAAACAGTTTGGTTTTAAAGCTGGTCATGAAACCACACATGTCGCAGCTAAACTGGTTTCCGACATTCAGTGCAATAAAAGTCTGAAACAGTACACAAGTGCCTGTTTGATTGACTTGGAGAGGGCCTTCGACACCGTTTGGCACATGAATGAAAGGAAATTCGTCGTCAAAAGTGGCAAAGTGACCTCCAACATTACTTACAAATTAAAAAAACGGTCTCCAACAGGGAGCGGTGTTATCTCCGATCCTTTTTAATATTTACACTAGCGACTTGATAGGGTCTCTTCATCAGGCTATTGCGTATGCAGACGATCTGATAATATATAGAACAACACCAAAAATTGAAATCACGAACGGATTATTACAGGATTTCAATGATGTTCAGCGATACTGCGACAACTGAAAACTCAAAATCAATATCCTGAACTGTGAAACCATCCTCTTTAGAACACCACTGACTGAATCTACCAAAAACACCAGGGCAAACTGCGAAAGCTAGCAATTATGGGACCAGACGAACAAACACCGGAAACCAAAAATGTAGTCAAATACTTAGGCATCTGGCTGGATCAGTATCTATATTTTAACCAACATGTAGAGGCTGCGCTGGCCAGGGCAAAGACAACGTATGCTATGACAAGAAGACTTTCATAGCAGTCAAGTTGACAGCAGAGTTAAAGTTATATGCTACATGGCTCTTATCAGACCGATGATCATATATGGATGTTCAGTGTGGTTTAATGTGGGATCTAGCTTAATGGAAAAGATTCGAATTTTTGAGAGACAATGCCTCAGGACGTACCTTAACTTACATCGGACTCCTGAATCCGATCATAAAAAATACCATCCCAATGAAGCGTTATACAGTGGGGGCCAATATAAAAAGAGTGGATGTCTTTACGATCAAGCTGATCCGAGGACATCTTGCGAGATCAATGAGCTCGCCGAACGATCTTTAATTGTTGGTGCATATTATCCAAACAATATATATTATGTCCGTCGCAATGGCTTTATTCCACCAGAAGCATTCCTCAGCGTTGGTATGAACGGCCTCATACAAAATGAATCCGCTATACCGTTGATTTGTGACGTGCGTCGGTCGAGCATAGATAAACGAATATGTTATAATCGAGAGATTGCGTTCACAGATGAAGAGCGCCTCGAGCTCAGTAGGGCAGTAGGACAGAAAGACCGAATAAACAACACCATCGAATTTGGTGGCTGAGTGGCAATTAAAAACCTGTTTTTTACCATATAAAACTGGCAAAAAAAAAATAGATAGATAGATAGATTTATCATTTCAAAGATTGAGTTTAGATGTTAGGTTTAGGGTTAAGTTAAAAAAAAGTTTTAGTTAGTTTAGTATTTAAGTTAGATATAAGGTAAAAACAATAACAAAATCAACGTTTTTTTTGTTCCTCATTTTCTTTGCAACGAATTAAGTTCATTAAAGTTCATGGAAACAAAACAATCGTAATTTCGAAAGACAATTGTTCACGCTTTAAGCGTACGCATGTAACTTAGAGTCCGCAAGGGACCAGTAAGTTAGGAAATAAGATACAACCATAAGCTAGAGTTTAATCATTTTTGTCTAGCGAGTAAGTAAAATAGAATAAGAGGAAGAAATAAAAAAAAATTATGTGAAAAATGAAAAAAATGAAAGGGTGAAGGTGCGGTATATCTGCTTTATTAATCCGTGAACTTCGATTCAATATTGGATCGGGCAACGACATCCAACAGACTAAACTAATTAAAAACGATCAATTTTGGTCTACATATTACAGTGCGTTGGGTATTTGATGTGGTGTAGATAAATACGCGTTAATTATCATTAAATAACATAAATTAGACCGTCCACAAAGTGAATTGAAAACGAAGCTGTGCACGCTACTCGCACGGGGATATCATTTTGCCATTTGTCCCAAGTTGACAATGGAGCCATACAAATTGGCGTCCGACTAATTTGTGTCATTACAAGGAAAACAGATAATCGTAAACCACCAAATTCTTGTTGTTGCTATTTGAAAACCAATGAGGGGTCGTTCCTGGAGGAGCAACATTGCAACTTGGTCCAACTATTTAAGAAGGGAAAGTTGGTGCCCCCAAAGTGAAGTGCTCCAGAGTGAAACTAAGTAGCCTTCTACTCAGTTATATTATATTTTTTTGTGTGTACCGAGATTTGACCCTTTAACCTCGTGTCGTCCAGAAAAAAGTCTGGGGCTGGAGGTGTGGCATCTTCATGAAAAGGGAGAACCTAGTTTGCTTCACTATTAAGCAGCTTCTACAAAGTTAGATAACGACTGTTAAGCCAATTTGCATTTCTGTTTTAAAAAGATAAAATCCATATTGCACCAAAACATACGAACAGTGCCAAAAATGATTCCAGCCAAAAGTAAGAGGAATGAATTTTAGCCAAAATACTTTTCTCTACCTGAGTATAGTTAATATTTAACGACACAACTTTCTCACTGTTGAACTACAAAGGATCGCGTACCTGTAGAGGAACTAAAAATATTTTAAGGATCTGCTTCGTTTTAAATATCAAATGTTTGCTTATTTTTGGCCAACTTATGACACCTTATTTTCTCACTATACACGTGAAAACTTTCACGTAAAGCTATGCGTCTACGAGGCCGTGCACACAACCTGCGGTACATTGCAATTCAAATGCAAAACTTGCAAATGTTCCACGTATCTGAAGATCTTAATGAGTTTTGTTAACGGATTTTTCAACTTCTCGTTAGATGCTTTTCTTTCCCTTTTTTGGTGGGTGTCATGTGAGTTTGTTTTATAAATAATTTTAAAACAGCGTTTAGGGGTTGCATATGGGTTGTTTTGCATATGACTTAGTAAAAGTTATCTCTAAGAAGACGGGTTTGGATTTCAATAATGAAAACTTCGACTAGGGCTCAGAAGGACATTAAACAGTATAACCGCCATTAATCCTTTACAATGCCAGCTATGATCCTATCACATCATCAGTCATGCAATCTAGATAAAGAATTCGGTTTCATTTCTAAATTGTTATTTATGGAAAATGTTGGCACGGAATCTGCAGTCATTTAGCTAGTACAACCTTTTGGAGTTCCAAGAGGGCATCAGTATGAAATTTAATAACAGCCGTTTCCCATAATGTGGAATTATAGTGTAGAATTATGCTATGCAAAAGCCCATTTAAAATAAGATTAAGTTTGCACCTGAAATCTACTTATACCACGCTATGCATCCACTACCGTTTAATTTGCTTGAGTTCTCACAGCAAAACTTTGAGATACCAATTGGATCTGAAGCATAGAATTTAACACCTAACTTGATATCGGTGTGAATATAGTTGAGCTGCTCGTACAAACTGAAATTTAAAGCAGAAAGGTGGGGAATTGCAAGAAAAAGCACAACAAAAATGGTTGTTACCAAACTTTTGCATTTAGTTCGTTAAGCATAATCCAGAGCCTTACATCATATTACCACTAGCACACGGGAGAAAAGTTTATCGTTTTGAAGTTCCAGATGTGGAAACATAATAAGGGCTACTGAAGACTCAGGAAGCAGCTATACGAGTTGAAAAAAAGAAGTTACCGCTCTAATTAGTTTTAAATAAATTAACATATATAACATATATTTTGACCATTGATATGGCCAGCTAAAAGGGGAAGAAAGTAGTCAACATGATGCACATATTATAAATCTATTTCTGGCTAGTAGAACTGTGGTCTTGACCTTCTGCTGCCCGAAACTGGAAACAATCGTACGGACAAATGTATGGGGTTTCTTAGGAGTCATCGTGCCATAACTTTCGCGTTTGTTGTCTAGATGCATCTATTAGAACCTTGAATAAGATCTTGCTGTTTCCAATAGATGGCGTTACCAGAACGGCGTGCATTTAGTTTAATATGGTAACACATCTACAAGAAGGTGCTATACGTGTATGTCATTTCCGTAAAGTGTCCTTTTCCACAGTATAAACATGTCGAGCTTCTGGCCAGAGAAGAAAACTTACCGAGGATTCTATCACACTATTTTATTTAAAAATATTGCACTGGAAGTACACAAAATTCTTATTGAGACTTGCAGTGACTTCATTTTTCAAAAGCAACATGCAGTCTAGACGCTTCAAAAATTGTGATTTTGATGCTAAAGAAAAGGGGGTTCTGGTCCATGGAAAAAATGGAATACGAAGAATTGGAGGGCTTCGTTGTGAAGACCTCTATCAGATTCTAGACGAGCTCGCATAATCAGTAATCACAGTGACATCGGACAGTACTCGGTCGTATTAATTGCTAGTAAGCTAGTGCTAATTGTCCTCACGTTGTACACATTTCTTCTTTCTTCCTCACTCTTTTCCCGGAAATATAAACGAAATAAGTAATTGTTGCAGGTCCGCCAATATTGAGGACATTTCATTTGTGACGTAGTAACTCCCCAACCACCTTTGTCCAGCTGAGAAACATGCTTACATGCTTAAATTAAAACATAAAATTAATACACACAATTAAAACATAAAACATGCAATTTAAATTTTTAAATTTTAATTTAAAGCACGATCGGCTTTATTGATTTATGCCTGTCTAGGACGATGGTTTGACATAGACTCTGTTATCTTTCCTTCGATCATGAAGGATACATCAATTGTTTGCACACACAGCAGATGTCTTTCCAACAGAACTGATGTATGTCTCGCAGTACATTTTTTATTTTCTACATTGAAAATGTTCATGATCTGCGAAATCTGATTGTGTGGATGCGTGTGATACAATACTTAGAACCTTGTATTTACACAAGTGTTCATTTATGGTCAACGATGGCAAAGATATTTTATATATCTTATTGCTTCGCTACCATGGAATTGTTATCAGTTATAAGTAGCACATTATTTCCTTTGTGCCGTCATTGATTTTTCGAAATGTGGTATCTAGATGCTATGATCCGACTGTGTATGCATTTTACAGGTACATTGGACATATTGATTAGGATTAACCTCCCAAAAGGACAGTATGATTCTACGAGAAAGCCAACTGGGAAGATCTGAACGAATTTTTTGGGAAGTTAAATTGGTCGTTATTTTTCCTCAATAACACACAATATCGTTATTTTTCCTCAATGCTGTGGGTCCACAGAGAGTAAAGATTATCAAACCCAAAATAAATGTGTGGTTCAATTCTGGGTGCAGAGAAGCCATTAAGACTAAAGAGTTAAGTTTCTGGTTGTATAAATCATCTAGAAATGACTGCAATGGACATATTAAACGCGCAAACTTCTTACACCACCAAAGAGTAAGACAAAAAATACAACACTCTACCACAGGTAGTAGGAAATGCTGGGCATTTATGAAAAACATTCAAAACTCAGTCTCCTCATCCATTCCATCGCTTATACTCGATTACAGGCCGGTCACAAGTGTAATAGAGAAGACGAAACTACTTGCAGCACATTTTGCAGGAAACTCGACGCTGTCTACTACCACATTTATTCCGCCTGAACTTGACCATAAGCAACACACCATGAGCCAGATTCACTTCCGAATGCGTACCGTTGCCCGCGCTAAAGGAGCTAAAGGCAAACAAATCCGCTGGTCCTGATGGCATTCCCCCGATTCTCTTGAAGAAATGTTCTTCTTCGCTCGCTAAACCACTGCGTAACACTTCCATTTGTCTTATTCTACTGGCCGTTTCCCAAAGAGATGGAAGTCAGCGAACATTCAGCCAATTCCCAAAAGGGTGACAAATCATCTGTGGGGGTTTCTCTATTCTATAGGAGGAACAACCCACAATTCCAACCACAATTCCTACCTAATTTCGACCGCTTCCAGCGTGTCATACCTACCCATTTCCTTTATAAGTTATTACCCTGTAAAACACGTCAAAAGGACGCATAGCTAAACTCATTATCCTATGCAGATAATGCATAATTGAGTTTAGCTACAATTTTCGCTATACGGCAACACTATTGCTCTAACCATGGGATTTCCACCGGAAATTCCATTCATATTGGTTAGCAACAACCAAGTCAAACCAAGCGACGCGGTTGCATCATCGTCCATTGGCTTGGGTATTTACCAACATTCCATAGGGTTTTCCCTATGGTATTATATCCCCAGCCGACGCAGCGTCCTATTGACTTTTCCCAGATCAGCCATTCGCTTGGGATCAATGATCTCTTTTTGCAGGTGAATAATATCAGCTAAGTTTTCCTCTCTCTCGTATTTCTGTCTTTCTATAGTGCGATGACCTATGAGATCATCACTAGGTCAGTAGACCAGTCGCATACGCGGCACTGATGCACACACACTAAGCCAGATCAACCCTGGGTTATTGTGCTTTCCCTTTTGATTTCTCCATTCTGGCTACGCCCATCGACGTCGAACGAATACACAAGTACGTTTCTACCTCGATGAGTGTGGTGAGTTGGGGAACCCACAAGAGAGCATGATTACCATTGGCGGATCGATGTGTAAAGGCAGAAATCACGATTTCCACCCTAGTTCAGTTAGTCACATCTTAATCACCAGGGCGAAAGGTGGCGTCGCGTATTTCGGCAACAATAAAAAAACTAACGAAATAAAACGAAGAATCATTAATTTAAAACCATTCCGAGAGTGTAAAATTGTATATTGTGTATGTTTTAAGTTCATCTATGTAAATAAGGATGCTTGTAAACCAAATGAAATATTAAAAAAATAAAAATAAAGAACATTATCTATAAAGGAACCTCCAGTGAGTTTCATTTATTTACTCTTTGTTCGTGGGTTAAAGTGAATCCTGTGCCATACGCTGGCATAATACTATTACCCCCACGCATCCCTCACTTCTTATCGACGCATAGGACTAACTTCTATTCTCTCGAAGGCAATGGAATCACTGATTAACCGGCAACTTTCGAAATATCTGGAATCAAATGACCTCCTCAATGAACGCCAATATGGCTTCCGGAGCAAACGGTCCACAGGAGATTTGATGGCGTACCTTACCGAAATGTGGAGCTATTACAGAGTTTGGCATTCAGTGCTTTCCTCAAAATTGCATTCTTATGAAGTGCACAATTCCCTAATCCGATGGATAAGAGACTATCTTTCTGGCCGTTCAATTCAAGTGGTTCTTGACGGTGTGAAATCTGTCTCCCATCAAATTAATGCAGGCATTCCCCAGGGTTCTGTATTCTCAACCACTCTCTTCCTTATCTTTATAAACGATATCATGTGCATTATCCACAACCCAATCCACTCGTTTGCTGATGATAGCATGTTGAGTTTCTCATACTCGTATGAACATTCCCGAGCAAAATTTGCGAATGTCATTACCAATCGGCTGATTAGGCTTAAACATTGAATTCCGACCTCAGGAAGATATATCAATGGGGATTATCTAACCGAGTAGAATTCAATTACTCGAAAACTCCCTGTTGCCCCATATCGTCAAGGGCGAACCCCAAAGTAAATATACTCTCGATGAACGGCACTTGCATCGACGAAGCCGAGGAACTATCAATCTTCGGCACTCGAATTAATTCTACTCTTAATTGGAATGACCACATATTTGGAGCTGCGAAAAGTGCGGCCAAATGCATGGGGTTCCTTAAGAGATTCAAAAAATATTTCATTCCATCCAACCTGGTCACTATTTACAAGGCGTATATTCGTCCCAAAATGGACTTCAACTCCAATATTTGGTCAGGCGCATCCAAATATGCACTACACGTGCTCGACAGTATGCAAAAACGAGCAGTGAAACTTATTGGGGACCCAGTCGTAAGTCGATAATTCCGTCGTTAGAACATAGTCGCAATGTATCATGCCTATTTTTTTTCTATGATATGATTGTTGCTCAACTGAACTTGCACAACGCGTTCCGCCTCCTCAGACATTATCCCGCGATACTCGTCAATCTTTGAATGCGGATCAGTTGGCGTTGAAAACAACTTCAGGCGCACAAATAAATATAGAGAGTCATTCTTTAGCCGAACCGCACGCATGTGGAATGCTTTACCTGATCATGTGTTTCCTAGTCGTTGTAATGTCTAGGCATTTAAGGCCAATGTACATCGATACCTCCTTTCCTTATCTCCTTCCTCTCCATCCGCTCGCAGTGTGCTCTGAGATTTAGGGATACTTCGAAATCCCCTTTTGTGCGCGCGTTAGTATAAAAAAAAAATAGACATATTTGGGCTCACATGAAGGTGAATCCTGATAATGGTGGGGGATAATATAGTACTCGGCGTTTTTCTCTGGAAAAACTCTCCATTTGACGAAAATCGCTGTCCTCCGAGCGGAATTGTTAGGTTAAGAAACAAAAAGAAGTCGCTCGGGGCTAGATCTGGTGAGTAAGGTGGATGGTCAAGCTGTTCAAACCGTAATTCGTGGATTTTTACCATGGCAACCGCTGAGGTGTGAGACGGCGCGTTGTCTTGGTGAAACGGGATTTTCTTTTTCTGCGAATGTGGCCATTTTCCCGCAGTTTCTGCCTTCAGTTGGTCAAGTAATGATGCGTAGTATGCTCCTGTAATGGTTTTTCCTTTTTGATGATAATCGATTAAAATAACCATGACTATCCTAAAAAACAGTCGCCATCACTCTCCCACTGTTTTGACTGTATTTTTGTTTCAGGCGTATAATGGTGTATCCACGTTTCATCGACAATAATTAATCGGTGCCAAAACTCGGATTTATTGGGCCTATACTGCGCCAACAGAGCATCGGAAATGTTCATTCGAACACGTTTTTGGTCTAACGTGAGCAAACGCGGCACCCAAGGCGCGGACAACTTTCCCATGCCTAAATCTTGATATAATATGTGACAAACACGTTTTTTGGACATTTTCTTAGCCACTGCTATCTCTCTCACTTTAATTCGGCGGTCGTCTAGCACCATTTGGTGAACTTTAGCGATGTTATCGACAGTTGTTGCAGTTTTTGGATGTCCCGAACGTTCATCCCCTCCCAAGCTCTCAAGGCCACGTTTAAATTCAGCTGCCCAAAATTTCACTAATATAAATGGTGGTGCAGAGTCACAGAACCCAACTCATCTTTGATTTGCGTAGACGTATTGCCTTTCAAAAACAAAAATTTAATGACAGCTCGATATTTTATTTATTTATTTATTTATTTATTATCAATTAGTAATGTAAAATTACATATCAATAACTTAACCTAATGAGCCTAGCAGCGGGAACCTATTGGCTCTGTATTTCTAATTTACAATTTAATCTTAATGCTATTTACAAATTTATTTACAATTTCTATGTTGTCGGTAGTGGGATCTGCTAGAATTGTATGAATATCTTTATTGGGAAATAGTTTGTCTTTCAAGGGTTTTAGGTGAGGTCTTTCAAAATGTGAGTGATTGTAAGTGTTGCGTTGCATTTTGGGCAGATTGGGGCTGTAGCTCGGTGGAGCAGGTGCAGGTGTGTAGCAGCTGTATGGCCTAATCGCAGCCTCACAAAGTTTGTGATTTTGGATTTGGACAAGTTAGTTGGGTAAGAAGGGTGAGTTTTGAAAGGGTTTACCATTTTATAGGCATGGTGGCGAGTATCCCAGTTTGTTTGGTTTATTTGTTTTTGTTGATTGCTGATAATCGACAGTAGATCGGCTCTTGTGTAGGTGTTGAATTTATGTATTGGAGCTCTTTTGGCTGAGTTGGCTGCGGCGTCTGCATTCGCGTTACCGCTGATGGCGACGTGACTGGGAGTCCACATTAGTTTTATTTTATTGCAGTATTTAATGATATTCCGAATATTAGAAATGATATCATCAGTGTTGTTGGTGTTTCTTATTGAGTTGAGTACCGACAGGCTGTCGGTGCAGATGACATATTTTTCTCTGTGGTTGGTGGCGAATGTTACGGCTTGTAAGATCTCGAAGGCTTCCGCCGTGAAAATGGAGCGAAATTCGGGTAATAGTCCGATTTTCTTTACTGCACCTTCTTCGGATGTGACCGCAAAGGAAGTATAGTTGGTTGTTTTGGATCTATCCGTGTACAGAAAGCGCCATCCGTTGGATTTATATTTTGAGGCGACTGACCAGAATAGTGCACCGTATATTTCCTTGTTTGTGTTTGGTTTTTTAAATGTTGAGAGTGTTGTTATGATATTATTATTATTTAGAAGCCATGGCGGGTAAGTTGCGGAGTATTTGAGAGTTTGTTTAAAATATCCAATTCCAATTGCTTGGCTTTATCTAAAATGCGGCTGATTGCAGATGGGATTCGATTGGTGTTTTTGTATCCTATTGTTAGTTTGATGTCTTTGTCAATTATGGAATTTCGCGAAAACGCTAATTTAGCTATTAGTTTTAATGATATGATTTCCATCCGGTCCTCGATTGTTGGGAGCCCAGCTTCAGCCAGTATATTTTTTATTGGTGTCGTTCTGAATGCAAAGGTGCTTCTTCTTTTATTATAGTTAGAGTAGTTTTTGGACTATTGCCATAGATATAGATGACTACGGGCTATTTTACTTAAAATTACAGATTTAGTAATTTTACATAGAGTGTTAATGTGTACGTTACTTTTCATGTTGCTTAAGTTTTAATAATATTGAGCCTCGCTGCTAATGATACTTTGAGTTCTGAACAATGTTGTTTCCAGGTATACTTATTGTTAAATGTTATTCCTACGATTTTGAGGTTGGGGACATTTTGGATTGTTTTGTTGTTTATGTTGGGGTGTATTTGGGGACAAAGTCGTCGTCGGCACACATGAAATAGTTTACATTTGACTATTGAGAGTCTGGCACCTGAAGAATTTGACCATTCTAAGATATCTTTCACTGTTTCAGTTAAAATGATTTTGCAGAAAGTTAGATCACTGGATTTACTTAAGATGTATATATCATCGGCGTAAATGCAATGATCTAGATGTTTCTGTTTGTGTATTATTGTACTTATGTCGTCAAAGGCGATCATAAATAGTACAACTGACAGTGGGGATCCTTGAGGGATTCCGTTGTGTAATGGAAATGTATTGGAGTAAACGTGGTTGGCTTTACATTGGAATTTTCTATTGCTTAGAAGTGATTTAACGTGCCTATATATATTGTTGCCAATTCTCCATTTTAACAATCTATTAAGTACGGTGTGAGCGTCTATTCTGTCGAATGGTTTCTCAAAATCAAGAGAGAGTATTGTGACGTGATTTTTGGCGCATAGAGCCTTTGAGCTGTAGTGGTCAATGTGGAGTAAGGCGTCTGTGCAACCTCTGTTGGATTTGAAAGCTACTTGGTTGATGGATGTCAATTTGTTTGTTTCCATAAACCAGAGTAGACGTTTGGCTACGTTTTTTTCTAATACCTTTGCGGGACAAGGAATTAAGGATATGGGGCGGTAGCCCTCCACCGTATCCTTATCTTTGTTCGGTTTGGGAATAGGTATTAAGACCACGGCTTTCCATATTTGTGGAATGTGTGATGTTTCAAGTATTTTATTGTATAACTTTATAATTCTTTGTTTTGCATAATGCGAAACGTTTTTTAACATTGGGTAAGATATTCGATCTCTCCCTGGAGTTTTGCCCTTAGTTATACTAAGGGCTGACTTGAATTCGATAAATGAGATGGGTTGTTCAATGCGTAGAGCTGCAGAGTTAGGAGTTTGCAAAGATAGTCGATTGTTAACGGATTCAATTTTCTTACGATTGAATTCGGGGTGAAAATTATTGTTGCCTGAGAATTGCGACCAGGTTTTGGCGAAGAGTTGGCTTATTTCCACTGTGTCTGAGATTTTAGTATTTTCGGAATCAAGGGATGAGATAATTATCGGATTGTGATTACCACTTAAGCTGCGTGGTTGTGGAGGATGTTGGATTGATTGAGGAAGTGAATTGAAGAAAGCTTTTTGCTTTGCTTTCTTTCATCTTCCTACGAAATTGTGCATTCGCTTTTTTGTATGCAACAAAATTAACCTGCGTGGGTCTTTTTTTAAATTCAGAGATGGCTGACATTTTGCTTTTTCTGAGAAGCGTTAGATCGGAGTTCCACCAAGGTACAAGGGATTCCTTGGGTGTAGTTTTTTGTTTGTTTTGTTCCGTTGAGGGTCCTTGTAATTGGCTCGATTTTAGAGTATCTGCGAAGCTTCCTGAAAGTTGATCAGGTTTGTGGATATTTTTTTCCATATAAATTCGTTTGGCTTCGCCCATTGAGCATTTGTTTGTGGTTTTTATTGTTAATACCTCTTTCGCTTGGATATACAAGGGACAGGTTTTATCCGCGGCCGAGTGAGGGAGCGAGTAGTTTGCGCACATAGTGCGACTGCAATTTACGGGGCTATGAGGTGGCAGATTACACTTTTCGCACATTGTGGTAATGATGCAGCGTTTGTGGTATGGCCGAGTCGTTGGCAGTTGCGGCATCTCATGGGGTTGTGGATATATTCGCTGACCTTAGCTTTATAAAAACCGATGTCAACCGACTTCGGTGGTTGGAATAGGTTAAAAGTAAATAACATAAGTCCGGAGGGTGTTCGCACTTTACAGTCATCTACTTTGGTAAATTTGTACACATCTGTGACTCTTTGTTGACCCTTTTCGGCTATTATTTCCGCTTCCGAGATGTTTATGAGACAAGGGGCGTACACTATGCCTTTGCATTCATTTAATTTTTCGTGTAATTTTACAGAAACGGGACACACGTTGCCAAAGTTTGTTATTTTGAGAAAACGGTCTGCGATTTTTTGAGAATTAGCTTTTACTAATAATTGTCCGTCTCATAGAACCGTGATTTGTTCATACTCTTTGCTAACATCGTCTATCACTTTTTTATGATGATATGATGATATAATTAGAAATTTTGGATCTTTTGTATTGTTCATTGTTGGTTAGCTAGGAAAAAATTCCTCTGTTTTCATAAGTGTCCTTTTCATTTTGTTTGGTCGAATATCACTATTTGTATCTTCTTTGTCCATTTTCACAAAAACACACATCGACTCACTCAAACGACTGTCAAATAAAAACTACGCATCCAACATGGCTGAAATTTTAGTGAGTGACAGTTAAAAGATGTACAACTACATTCACTAGCTTTTATTGAAGAGTGTATCTTCACGTTGAGGTCGAAAACTTTTCAGGTCACCCTCGTATGTCAGGTGTTTAACGACATTTACCACCACAAAGGCGACTACCTGACGTACACCAGCGCGATATCACATGAAATAACTTTGATAAAAGACTAAGCGTCTATAAATCAAAGGATGTACCGAAGCAGATGATTAATGAGCAAATTCGAGAAATGCTAGAGAATGATATCATTCAACCTAGCAAAAGTCCATGAAACTCAGCCTTATTGGTAGTTCCAAAGAAGGCGGCCCCAATGAAGAAACCCGATGAAGAGTTGCGGTCGACTTCAGGAAACGGAGTGAAAAACCCAAACCCAAAACCTGCTCCCTCGTATTGAGGATATACTAGACCAGCTAAGTCACTCACGTTACTTCTCCACACTCGATTTAGCCAGGGGCTATTACCAAGTCTTGGCTCCTCGATAGTATAGTGGTTAGTATACCCGCCTGTCACGCGGGAGACCAGGGTTCGATTCCCCGTCGGGGAGCCTCTGGCGCAAGACTAATGACCTTGCCCGAAAAAAACAAATCATTATGGAAAATTTAACAAGCCTCAGGACTTGCTAAATAAGGCCAAGACCGGCTCCCGGTTGTAGTGCCGATGATGATGATTATGATTACCAAGTCTTGGTAGATCCAAACTATCGAGACAAGACAGCTTTTAGCACAAGCTATGGACATTATGAGTTCAGAAGTATGCCATTCGGTTTAAATGGAGCACGTCTACGTTCCAGAGACTCATGAACCATGTCCTAACTGGATTGCAAGTTGTCGACTGCTTTGTTTATCTGGACGACATTGTCATATATGGGAAAAACCTAGAAAACCACAATGACGTACTCTTGAGTGTATTTGAAAAATTGAGACACCACAACCTCGAATTGCAACCGTAGAAATGCAGGTTCATACACAAAGAAGTAGTCTACCTGGGACATGTTTGTTCCGGAAATGGGGCAATGCCAAATCACGACACGACCGTTGGTGTCCGGGATTTCCCCATTCATAAGACAGAAATGTTCTGTCATTCCTAGGCCCGGCGAACTACTATCGGAAATTTGTTGCAAATTTCTCAAATATAGTGGACCCCTTAACGAAATTGTTAAGGTGGAACATAAAATTCACAAGGCCACACAAATGCCAGAAGGGTTAATATACCCAGATTTTACCAAACCCTTTAATCTGACCACAGATGCGACTAACGAAGGGAGCCGTGCTGTAACAAAGTGAAATAGGCAAAGAAAACCTATCGCTTATGCTAGTCGAACCTTGAATAAAGCGGAAAGGAATTACTCCACCATTGTAGTTGGCCATTGTGTGGGCGGCTAAGGATTTCCGTTGTTATTTGCAAGGTCATAAATTCACCGTATATACGGATAACAAGCCATTAAACGAACCACAAGCCATTACCACGTCACGTTACACTAGATTCCATCACAAGTTATCAGAGTTTGATCACCAACTCGGGCACAAACCCTGTAAATACAATACCAATGCGGATGCCTTAAGCCGCATCGTGCAAAATTGTGATGAAGCTCCCACACCATAAATGTGCAATGTAGTAACACGCGCCCAAGCTAAGAAACTAAGGGTGTAATACCATAAAAGATATTAACATAAATTATTTACTTGGCACCGGCAATATGTATCCCGCCCGTACCAAAGGGTTCAGTTATTTGAATTAGAACCTTACCTTACTGTTGTAGGGCGGTCCGCCCTTTCTGTTCCGGGTCCCAGTGGAGAGTCCAAACAAGTGAGAGTAGAATTATGTTAAGGTTTGTTTATGTCTTTATTTACCGAATAATTTTTATTATCCTGAATAACTTATTATTTCAGTAAGAGTAACATGTCCGCTATTCCAATGCTAGGCTGCAACCTGTCACTCTTAGTTTAGGACTGCTCGCGTGGCTCTAACAGAACCCTTTATATATTCCCAAAATGATTTCACACTCCTTCCCACGATCGCATCGTTCACTTGGAGACAGTTACCCGATTCCAACCCAGTCGCAGGCCATGCCAACGACGATGGGAACTGTAACTTTGCTTTTTGTTTATATTTTTACATTTTGACAACATAATTCATTTTTTGGAACTATAATTTAGTTTGGTTAATTTATGACAGTTAATGTCATATATGCATCCAACAAGGGCAAGCGACGAAGCCCAGGGAAGTTAAAAAGATGACAAGTCATCTCTTCACGAGAACCCCATTCCTTCCTGCACGAAAGAAGGAATGGAGATAACAAACCCCGACGAAATCCAGTTTTTACTTCGGGATTACCGTGGTCCTCCTTTGGGTGAACACCTCGGAGTGATTAAAGCATATAACAAAATACGTAGAACTATTGGTGGAAGAACATGATGCGTGACATTAAGCAATACATTAAAGTATGCAAAATTAGTCGAACCATGAAATCATCACCAAATCTACGTATGCCCATGGTAATCACCGACATTGCAAAGAGCCCATTGGAAAAAGTATATTTAGTTATAATAGGTCCTCTTGATTGAACTCCAACAGGTAACCAATATTTACTCACATTTGAAGACAATTTGACTAAGTATATAGATTGCTATGCCTTACCCAATGCGGAGGCAGAAACGGTGGCCACAGCCTTCTTTGACCAAATAGTTGCTCGGTATGGTGTTCCGAAACAAATGGTCACCGATCAGGGAAGTAACTTCCTAAAAGCGTGTGTAAGCTGCTCGGTGTCAGGAAACTTCAAACCTCAGCGTACCACCCAACATCGAATGGCGCTCTGGAGCGAACCCATCGTCCACTCGTAAAATATCTACGCAGTATGCATCCACCAACTATAAATTCTCAGTCATAGGGCCAATACCTGAGGACAGCAAAATTCATGTACAACATCAAACCCCAGGGTTTATAGCATTGGATGTTGCTGCGATTTTGTGGCCATAAAGGCCACGCGTGGGAATGGTGCGAATGTAGGGTGGGCTGGGAAAAAACAAGAAATTCGCGATCAACACTTACCGTCACATCCACCCAAGTGGCCACGTCTTAACGACAGTATCAGACCTGCGCGGTCAAACGTGGGTGGCAGGGGGTCAAAAGGAAGAAACCAACTGGTCGCGGAGGTACGCGCAACGAAGGCTGCAAACGCCCCCCCCCCCCCCCCCCCCGACCACAACACCATCGATTCAAAGCAGGCTGAAGGCGCTCTAGTTCTGCTAGCACGGAGTCTACAGAGGCTTCAAAGTGGAGCGATCTCTCGGCCAACGGGACGAATTTTGCGGCCGACATACTCACACGACGACGTTGTGTCGACAAAAATCAAAATGGGAGTGGTCGGAAAACTCCCGGAGGTCGGGTCGGGAAACCTCAACCCGACCGCACTAGATTCGCAACTCAGCCAAACTTGCTTAGCTTTTGCCAACCAAAGTCCCGATCGTCCAACTCCGTTTGGAGATTGGCCATAGAAGCACTACGCTCCTAATCGACACATCATAAGGCTGAAGGCACTCCATCCGACAGATGTTGTGGATGCTCAAAAGTCTACGATCCTTTACATGCGTATTGGCAAAGGTAAGTCTAGGGGATGTTGCTATAGGAATTTCAAGTTACACAAAGAAATTTCCTGCAGCTTCCAAGTAATGGGCTCCTTGCCGGGGCTGTCGGAAGACGGCCCTTTGGATAATGACTTCCTGTCGAAAAATTGCAAGGTCAATGGACCGTCGTTTGGAGTTTCCCCGAACAACCATAAATCGTTGACTTTGCAAATAATAAGAGTGAGGGGTTAGCATAAGGCAGTCGAGCGGGGAACCATACCAAGGGGACCTGGGAAGGTCCACACCGCGGTCGGCCATTACCTACCTATTCCAACAAGGTCGTGCACCGAACCCCAAAAGCCGTTAAAGAATGGAAAACGTTCGTAAAACACTCATCAACCAGCCCTTCGGCAGTCGAAATCTTTTTGAACAGACCGGTCAGCCTCAGGCTTCTCTTCAGTACCGAATAATACGTTCGGCTTCTACTAAAGACTTCCGTCGAGAGGAGAAATTAAATGAGTCTGAATGACTATAGGCGCAAACTATAGGAGCAAACCGGGGTGCTCACGAAAGATATTTGGGTAAGTGCAGTTGCCCCCTCATCCATAATCCTCTGGAGTTGTGCGTTGTTTTCGCCGCCACTGGGGGTGTAATCAAACCATACCAAACCCCTTTAATCTGATCATGGATGCGAGCAAAGAAACACTCAGATCTGTGTCATCTCAAGGTAAAATAGGCAAAGACACGCATTTTGCCTACGACAGTCGTACTTTGAAAAATGTGGACGGAAACCACTTCACTACTGTTGTTACAGAATTAAAACACCCCCCCCGAATCATTAAACTGATTCATATTGAAATGTTGGGTTTATTTCAGAATTAACACCCCCCCCCCCCCCCCCACGCGGAATCGTTAAATTGATTCGCATTATATGTTGGCCTGAAAAGGCAACATTTTTTGATTTATCGCATGAGATTTCCTATCGGAAATCAGAAATCTCATGCCCGGTTAACAACAGCAAAGCCTGGGCAAGCGACGCTGTTGCTACATAGAGAAACGGCTTGGGTTCTCACGAATTCCTTTTGCCTTTTTATACCCACGCCGCTAATATCCCAAGCATCAGCAGCGTCCGTTGACCTCGCTAGACACGGCCATTCGTTGGGGATCAAAAACTCAGAGTCAGGTGAAAAGTATGGGAAGAATACGTTTCAACCCACCCCATTTCGCTTTCTCGGAGTGCATTTAGGTTCTGAACTCTGAGAGCAATTCAAACATGAAACGGGGTCATGCCGTCACCTAATTGGTTTCGCTTTCGTTGCAAGCGAAAGCAAAGCAACCCTGAAATCGTCATGCTCTCCGTTGCGTTTTCCCATTCTTCCTAAGTTTATTGACTGTTGGGTAAATTCGCAAGAGTTTATTCACCTTAATGGGCGGGGATTTGAGAAAATGAGAATGAGGGTGCGATCGAGAATGGGTGATCGTAGAAAAGTACCTGTTGGTTGGGTCAGAGAGTCAGTTTTTGATTGTCGGTGGTATCGTGAGTTTTGTTATGGTATTTTGTCAACAATTTATTGAAATATGGAATATATTTAATGTTATTTATAAAGGGTAAGTAACAGTCCCCTGTTCAGCTTCGGTTAGCTGCACAGTTTTAACGTCGTTAGTTTCAAAGTTTTAACGTCGAATCAATATCGAATGTCGAATGTCAATTGAATATTTATTTTCGCCGTTGATTTTTTTTTATTATTCGGCGCCAACGCCGGTTTTTATTATTTTCTCTGCCAAGTAGAATTTGCACACAGTAGTTTATGCAAATTAACTACTTGGCGAGTTGTTCTCCGTTTAGAGGTAAAGAGGGGGGACTAACGAAAGGGGATTCGTGGATGTTGGGGAGAGCTGGACTCAAGGTCGGTCCGTAACAATACCTTCCCCCCTTAAATAGTGATAGCTTTATTCTTAGAAGAGGAATGAAGCTTGGCTACAAAAGTATCAAACTGTAGCGTTGATCCCTACACCGTCTGTGGTGTGTTATCTTCCCTTGTTTGTCGTGGTCTTGTCTGCTTTTGGCTTCTTCTATTCGTAGTAGGGTTTCAGCCTATTATTGTGCACCACCACATTTCTTCTCCCTACCTTAACGACGCTATTTACCGCACTATTTATTTGTACTACCTTATAGGGACCCATCCATATGGGAGATAATTTTCCTTGTTTTTGCGCGTTCCATATTAAAACTTTGTCGCCCACGTCTTTCGACTTCCTCTTGGAAGTTAACAGGTTACGCCGTGCTATTTCGTACGTATGTTGAAGTTTGTACTTCAATAGCTTATGGTAACTGTCATGGTTGTATACCGGTCCCGGAGGTTGCTTTATGCTCGTCGGTACCTCCGGGGTGAACCCAAATAGACAGTCCATTGGCGTAAGTTTATTAGTACCTTCGTGTACGTTGGTGTTGTATACGAATGTTGCCGTCCTCAGGTATTGGTCCCATGATTGGGAATTTCCATCCGCAATGCTTCGCAGGTAATCTATGAGTGGGCGATGGGCTCTTTCTAAGGCTCCATTCGATTGTGGGTGGTACGCTGAGGTTTGTAGTTTTTTAATACGGAGCAGTTTGCACATGCTTTTAAACAAACTGCTTAGGAATTTGCTTCCCTGATCGATGACCAATTGCTTCGGAACACCATACCGAGCAATTATTTGGTCGTAAAAGACTGTGGCCACCGTTTCTGCCTCCGCATCTGGGAGAGCATAGTAATCTATATACTTCGACAAGTTGTCTTGGAATGTAAGTATATATTGATTGCCAGTTGGAGTGCGATCAAGAGGACCTACTATATCTAAGTATACTTTGCCGAAAGGCCTCTTTGCAATGTCGGTTATTACCATGGGCATACGTATGTTCGGTGAAGATTTCATGGTTTGACATGTTTTACATACCTTGATGTATTGTTTAATGTCGCGCATCATGTTCTTCCACCAAAAATTTCTACGTATTTTGTGGTACGTTTTACTCACTCCTTGGTGTCCACCCAAAGGAGGATCATGTCTTCAGGATTTGTTATATCCATTCCTTTTTCCGTGCAGGCCGGAATGGGATCCTCGTTAAGAGAGGACTTATCGTCATTTGGACTATCCTGAGTTACTTCGCTTGCCCTTAACTTTTTAGCTTGGGCGCGTGTTAGTACATTGCACCTTGGTAGTGTGGGAGTCTCATCACAAATTTGCGGGATACGACTCAAGGTATCCGCATTAGAGTTGTATTTACCGGGTTTATACTCGATTTGGTAGTCGAACTCCAGTAGTTTGCGATGGAACCTTAGTAAACGTGACGTGGGGTCCTTCACGTTGAATATTCCCTTTAACGGTTTGTGGTCCGTGTATATATTAAATTTTCGCCCTTGTAAATAACGATGGAAATTCTTAGCCGCCCAAACAATGGCTAGTAACTCTTTCTTGATCGTAGAGTAGTTCTTTTCCGCCTTATTCAAGGTTCGACTGGGATATGCGACTGGCTGGGCCTTACCGATTTCGCCCTGCGACAGTACGGCACACAGTGCTCCGTTGCTCGCATCCGTGGTCAGATTAAAGGGTTTGGTAAAATCTGGATAGATTAACAGTGGCGGCGAGACCAATAACTCTTTTATGTTATCAAATGCTTGTTGGCATTTGTCTGACCAGGTGAATTTGACGTCCTTCCTTAATATATTTGTTAAGGAGCGTACTATCTTCGAAAAATTTTGAACAAATTTTCGATAGTAGTTCGCCAAGCCTAGAAAAGATTGGACGTGCTTTACCGTTTTGGGAATGGGGAAATCCCGGACACTAGCTGTCGTGTCTGGATTTGGCATTGCCCCCTTTTCAGAACAAACATGTCCCAGGTATACAACTTCCTTCTGGAGGAACTTGCATTTCTCCGGTTGCAACTTGAGGTTGTGGTATCTAATTTGATCGAATACTTTCCGGAGTTTGTCATTATGGTGTTCTAGGTTCTTCCCATATATGACAACGTCGTCCAGATAAACAAAGCATTCGATTCCTTGCAACCCGGTTAGGACATGGTTCATGAGTCTCTGAAACGTAGCTGGTGCTCCCTTCAGACCAAATGGCATACGTTTGAACTCATAGTGCCCGTAATTTGTGCTGAACGCCGTCTTACTTCGATCCTTCTGATCTACTAAGACTTGGTGGTAGCTGCTGGCTAAATCGAGCGTGGAAAAATAGCCTGAGTGACCGAGCTGGTCTAAAATGTCCTCTATTCGAGGGAGAGGGTACGCATCACCGATGGTTTTGTCGTTCAGTTTTCTGAAATCGATCATAACTCTCCATCGGGTTTTTCCATCGGGGTCCGCTTTCTTAGGAACTACCAAGAGTGGTGAGTTCCACGGACTTTTGCTTGGTTGAATGACATCATTCTCCAGCATATCCCGTACTTGCTCGTTGATCACCTCGTTCTTGCATTCAGGCAGACGGTACATTCGTTGATTTATCGGTGCTTGATCCAGTATCACCGGTATCTCATGCGTTATTGCACTGGTATATGTTAGGAGGTCACCTTTAAGGTGGAAAATATCGTTGAACTCCTCACATATTTCCACTATGGATTGACACTCTTGAGGACTTAGGTTTTTCCCTAAGTGGAATTCCTCGTGTAATTGTGTCAACCTTGGGTCTTTTGGTAATACCTCCTCTGGGAATAAATGTCGATCTATGGTTTGGAGGTAGCTTGCGATATTGAGTACCTCTACTTGGGCACTCTTCGCTTTCCCTACAATACAATTGGATATGAAAATCCCTGATTGCATTGGTTTAGGTACTAGAATTACCTCTTCTTGAATTTCTATGGGAAGTCTCAGCATTTTTCGTGAACATTTTCTACCTCCGAAGCGTTTGGCAGTGAGTGTTCCACCACTGTTACTTCTTTGTTAGCTTTCTTTGGTTTGTCAGCTAATAAAGTGGGATTGGGATGCGTGGGGCGTGACAAATTTTCGCCCCCTTTCCCCTGTTTGGGTAGGGTATCCGGTGTACTTCCGGTCGCGGTCTGGACCTCTATGGATCCCTTTGGCACGGGTTCGCGACTGGTTGCCTTCGGTCTTGGCGTCCGCTTCCTATCTTTTGTAAACTCAACGGAAAAACTTACCGGATTTACATTGGTTTGGGAGAATTCCAAACAATTCCCGGGTCCGTTGATTTTACAATTCTTAGACAGGAAGTCGTTTCCTAACAACCTATCTTCTGACAATCACGGTAGGGAGTCTGTGGCGACTCTAACAGATACACACACAATTCACAAGCAAAAATAGTGAAGAGCACCGAACGAAAAATCGAATAAGAAAATACATCAGAGCCGTATACCCTAGCGATAAAATAACAATTCACATCAGTGGAGTATAATCGAGTTTAAAAATCAAATACCAAAATCGGCCAGTAGCCTGTTGGGTAACGCTTAGGTACAACTTTTGGTGATTCAAATTGCCATAGCGTCAGTTCGAATCACACGTTGTTCTTCACTTTTATTTCAAACGCTATAAGTCCATTACCTGAAAGTTACAGGAGATTGGTTGGGGCAGTTTGAATATTCCCTTACAAAAGCCCCTAGACTTTCCCTTTCCAAAAAGCGTTTGGAGAGTAATGACCTTTTTGGTATCCAATGCTATTCCATTTTGGAGTGCCTTCAGCTTAAGAAGGCTGATCTCCGCACCTGTGTCCACTATTAGACGTGTAGTGTTTCTACATCCGATGTCTAATTTTGCATTTTGTCGACACACTATCGCCGTGTGGTTGTGTCGCTTGCAAAATGTGCACCATTCTCCGTTCTTCTGTCGCCTATGTCCCTTTTTTGGCGTCTCTGACGCGTCCGTAGCGGTTGAATTCGACTGGCTATGGTTCGATTCGGGTCGATGGCGTTGTAATCGGCGTTGACGTTGTTTTATTTTTCGAGCCTCCGAGTGTTCAGTACTACTCATACTAGTACTACTCTTGGCTCGTGTCTGTGTATCGCCTTTGTCGCGTGGCTGTTTGTTGTCCTTTGAATTTTTTCTTTTTTGGACTGTTTGCCATTCTGTATTGATCATGCAGGTCGGTGGGGTGTGGTCGCGGGGTACAGACTTAACCACATTGGGTAGTTCTGTTGGCTTTTCTGGTTTTATCCACTTTGCCTTGATACGACACTGGTCCCACGTGTGCACTCTACGATTCGATGCAGTTGCTTGTGTTGTATAATTTTTTTTTTCACTTGCTTTAAACACCACACACCCTTTAAGTAAAACACTGTTTCTTTATTTCAAACTTTTATTTAAAGCGTAATTGTTAATGTTATGGTTATTTTTTAAATTAAACTTATCTTCAATACTCTTTTTAAAAAGTTTTCAGTTTACCACATTGTACTTAATTTTCGGACTATATTTTATAAATACTTTTTATCTCACTAGCCGGTTGACCAACACACTAACTCCGAAAACAAACACGCGACCGCCTTAGGCAAACGACTCGAATCGCGGACGTCCGTCTCGGTCAACTTTCAGAAACCAACTCCACTCTATAACGATCGTTTGATCGGAAGAAAACCTTTTGCCACGTTAACTCAAAGCAACGTGTTATTTTCGTTTTTTGCTTTCTCGCCGACCTCACATAAAATCCTTTGTATCCGGATCTCTATTGTGAGCCAGCGATCTTTTGTTTGATCCTTCGGTAATTTTCCTAGGATCGACAATTTTCATAGGCCATTAAACATTACTTGGGTTTTTTTAGTAATGTTTAGCATTGGTATTTACCACGGGTATTTTTGGTAATTACATTTTAATGGACAACGGTGCCAATTATATTTTGTACATCTTAATGCTATTGTTGTCCAGCAATCCTATTTAGATGCACCGCTCTTTTTCCGTTTAGGAAACGTATCCTTAGAATGGATTAAAAGAAACGGTGTCGCCATTGAGTATTCGTTCTCAGATGTATGTCTGCACTCTATGGTTATATTTTCTTAGCTGATTGGTACATTAATCAATCTGCCTGGGATTCACTATATGTGATCCGAAATTGATTGGGGCTTCGCCCGGTATGAATGTTTGGGGTGGTGGTTTTGGTACGTAACACTTGTTTCGAAGTACGTAGTCGTTCCTGCCCTTGATTTGAGGTATTCCTGGGTGACTGGTTCTGTGACCTTGGTGTGGGTTCGGAATTATCCGCCTTCCTTTGTGTACTTAGTGTCCGACAATCCTGGACATCGTGCCCATATCGATCACACTTTGTACACTTTGGTGTGTTTCGGCGTCGAAGGCATTCGTCGTATACATGCCCTTTCCTATTGCAGAAGCTGCAAATCATGCGTTTAACCCACGTGTTTGGTGTACGCTTATCTCTACCTTGACTGGAGGAGTCACTAAGATAGTCGCATCCGCCTCTTTGACGGTGTCGTGGTACCTCGGGCTTCCTTAGCATAGACCCTGTTGGTCTTCTACTAGAAGTGTGTGGTGGTGTATCCGACCTAAATGGGTTTTTCCCAGGTCGTGTACGTGTAACGGGGTGAGATCGTTCTGGGAATCTAGTATTAGAGTCCCTATTCTGTGTCTCTACTACCCGAGACGCATCGTTTCTAGGCCTATTCTGCCTTTGTCTCGATTCCTGGGGGTTTGGTCGATTATCCCCGTGTTGGGATGTGCGGAGGAGGCGGCGTAGTTATTGTGCCTGGAGCTGCGGAGTTGTCCGATGTACTGGGTGCGTCGGATGAATTTACATTATTTGACCTCACTGGCACTTGGTTGGTTATTCACTGTAAAAACTATGAAAATCCCGAAGCCAAGTTAACCCGAAAAACTGTAATCAAATGCGGAGGACACCAAAGACGAAAAGGCAACTTTGTTTTGCTAAGAAGTGCTTGTTTTGTATTTTTTGTAACTCGAATTTATAGTTATATTGTGCGCGGCCAGGGGTTCGGCCTCTGGAGATCTACTGATCACGAAATTGAAATTCACTCCCCTTTTATAGAATTTTTAGTTGAGAATTGTCAACTATTTTAGGGTCAAAATTCCCAGAAACACACATAAGAGTTTGTGTTTCAATTTGGGTTGTGTTCTGGGAATTTGTTAGAGGCTTTAGTTGGATGGGTTCTAGGAAGGGACGTCATGAAATGCGTTTTGAATTTAGCATTTCATGATTTTTTAGGAATTGAGTCAATGTACGATGAATTAACTTTTGGTTAAATTCGTTGTACATGTGACTCAATATGGGATTTGAAATGGAGCAATGGAAAATTTGGGATTTGGGTTTTTTATGTGGAATTGAATCAATGAGTGATAAATTAACTTTGGGTTAATTTATTGCTCATATGATTCAATATGAAATTAGGAAATTTAGGAATTGATAATATTGGGGATTTGGATAGGGGTGGCGATTTAGGATCGCTACACCCGTAGGTCCTATCTAAAACCCTATTTGTTTGCTCCGGGGGGTCTTCTTCATCCTCCCAATTGTAGAATGGATTATTCCTTAGCATTTGTTGCCTATTTGATGAGGTGGGGGGATAGTATTCGTCGTTCCTTTCTGCTGAAGGTGACTGGTCATGATACCTCGTTGGTATTTCGTACCATACACTCCCGCTCCTCATCTCATTCTCGGTTTTCTCTAATTCGAGAACCCTAGTAATAATTCTATCTAAAGGGTCTTTTTCTGATTGTACTATCAGATGCCTCAGTTGGTCGTTCCTGATTCCTACCATCAGAACCGATTTTGCTAATCTCTCGGTCTGGAAGGTGAACCCTATGCTATTCGTAGTCCCATACTTACGTGTTGCTACCTCATTGCAGTCCTTTATTGCTTGCGTTATGCGGTGGATGAATTCAGCAACATCCTCTTCGCGGGATTGTCGCATACGAGAGAGTTTCGAGTGTAACTCTTCGTATAACGCATGTGGTAGTATCATGCCTCGGAGTCGCTGTTCAAACTCCTTGAAAGTCGTTGGGTGTTGTTCTTTGAACATGCGGCGACCTTTCCCAGTTAGTTTCATGGGCAACCACCGCAGGATAAGCAGTCCAGTGTCCTGTCACAGCTTTCGAGGAAATTATGTAATTCCCTCGCTGCGTTAGGCCCTTTCTGGCCACTGTATACTTGCACGTTCACTTGGACTAGGTCCAACATTTTTTCCGCACCCAATATAGTGGCGACGGGTTCTACCGTTCTAATTTCTGCGGATAGAATCCTTGTGTGGCTCCTCGCCTGCATCAACGGTAATGCTTACGCGCGTTTCTTATCTTTGCGTACGGAGGGACTACCCGAATTATTCTAACCGTGGTTCGCTATTAACCGCATTGAACCAAAGACACGATTGTGGAACAACCGACCCAACGATGAGGGGCAATGGACAATAAAAACGACCAAACGGTGAGGGACAAGACCCAATCTAGATAAATGTGGATAAATAAAAAGAAAGAAAGAAAGACAAAACCTGAAAAAGAACACTAGAAACAACAGAAATTAATTGGGTATGGTATCTCTAAATTTTCCTCCCAACGTTGAGTTCTTCCTCTTTCCTGTTATTGGAAAACGAAACGGGGAAAAAAGAGAAACAATATTTTTATTTATGTTTTTATTTCTGTTATACGGCTTTTTCTTTTATTTCTCCTAGCCGCTAGTTCCGCTAGTCGGCGTAGGGACGTTAGACCCTCGGGGCTCTTCCCACCACTGGATTGTATCCCCGACGGATTTGATACAATTCCAGATGGTGGTAACCGGCTTCGCCAAAATTGTTATGGTATTTTGTCAACAATTTATTGTAATATGGAATATATTTAATGTTATTTATTAAGGGTAAGTTGGGTGACTTGTAGCGTTTCCGCCAAACCCTACGGTCTACTTACCTGAAAAACCCCCATAACTACTACCCAACTCCCTTAAGTTTGATAATGCAACGGTATTAGTACCTGTAAATGCTTCACGCATTATATAGATCACCATCTGTAATCATAAAATCCCTATAAAGAAAACTTACCTTCTTGCATCCCTTCGCATACAATTTTCCGTAAGATTTCTTTGTTTGCTTATTTGGTATTCTGAACCAATTCGGTACCAGACAAATTCCAGTAAACAAAATAATTCGGATTGCATTCAATGTAACCGTCATGACAGGGACCATAAATATCGCGCCGTCTATTTTCCCAGCCGCGTCATATACCTTTTCATACACATTGCCTGGCAACCTTTTTTGTTTCTCTTACCAACAAACAACCCAAGCAGCTGCATATAATTAGCGCAATAGACGCTGAAACCAGCATTTCCTAATGCAAATATGAACCCGGTTTCTATTGCAGCCAGAGATGCCATAAACATCCAATTTGCTTTTAGCACCTTTTTCTCCTAACGTCGAAAATAGCGACGAGGCATCGTGTAAACAATGACCCACATTACCAGCGGCGCATGTGGTCATTTTTCCCTATTGTCCTTGCCGCCTGCCTGTTTTCGAACACATGCAATAACATTGAATCTGTTCGATCGCGCACATATACCACTGCGCCACTAGTTACACCCTTAAGAGAAAAGTTTTTCTCTCTCTTCCTTTTTCTTCCTTAGCGAAATCATCTCTGCATGAGATGACGATCGCGGAGTCAAATTCCATCCTTCGACCGGACCAGGTCGTGTCTCCTATCGCTTCCCTGGTGCGCACAGGGAAGCGATAATCGATTATAATCGTTCGAGTCGTTGTCTCCAGTCGTGAGTCGAGAGTCGCGTTGGGTAACCACGAAATGTATTCGTGTTTTCCCCTGTCGAATAACATTTAAACTTAAAGTTACATCAAATCGTTTTGTTTTAAATTGTGTATTTGTGTCACCGTCATCAAACAGTATACAATAAATTAAAATGAAATAACCATTTAAATCTGTGGCAGTGTGTTTTAATTTTTGTATGGTTTCCCTTGGTGATCGTTCGTTTACAGGCCGCGGCGGAACATTTTTTTTTTTGTGTGAGAACGAAGTGGAACCCAGCGCCCATGTCGGTGCCCTGACTTCGCTCCTACAGACTTACTTGTTTTTAGTTGACCGTTGAGCGGTCGCTGCAGTTGCTGCTTGTCAGCTGTTGGTTGGTCTGTTACTGGTGTGTGCTGCGACTGGGTGCAGGGGGCGTTGAGTGGCTGCTCCCCTGTTCAGCTTCGGTTAGTTGCAAAGTTTTAACGTCGTTAGTTTCAAAGTTTTATTTTAATGTCGAATGAATATCGAATGTCGAATGAATTACGAATGTCAATTGAATATATATTTTCGCCGTTAACGTTTTTTATTATTCGGCGCCAACGCCGGTTTTTATTATTTTCTCTGCCAAGTAGAATTTGCACAAAGTAGTTTATGCAAATTAACTACTTGGCGAGTTGTTCTCCGTTTATAGGGAAACGAAAGGGGATTCGTGGATGTTGGGGGGAGCTGGACTCAAGGTCGGTCCGTAACAGTTTTGATTGTGAGTCAGTCGTGAGCGGAGTATAAAAGTGGTTGGTCGTGTGTTGTGCACATTACTTTCCAAAAGGTTAAAATAAATATCCAACAATTATTAAAGTGGTTGAACTTAGACTTAAAATAAATATCCAACAATTATTACAGTGGTTAAACATAGACTTAAAAATAAATAAACTGTGAACTGAATAAATGTGTTTTAATTCACAGCCGAGGTAGTGTCCGGTACGCAGAAATTTTCTCCAGGAATCCTTCTAAAGACGAAGGCCGCACAAGGAGCGCAACAGGCCCCACTCTACATGGTCACCCCGAACTCCATACGCTGCAGGCAGAGACCACAAAGGATTTCCACGTGAGTACCCTCAACAAAAACAAATATATTTAAAATTACATTGAGAGAAAATAAAAGTGGTACATTTCAATTGTTACATTGTTAAGGAGGAAGATATAGTCATATAGATGGATAGAGGGCCTACGGAGTGCAAGGTGGTCACTAAAATGGTGGTGGCCTTACCCCCTTTTCCTGGAAGGGGTACCTATTTATTTACAAAGCCGTTAGGAAGAGGAGGAAGAAAAAATAATGTTTTTTTCTTCGTACGTTTTTTTTCTCCTTATTTTCATTTGAATTTAAATACAAACACCCCACCACCATCAACAGCAACAACATAACAAGGCCACAATTAATATAACGCTCGATGCGAAACCACTGGCTCAACCGCCTGCGTGTCTTTCCTCTTCCAAGAAAGACACGCATCTTCGCGGGACGTGAGGCTTGTTATGTAATAACTCCCCCACGACGATTGTCCCACTGAGATACATGCTCACATTTTTTAATGAAAACATATAACTAAAACACACATTGAAACATAAAACATGCAATTTATATAAAATTAAAGCATAAAACATGCAATTGTATTTTTTTCCATTTTTCACACATAAAAGTAAAACATAAAACATAAATTGAATGGGCGCATACATGCCATGATATCTCAGATAAACTCGAGTTCAATAATCGCCGTTGAACCGATCATACGAGGTAACGGTTACATCGTATGATCTGATTCTCTCAGCCGGATTACAAGAACAACAAAAAAGAACCGATGTTTTCGCGTCAGTCGCGGTTATGGATTTGATACCGAGGATCGGTGTGACGGATTGGTCGAAGTGAACTCGTTGCGATACCTAAATCATGAAACAAAGAGAATATTTAAATTTTTTAAACAGAAACAGAAACTTCTTGTTTAAAACTGTGTTCAATATAAATACTTTTTACACACAAACAGAAACAATATTTAAACTTTTTAAACAGGAACAGAAACAGCATGCAGTGTTGCCTACTGGCAGAAACAATTTAACTATAAATCAGGGTGTGTTGTTTTCCATAGATGAGTTAAATGCTGTTGCCATGGAAATGATTACTAAATTAGGTTATTGTAAAAGTAAACTAGAACAATTTAGTGCCATCTCTTAGCAACTACTTTTTTATATAGTAATGTTAAATAATAACTTAAGTATTGCGACATGGAACGCAAGGGGTATTCATAGAAAGCCTGTTGAATTTATTAATTTTCTACATAGTAATAATATTGAAGTCGCACTAATCACAGAAAAGTGGTTAAGCTCAACTATATGAATTTCAACATTGGTTTTAAATGTTATCGGGTGGATAGAGTAAATAGAAGAGGTGGTGGTGTAGCGATTATAGAAAGGAGATCAATTCAATATAGGCTTCTAGGAAACACTCGAACGCAACTTGTTGAAAATTTGGGTATAGAACTCAATTTAGGTAATAGGAATACACTAAATAAATACACTGCTTATTTTCCTGGTGGGAATACACAAATTGAAAAGAGACTGCAGCTGAAAACCGACTTAAGGAAACTGTTTAGGACCAATGTACCAATCCGTTTGGTACACAAAATATTAGCAAAAACTTTATTTATTTCTAAACATAGTCTCCGTTTAACTCAATACACTTTTCCGAGAGATGTTCCATAGCTTCGATACCTTGTTTATAGTAAGAAATGTCGATCTCCTCAAAATAATCATCTACTGCAGACATCAGATTTTCATCGTTGGCAAATTTTTTACCACCGAGCCATTTCTTCAAGTTTGGAAAGAGAAAATATTCCGTGGGTGGTAAATCTGGCGAATGGGGTGAATGAGGAAGTAATTCGTATCTCAAATCATTAATTTTGGTCATTGTAATAACGGACGTGTAAACAAGCGTATTGTCGCGATAGAACAACATCTTCTTTTTCGCCAAATGTGGCATTTTTCTCATAATTTCATTACTCAAACTGTGCAATAAGTTCGCATAATACTCGCCGTTGACGGTTTTTCCTTTTTCAGGATAATCAATGAAAATTATACCACACGTATCCCAAAAAACCGAAGACATAACCTTGCCTCCAGATGGAACGGTCTTTGCCTTTTTAGAGCCGATTCTCCCCCTTCAGTCCATTGTTTTGACTGTTCTTTCGTTTCGGGCGTGTAGTGATGGACCCATGTTTCATTCATAGTTATGAATCGACGTAAAAAGTCGTCTTTGTTGCGGTGAAACATGGCCAAACCCTCGACTGAAACATCCTCACGAGGTTGTTTTTGTTCGACCGTGAGCAAATGCCGCACCCATCTTGCACACAGCTTTATCGTGTTCAAATGTTCTGTCAATATGCGATGTACTGCACTTTTTGAAATGTCTACCATTCCTGCTAACTCGTGCATTTTTAGTCGACCGTCATCCAATACAATTTTGTGGATTTTTTTTTAAAGATTGCTGGAACAGTCACCTCAGTTAGTACGACCTTGTTTAAAGTCTGCCACCCGATACGTCACTGTCGAAAACGAAGGTTCCGACTCGCCCAAAGTATAACGAACTTGCCCTATATGCTGATGATTCCGCAATATTTTCGAGGCACGCACTTGGTCTCAACATAGAGACAAATTTACATTTTGCGGCAGAAATACTGATTAATTATTTTAACAAGTGGCGAATAAAAGATGCAAGCTATCTTTTTCACAAAAAAAAGAAAGTCAAGTTGTCTACCTTCCAATCACATGTAAGGAACACATTTCAAAGACTTTACATCAAACAAATATTCCAATTAAGTTGCTATACCCATGTATGGTATTAATAGAAAGCCCTTATTATGAAGTGACAATGAAATAGTTATATAATACATAAACTCATCTTCCAAACAATTGTACTATATGGGTATCAAGTATGGGGACTTTGTGCCAAACAGCATTTAAAAAGATTGCAAACGATGCAAAGCTCAACTTTCCTTGGCATCATTCTACTTGAGATTTGAATAATAAGGCCTAGCGTTGAAATAATCTGTGATGGAATACGCAAGCTCACCGAAACATTCATAATTATATGTAACTTCTTTGATAATCCTTTAATAAATGAACTTAGTGTTTAAACGTTAGTTCCTGGAGAAATTTCGTACTCACAGCGAATTTCAAAATAATCAACATTGTCTTTGGAGGCGAATTACAGAGGACCCCACTGGTATCATATACAATTGGATTGGCACTCAACACTTCTTCATTTTTCTCTCTTATTCGTTTTCGATATCTTTTTATTTTTTGTTCATTCTTAATTTTCTAATTTTTAATTTTAATTTTTTATTGTAACAATCTTATTTTTTATTTTTGTAGGGTTATATTTTATTAAATTGATTTGTTTTTGCTTATCTTACCTCCTTTGGGGTGTTTTCCTTTAGGGTTGCCAATTTAAAATGCCGTTTAATTGTATTTACTTTATTTATTTATTTATTTAATATTTTCAATTTTCGGCCGTTGCCTCAACCTCTGGATCCCAACTGATCTAGAATCAAAAAAAAAAAAAAAAAAAAAAAAAAAAAAAAAAAAAAAATTGTGGCGAGAAGGCCGAATTTAGCGAGACAAGGACATATGTGTCCTTCATCTTGTCTCTGACTTCTTGTCATCTTGCGATAACCAGAATCACCCACATCCGTGAGGATGTTGGGCTCGGTCTCGCGATCTCTGAAAAGAAAAGAGAAAAAAGGGGGGGGGGGGGGGGTATCCAAGGATAGTGTGGACAGTGTTAGTCCGGGTGTTCTCTAACTACTTTTATAGAGGGATGGTGGGAAAGAAATCGTACAAGATCGGTAGGTCTTGGGTGCGGTAGTGAACGCAGATCACGTCTTTGGCGTCTGATAATCTGCGCTTTGGTCGGTGTGTATGTTTGTGTTTGTGCCGTCTTGTACTTTGCGTTCGTGTGTGTGGTTTGTTAATAGTAGACCCTATGGGGTGGGTCCAGGAATCCTCTATTATAGAGGGGAATGTTGTTGGGAAGGGTGCTTTCTTCAGTTTTGTACTGAAGAAGAAATTGTGGGGGTTTGATCCGAAGAGATCGAGAGAAAGAAGGGTCAAGAACGCAGGAGTCCCGTACAAGTAGGTTCTCGCTGTTCTGAATGTTTTCGATGTACTTATATGCTAATTGAAGCAAGTACTCGTCGATAGGGGTAATGGAGGCGCCTTCGTATAGGTGAGAGTTGGGGTAATGACGACCGTCAGGCCTTCTAGAATGATTGGTGCATCTTCTGAGGAGTTTCCTTTCGAAAACCCGAAGTCTTTCCATTTGGGCCGAAGATATGCAGGACCATATGGGAAAGGCGTACGATATTCCAGATCGGATTAGCTGCTTATAGCAGAGAAGCTTAACTTTGGTGTCAACTTTGTTGCTCCACTTCAAGATGTTGTGCAGTTGCTTAGACCGACCGAGGCCCCTTTGGAGAATGTGGGTCACATGTTTGATGAAATTCATTTTTGGGGTATAAATGACCCCAAGATATTTCATCCTGTCCTGTGGTCTAATCGTAGTATCTCCCATTTTTATTCGAATATTCTGTGAATATCGAGAAGTAGGTTGGGAGCGTTTACTACTCAGAATTATAGCTACTGCTTTAGATGGGTTAAGTCGAATTTTCCACCGACTGTAATACTGATACAGTTCGTCCAGATGACGGTTGAGTCGGTTTGTTGCGAGTTTTGGGCTTTTAGATGACGTGTACACTAGGACGTCATCCGCATAGCAAATCTGGTTTACTCTACCATCCACAGGGCGAGGAATATCTGAGGTGTAGATATTAAATAAGATGGGGCCTAGAATGGAGCCCTGTGGTACGCCTGCGGCGGCGTTGAAAGTTCGGGAAAGCTTTCCATTCACTCGAACTTGGAAGGTTCTGTTTAAAACGAACTGGTAGATTATATTACACAGCGTTTTACTGAAGCCAGTATTCAGTAATTTAAAAACGAGACCTTCGATCCAGGTTGTGTCAAAAGCCTTTTCAATGTCCAAGCTCACCGCAATGGTGGGTTCCTTATTAAAGAGGCGCACGCAGACGTGGTTTTGAAATATGTTGAGAGCCATAGTGGTGCTGTGCGCTCTTCTGAATCCAAATTGGAAGTCAGGTATTAGGTTCCTGACACTGATAAATTTATTTAGCTTCTCGTATATGAACTGTTCATATATTTTGCTGATGCAGGTGAGGAGCGAAATAGGACGAAAGCTTGAGGGGTGATAATTTGGTTTCCCTACTTTTGCTATTGGGCAGACAACAGCATGCTTCCAAGCTTGGGGAAAATACCCCATGTTGTAGGCATGGTTGAGCAGAATGGAGAGCTTTATAAAGAATAAAGCAGAAAGCCTTCGCAACGAGTGGTAGGACATATTGTCGATACCGGGTGACTTCTTGGGGTTTCGAGATTTAACTAGGTTCTGTAGGGTATTTGGTGTGACGAAGCCGTGACTATTATCACGTGTGTCGTCGAAGTATGCACTGTTAGCTGAGTTAAAGACAACTATTGGCTCGTTAAAGTTGTCTAATTTATTGTGAACCTCTGAACTAATTATTGCATTTGTTTCCGGGTTGCCATCCTCGAGAGTGAGCTTGTGATTATTTTCAAAGGTCTCTCCGATGATGTTTGCTTTATTGGTGTCATTATTGACAACAAGGCCGTTGTGCATGATTGGTCCAGTGATACGAGAGGTGCCACATATCTTTTTAACATTTTTATAAATGTTCTGGTCCATCTGAATACCCTTCAGTTTGTCTTCCAATTGTCGGGTACGATTGTTTTGGATTCTCTGTTTTATCAGTGTAACAATATTGTGAATAATGGCTCGCAATAATGGCTCCCTTTGCGTAAAGCGGTGACGATATCTCATTCTGCAGAGCTTTTTACGCTCCCGGATGAGACGAAGAGTGAGGTCGTCAAGGGGAATCTGATAAGTCTTTTCAAGTTTGTACTTCGGAACATGGGTCTCAGAAGTTTCAACTAGAATCTCGTGAAGTCGAGTTGCAGCGTTATTTATCTCAACCGTCGTTAGGTTCCTGTCAGCGGGGAGAGGGAGTTGGTGGAGTTTTCCGTTCAATGTAATATTGAAGGTGTCCCAATTTGTGCGCCCATAATCGGGTATGTATCTGACATGAGCCCGGGATGCTCGATAGCCGCGAATGAACATGGTCACAGCCTTGTGGTCAGATACACCCAGCGATACTTGGGGAGGAGTGATTTGGGGAAGTAAGTCTTTGGACACAATAAAGATGTCCAGGATGGAGTTACCTCGGGTACCACCCGTGGGTGCGACTATTTCGAAGTTGAGGGCATGACAGTTTTCGCTGTACCATTGGAACAACTTTGTGCCGTTTGGGCAAGAGACGGAGTTGTTCCAGTGGGGATGCCTGGAGTTGAAATCGCCGCCTATGATGAAGGGTGTATGCCCCGAGGACGTTATTAATTGGCCGATATCTTCGGGATTAATGGGGCCATTATTGGTTTTATGTGAGTGGTAGACGGAGTAAATGTTCACTCTACCATTATTAGCTAGATGCAGTTCAACCCCGGAGACCTCTATGGACTCGAAATGTGGGAGGTCAATAGCTTCATGACGAAGTTCGCTATTAACTAGAATACAGGTGCCACCTCCGTTGATGGTGGGGCCGCCAGTGGGGGTTCGATCTCTTCGAATCATTGAAAAGTTTGGGAAAGTGGGACGGTGACATGGATGCAACCTAGTTTCGGTTACAAGAACCACGTCCGCCCGGTTATCCTTTATGAAGTCAGAGACTATCGCACGCTTTGATAGCGAAACAAGGGAGTTGACATTTATAAGGATAACTTTAATTTTGGGATCCATTTTGAAGCGTATGTCTTACATATGCCGTGAAAAGGAGTGCATCCCTCTCAGCCTCAGTTGTTAGTTTTTCATATCGGGGTCGAATATCCTCAATCACGCGAGAGAGACTAAGTAGTTTCTCCAGCATTGAGGGTTGCCCCTTTGGAGGCTTTTGTGCCGCCGCTTGGATTTGTGGCATTGTGGTGGCCTGTATAGCGGATCGCTTAGGAACTTGAATATGTTTTTGGGGGGGAGGTGGTGTGGTTTTCATATTCTTTGTTTGGTTCCCTTTAACCTTATCAGCGAATGTAAATCCATTTTGGATGAAATTTTGTGTGGGCTGTTTTCCGAAGTTTGACTTGGCTACTTGTTTAGCTCGAGTCTCCTTGGTTCTGTGGACTATCTCTTTATATTTGGGACAGTTCCTGTAGCTGGCCGGATGTCCTTTATTACCGCAGTTGCAGCAAATTGGCAACGTAATTTCACCCTGCACATTTGTTGTCGGATCGTATTTTGCTGAAGGGAGTTCGCACTTGCCAATGTCGTGGGATTTTCCACAACGGACGCAACGGCGGGCCATGTTGCAGTTCCGGGAGACATGCCCGAAACGTTGGCAACGTCGGCATTGAGGTTTTTCATTGTTATGAAATACTTCGAACAGGACTTGTTGATGTAGAGTTGGAAGCGACTTTGTCCGTATTATGGAGTCTATGTCGGTTCCTGGGGCAAGGTGAAGCTGCCATATGTTTACTTTGCTGTATTTTTGCGGTCTGATGGTCACAAACCGTTGTGGGGAAGAGAATTTTTTAACGTCAGTGAATTTGACGTGGGGGAATGTTGCTTCAAGGGCAGTTACGATGTCGTCCTTTTCCCAGCAGGCAGCGACTCGTTTTAAGAGGATGATCCTCGACTTTTCGTCGGCCGGGGTGAATGTGTAATAGTTCACCTCCTTGGCCTTCAGGGTATCGTTAACCTTGGAGAACGTTTGTCGATCGTAGGTTACGATTTTATTGAGACTTGGACTCAAGGTCTTTGCCTTAAAGTTGGATATTCCTTGTCGGTTCATATCACCGACGAACTCCTTTAGGTTGAGATCTCGTGCAAAGACCCCAGGTTGCTGCTTCTTTTTTAAAGCAGGTACGTCTGCCCCGACCGATGTTTGGTTGGCCTTTTGAGTTGGAGTGGCCTTTGGTTTCGGGGTTGTGGAGGATGGTACCTTCGATGTGCACGATTTTTCCAGCGGAACGACTTTTTGTGCAGTGGGGTGTACCGAGAGGTTTGCCACGATTTCATTAGCCGAAGCTGGCGTTATTATTGGCGTACAGCCGGTGGCAACACGTTTACTGGAGGGGGCTCCCTCGCAGTTCAGCTTGGGTCGAGGTGTTTTCCGCTTTTCCGCGCGGAGAGAGGTGGGCGTGGAGCGGCAAGTATTAAGAGTAGGGACATGGAGACCATTCTCGTCGGCAGAGACATCAAAGTCAGTGTCGAGGCTTATCATTTCAGGTTCGACCTGTGAATGACGGGTTTCCAGGTTTTTGTTGGAGGGGGTCGGGGGTGAAGTAGCTTTCAATGCTGCGTTCTCCCTCTCGAGAGCAGCGATCCTGGCTACCGCGGTCGCGAGTTCGCTTCTCAATCTCTCAAGAAGAGTCATCAAATCCTGGTTGGGTTGATGCCCCAAGCTCTGAGGAGAAGAGAGGTCCATTTTGCGAGGGATAAATGAAAGAAGAGTGATGGACACCGGAGATCACAAAGCGCGAGAAACAGCCCGATAGGACTAGCTGAATAACACAAGTAGGACTGCAGAAAAACAACGGAAAGAAGATAGGAAAAAGAAAACAGCCCGACGGAACCTAAATTCAACACAAGTCCGAAATATAAAAAGTTGCTATATAAATTATAAAAATTATGTTAGAGGAAGAAAGATATTTGGACAATATAAATAAGAAAAATGAGATTTCAGTGAGAAGAAAAGCAAAGGAAATTTAAATGAAAAGAAAAGAGTATGAAATGTAATGAAATTGAAATTAAGATGAAATTTAAATGTAAGTCAAAGAAAAGTAGAATATAATTTAAATTATAACAAATACTCCCTGTCTCCTTGGGTTTTATCCTGATAGCTTTTTTTTTTTTTTTTTTTTTGTTACCAAGCACAAACACAACTGAATATCGTTATTCACTGACTGTCCTTCGTGATCACTGATCTAGAATCCAAAAAAAATTGTGGCGAGAAGGCCGAATTTAGCGAGACAGGACATATGTGTCCTTCATCTTGTCTCTGACTTCTGGTCATCTTGCGATAACCAGAATCACCCACATCCGTGTGGATGTTGGGCTCGGTCTCGCGATATCTGAAAAGAAAAGAGAAAAAGGGGGGGTATCCAAGGATAGTGTGGACAGTGTTAGTCCGAGTGTTCTCTAACTACTTTTATAGAGGGATGGTGGGAAAGAAATCATACAAGACCGGTAGGTCTTGGGTGCGGTAGTGAACGCAGATCACGTCTTTGGCGTCTGATAATCTGCGCTTTGGTCGGTGTATATGTTTGTGTTTGTGCCGTCTTGTACTGTGCGTTCGTGTGTGTGGTTTGTTAATAGTAGACCCTATGGGATGGGTCCAGGAATCCTCTATTATAGAGGGGAATGTTGTTGGGAAGGGTGCTTTCTTCAGTTTTGTACTGAAGAAGAAATTGTGGGGGTTTGATCCGAAGAGATCGAAAGAGAGAAGGGTCAAGAACGCAGGAGTCCCGTACAAGTGGGTTCTCGCTGTTCTGAATGTTTTCGAGGTACTTATATGCTAATTGAAGCAAGTACTCGTAGATAGGGGTAATGGAGGCGCCTTCGTATAGGTGAGAGTTGGGGTAATGACGACCGTCAGGCCTTCTAGAATGATTGGTGCATCTTCTGAGGAGTTTCCTTTCGAAAACCCGAAGTCTTTCCATTTGGGCCGAAGATATGCAGGACCATATGGGAAAGGCGTACGATATTCCAGATCGGATTAGCTGCTTATAGCAGAGAAGCTTAACTTTGGTGTCAACTTTGTTGCTCCACTTCAAGATGTTGTGCAGTTGCTTAGACCGACCGAGGCCCCTTTGGAGAATGTGGGTCACATGTTTGATGAAATTCATTTTTGGGGTATAAATGACCCCAAGATATTTCATCCTGTCCTGTGGTCTAATCGTAGTATCTCCCATTTTTATTCGAATATTCTGTGAATATCGAGAAGTAGGTTGGGAGTGTTTACTACTCAGAATTATAGCTACTGCTTTAGATGGGTTAAGTCGAATTTTCCACCGACTGTAATACTGATACAGTTCGTCCAGATGACGGTTGAGTCGGTTTGTTGCGAGTTTTGGGCTTTTAGATGACGTGTACACTAGGACGTCATCCGCATAGCAAATCTGGTTTACTCTACCATCCACAGGGCGAGGAATATCTGAGGTGTAGATATTAAATAAGATGGGGCCTAGAATGGAGCCCTGTGGTACGCCTGCGGCGGCGTTGAAAGTTCGGGAAAGCTTTCCATTCACTCGAACTTGGAAGGTTCTGTTTAAAACGAACTGGTAGATTATATTACACAGCGTTTTACTGAGGCCAGTATTCAGTAATTTAAAAACGAGACCTTCGATCCAGGTTGTGTCAAAAGCCTTTTCAATGTCCAAGCTCACCGCAATGGTGGGTTCCTTATTAAAGAGGCGCACGCAGACGTGGTTTTGAAATATGTTGAGAGCCATAGTGGTGCTGTGCGCTCTTCTGAATCCAAATTGGAAGTCAGGTATTAGGTTCCTGACACTGATAAATTTATTTAGCTTCTCGTATATGAACTGTTCATATATTTTGCTGATGCAGGTGAGGAGCGAAATAGGACGAAAGCTTGAGGGGTGATAATTTGGTTTCCCAACTTTTGCTATTGGGCAGACAACAGCATGCTTCCAAGCTTGGGGAAAATACCCCATGTTGTAGGCATGGTTGAGCAGAATGGAGAGCTTTATAAAGAATAAAGCAGAAAGCCTTCGCAACGAGTGGTAGGACATATTGTCGATACCGGGTGACTTCTTGGGGTTTCGAGATTTAACTAGGTTCTGTAGGGTATTTGGTGTGACGAAGCCGTGACTATTATCACGTGTGTCGTCGAAGTATGCACTGTTAGCTGAGTTAAAGACAACTATTGGCTCGTTAAAGTTGTCTAATTTGTTGTGAACCTCTGAACTAATTATTGCATTTGTTTCCGGGTTGCCATCCTCGAGAGTGAGCTTGTGATTATTTTCAAAGGTCTCTCCGATGATGTTTGCTTTATTGGTGTCATTATTGACAACAAGGCCGTTGTGCATGATTGGTCCAGTGATACGAGAGGTGCCACATATCTTTTTAACATTTTTATAAATGTTCTGGTCCATCTGAATACCCTTCAGTTTGTCTTCCAATTGTCGGGTACGATTGTTTTGGATTCTCTGTTTTATCAGTGTAACAATATTGTGAATAATGGCTCGCAATAATGGCTCCCTTTGCGTAAAGCGGTGACGATATCTCATTCTGCAGAGCTTTTTACGCTCCCGGATGAGACGAAGAGTGAGGTCGTCAAGGGGAATCTGATAAGTCTTTTCAAGTTTGTACTTCGGGACATGAGTCTCAGAAGTTTCAACTAGAATCTCGTGAAGTCGAGTTGTGATCTAGAATCCAAAATGCACTCCCCCTTTATACTCTGTGGCAACAGAGATTTGTTAAAAATATTACTTAAAAATTCCAAGAAGCCCAAACAAAGTTGTGTGTGCTTCAATTGGAATAGGATTCCCGGAAGTGTACACGAACTCTATTTGAACTAATTCCCGGAAGGAGAAATCATGAAATGCATTTAGTATTACGCATTTCATAATTTCAAATTATAGGGAATTGAATCAATGCACGACAAATGGACTTTCGTCAGTTTACAGTAGTAATACATGTTGCCTATGCGTAAATATAGGTATATCTTGTAATAATGTTTAGCATTCTTTATAGCTTCATTCGCTTTCTTTTTTTGTTTGTTTCTAACTTTTAATGTTTTAGGGTTTGGAAATCGTTAAATCTTAATTAGGATTTACATACTTTTTTTTTTTTTTTTTATAAATAGTTATTTACAATTTAGTATTTATAAATTGTCTTCCTCATTGGGGGTCAATATTTGTTTTGTTTTATTTGTATGTGATTTCTTTTTTGTATTTCAGTCCATATGACATTTATTATTACCACTTTTTTGTCATCTTTGTCAATATTGTGTATCCATTGGTATTTTTAAGTGAAATTTTACATTAAAGTATTGAACTACAATACACCCTGGGGATAGTATATGTCTGTGGTTGATAGTGGAAAGGAAGGTGAAACTAGGGTGGGGATCAGTCCTAATCAACCTTGGAATATGGTTTCAATCTTTTATTGCTTATTTTTATTGATTTTTTGCCAATTTGTATGGTTGTATTATTCCGCTCAGTTATTCCTGTAATGAGGAAAGGGCCCTTCCAGATGGGTGTTTCTCTGCCCTTGCGGTTTTTATACCTTACTAACACCCTGTTTCCCACTTAAAACGATTGCGGTTTCGTTTCACTTCCGCAGCATGCGGTTGCCTTCCAAGAACGGCATTCCTCGCATTGCTTTTATATCTCCTAATGTCGGAGAGCATGGATGGCCACCAGTATCTTTGTCGTATTTTATTATACGATCTGGTGATGCTTTGGTGTCCATCGGAAGGGGAATTGTGGTAAACCCTGAGTATCGTCGCGATCTCATCGAGGTTTATTATTTTTTCGGGTGTTGAGGGCTTTTGCAAAAAGTTTGTATTTTGAGAGGAGCTGGGGCACGAGGTTTTTGGATTAGCTGACGAAGTGTCAGTTATTTGATTAATACCTTTAATATTACCACTTAACTCCTTAGGGGTCCTTTTCTTATGGTTAAGATTTAACCTGAAGATTTGCGCTTACCTTGTGCTTGCTCCTGTTTCCCTTTAGCGTATTTATATTCAGGTGCCTTTTTCTCGACGTGTGAGAACTTTATTGGCACACTAAATACTTTGGGGTTTATTTCCGTGCGAGGAAAAGTGACGCGTTGTTTGGGGCCTTCCACATTGCAATATTTTGACAAAAAGTCATTTCCAAGCAGACCGTCTTCTGGTAGACCGGGCATACTGCTCACTACTTCGAACTTGCATGGGAGTTTAGACCTACCTTTTAATTGGAAGTTGACCTTGCAGCTTCCCAAGGTCCTAATGCTTCCGAACGGTGTCTCTAAAGTGCAAGCCTCTTGCTGATTTATTTTGGCGTCTGATTTTCTAAGACAATTTTTGTAGATCAGGCTTACTTCCGCACCGGTGTCTACTACTAGTGTTGTGTTTTTGTTAACACCTACATCTATTGATAGTTGGACGATGGGTATGCTGGTTAACGGCGAGTGTGGGGTCCTTACATGGTAGGTCCTTTTTGCCACCGAGGGTTTTGACCTTTTTCGTTTTGGGCTCGAAGTGGGGGAATTCTTTGCAGGTTGGCATTGAACTCGCGACTCCCATTTCAGCTTTTGCTGACAGGATCCTAGATTGTGGCCGTTTTGGCCACAGAAGTCGCAAGTCTGCCTTATGTGCAGAACTCTTTTTACCTTCCTTAATCGCCGGCAATCACGGATATCGTGATTTAATTGCTGGCAGTGTGTGCAAAAGGGTATGTTTTTCATTTTGACACAATCCTCATAGACATGCCTCCCTTTGTTGCAGTAACTGCAAGTTATTCTGCTGAGGGAGGCATCGTGTGTCAATGATATGTTGGGAGGGTCTGATTCTATAACCCCTTCGGTTTCCCTGTATGGTTGGTCAGCTGGGGGTATTTGCGCCTCTAGTTGCGGAGTTCCCTGTGTAGTGGGTTGGATGTGTGGCAACCCTTCTATATTTGGAATATTGGGCATTAAAGTTTGTCCCAATTCGGTACCTAAAGTTGGGTTATAAGCTTCTGGAGGTGCTACTGGTGTATAAGGCGAAGGAGAGTTAAATGAAACCTGCGAAGAGATTAATGGCCGCTGAGGTTGTTGAATTTGTTCCAATTCTAATGTTTTTTCCATTAAGGAATCTATTGGTACATCGCCCATCAGTAATAAAAATTGTCGATGGTACGGATTTATCAACCCCTTTTTGTAGATGCTTTTTGCAAAGTCATCTAATTGTATCTTTACCGCCTCAGACAATATGGGACCGTATTTTAGTTCCGCGGGTTTCTTACATTCCCTTAACGACTTCTTTAGTCGTAATTGGAATAGGATAATTGCTTCTGCCGGATTTTGCCGAGTAGCTAATAGCCTATTTAATTAATATTATTAATATATATTTTCTGCTAGCAAATAAACTTTCCTTAGCAAGTCCTCGGCTTCCTGAAACGTTGCGAACGGAGTGGACGCGAATAAGGCAGAAGCTTCACCCCGTAGCCTAGTAGGGAATATTTGTAAGAAAGCCCCGTGTTCTTCAGTCCTGAGGCAGTTTAAAACCCTCTTGCAGCAATCCAAAATGGTTTCCAATTCTGCACCTATATGCGGATTTGGTTCCCCGGAGAAGATGGGAATTAGCTGTGCTGACAGCTTCGCAACCTTTGTGTAATCAATGGCCATTGTTTCAAAGGTTGCGAGGTCCGTTTGGTGCTGAAGAACTGGAATTTCCGATAAGGTCGCGAGTTTTGATCGGAGGGTTTGCTTCGATTATGGTTCCGCTGCGAAGTTTTTTCGGTGAAGGGGGTGCAAGGTCGCGGGAAATATTAGGGTTTGGGGTGGTTCCCTGTTCCGTAGATCAAAAGAGAAAATAAAATAGTAGTAGCAATATAAACGGGAGAGAGCGGTACAGGTATATGGGTTTCAGATGTTTGCTATCCCAAGGGCGAGTGTTAAGATTATTATTTTTGTTTAGAAATTCTTCCCTAGGATAGGTAGGTGCACAATATAGACAGACAGACAACTAGGGATATAAGTTTTACAAAGTTCGTTGGTAATTTTGGGATTATTTTTGAATAGCTTAATTATCAGATAAATATATGTTGTCATTAAGTGATTAATTATAAGGAACATGGTAAACTATACTTAATCAAAGCAAATTATTCCTATGACTTTAGTAGATTAAAAAGAAAAATAAATGGTCACTTAGCTGTTCTCTGTTGTTGTAGTTGTTGGGCAAGCTGCTGTCCATTGGTCCTGCTAATATTGAAGCTCCTGCTGTTTCCCTTGCTGTTCTAGCCACTAGTGGCGTGCTTGTAGATTACTGCCCGTTTTGTTGACGTCGTTATGAGGTGGTTGGTACTCTGCCTTTGTTGTTATTTCTTTAGTTGTTGGGGCTGTTACTGCCCGTGAGCCTTGATGTTGGTTTTTTTTTTCTTTGCTTTTGACACTGGTGTTTAAGCCCCAGGTACGCTTTGAATTATTTTTTGTTTTTTTATTATTTTTTATAGTACTGTTCCTGGTGTTTTAGCCCCAGGCACGCTTTTGTTATTGGTTTGATTTTTTTTTTTTTTGGTTTTTGATTTTAATTACCAAGTCGTACCTCCGAAGCCGGACTCAGCTCCGGACGCGGGGCTGAAGGTGTCTTGTGCCCAGTACGCTTGGAATTATGTTATTGTAGTAATCAAGGGGTTTCAAGCACTTACAAGTGTTTAACTTTGGCTTCCTTGATCCTACCGGCTGCGCCAATTATGTAGGGTTATATTTTATTAAATTGATTTGTTTTTGCTTATCTTACCTCCTTTGGGGTGTTTTCCTTTAGGGTTGCCAATTTAAAATGCCGTTTAATTGTATTTACTTTATTTATTTATTTATTTAATATTTTCAATTTTCGGCCGTTGCCTCAACCTCTGGATCCCAACTGATCTAGAATCAAAAAAAAAAAAAATTGTGGCGAGAAGCCCGAATTTAGCGAGACAAGGACATATGTGTCCTTCATCTTGTCTCTGACTTCTGGTCATCTTGCGATAACCAGAATCACCCACATCCGTGAGGATGTTGGGCTCGGTCTCGCGATCTCTGAAAAGAAAAGAGAAAAGGGGGGGGGGGGGGGTATCCAAGGATAGTGTGGACAGTGTTAGTCCGGGTGTTCTCTAACTACTTTTATAGAGGGATGGTGGGAAAGAAATCGTACAAGACCGGTAGGTCTTGGGTGCGGTAGTGAACGCAGATCACGTCTTTGGCGTCTGATAATCTGCGCTTTGGTCGGTGTGTATGTTTGTGTTTGTGCCGTCTTGTACTTTGCGTTCGTGTGTGTGGTTTGTTAATAGTAGACCCTATGGGGTGGGTCCAGGAATCCTCTATTATAGAGGGGAATGTTGTTGGGAAGGGTGCTTTCTTCAGTTTTGTACTGAAGAAGAAATTGTGGGGGTTTGATCCGAAGAGATCGAGAGAGAGAAGGGTCAAGAACGCAGGAGTCCCGTACAAGTAGGTTCTCGCTGTTCTGAATGTTTTCGATGTACTTATATGCTAATTGAAGCAAGTACTCGTCGATAGGGGTAATGGAGGCGCCTTCGTATAGGTGAGAGTTGGGGTAATGACGACCGTCAGGCCTTCTAGAATGATTGGTGCATCTTCTGAGGAGTTTCCTTTCGAAAACCCGAAGTCTTTCCATTTGGGCCGAAGATATGCAGGACCATATGGGAAAGGCGTACGATATTCCAGATCGGATTAGCTGCTTATAGCAGAGAAGCTTAACTTTGGTGTCAACTTTGTTGCTCCACTTCAAGATGTTGTGCAGTTGCTTAGACCGACCGAGGCCCCTTTGGAGAATGTGGGTCACATGTTTGATGAAATTCATTTTTGGGGTATAAATGACCCCAAGATATTTCATCCTGTCCTGTGGTCTAATCGTAGTATCTCCCATTTTTATTCGAATATTCTGTGAATATCGAGAAGTAGGTTGGGAGCGTTTACTACTCAGAATTATAGCTACTGCTTTAGATGGGTTAAGTCGAATTTTCCACCGACTGTAATACTGATACAGTTCGTCCAGATGACGGTTGAGTCGGTTTGTTGCGAGTTTTGGGCTTTTAGATGACGTGTACACTAGGACGTCATCCGCATAGCAAATCTGGTTTACTCTACCATCCACAGGGCGAGGAATATCTGAGGTGTAGATATTAAATAAGATGGGGCCTAGAATGGAGCCCTGTGGTACGCCTGCGGCGGCGTTGAAAGTTCGGGAAAGCTTTCCATTCACTCGAACTTGGAAGGTTCTGTTTAAAACGAACTGGTAGATTATATTACACAGCGTTTTACTGAAGCCAGTATTCAGTAATTTAAAAACGAGACCTTCGATCCAGGTTGTGTCAAAAGCCTTTTCAATGTCCAAGCTCACCGCAATGGTGGGTTCCTTATTAAAGAGGCGCACGCAGACGTGGTTTTGAAATATGTTGAGAGCCATAGTGGTGCTGTGCGCTCTTCTGAATCCAAATTGGAAGTCAGGTATTAGGTTCCTGACACTGATAAATTTATTTAGCTTCTCGTATATGAACTGTTCATATATTTTGCTGATGCAGGTGAGGAGCGAAATAGGACGAAAGCTTGAGGGGTGATAATTTGGTTTCCCTACTTTTGCTATTGGGCAGACAACAGCATGCTTCCAAGCTTGGGGAAAATACCCCATGTTGTAGGCATGGTTGAGCAGAATGGAGAGCTTTATAAAGAATAAAGCAGAAAGCCTTCGCAACGAGTGGTAGGACATATTGTCGATACCGGGTGACTTCTTGGGGTTTCGAGATTTAACTAGGTTCTGTAGGGTATTTGGTGTGACGAAGCCGTGACTATTATCACGTGTGTCGTCGAAGTATGCACTGTTAGCTGAGTTAAAGACAACTATTGGCTCGTTAAAGTTGTCTAATTTGTTGTGAACCTCTGAACTAATTATTGCATTTGATTCCGGGTCGCCATCCTCGAGAGTGAGCTTGTGATTATTTTCAAAGGTCTCTCCGATGATGTTTGCTTTATTGGTGTCATTATTGACAACAAGGCCGTTGTGCATGATTGGTCCAGTGATACGAGAGGTGCCACATATCTTTTTAACATTTTTATAAATGTTCTGGTCCATCTGAATACCCTTCAGTTTGTCTTCCAATTGTCGGGTACGATTGTTTTGGATTCTCTGTTTTATCAGTGTAACAATATTGTGAATAATGGCTCGCAATAATGGCTCCCTTTGCGTAAAGCGGTGACGATATCTCATTCTGCAGAGCTTTTTACGCTCCCGGATGAGACGAAGAGTGAGGTCGTCAAGGGGAATCTGATAAGTCTTTTCAAGTTTGTACTTCGGGACATGAGTCTCAGAAGTTTCAACTAGAATCTCGTGAAGTCGAGTTGTGATCTAGAATCCAAAATGCACTCCCCCTTTATACTCTGTGGCAACAGAGATTTGTTAAAAATATTACTTAAAAATTCCAAGAAGCCCAAACAAAGTTGTGTGTGCTTCAATTGGAATAGGATTCCCGGAAGTGTACACGAACTCTATTTGAACTAATTCCCGGAAGGAGAAATCATGAAATGCAATTAGTATTACGCATTTCATAATTTCAAATTATAGGGAATTGAATCAATGCACGACAAATGGACTTTCGTCAGTTTACAGTAGTAATACATGTTGCCTATGCGTAAATATAGGTATATCTTGTAATAATGTTTAGCATTCTTTATAGCTTCATTCGCTTTCTTTTTTTGTTTGTTTCTAACTTTTAATGTTTTAGGGTTTGGAAATCGTTAAATCTTAATTAGGATTTACATACTTTTTTTTTTTTTTTTTATAAATAGTTATTTACAATTTAGTATTTATAAATTGTCTTCCTCATTGGGGGTCAATATTTGTTTTGTTTTATTTGTATGTGATTTCTTTTTTGTATTTCAGTCCATATGACATTTATTATTACCACTTTTTTGTCATCTTTGTCAATATTGTGTATCCATTGGTATTTTTAAGTGAAATTTTACATTAAAGTATTGAACTACAATACACCCTGGGGATAGTATATGTCTGTGGTTGATAGTGGAAAGGAAGGTGAAACTAGGGTGGGGATCAGTCCTAATCAACCTTGGAATATGGTTTCAATCTTTTATTGCTTATTTTTATTGATTTTTTGCCAATTTGTATGGTTGTATTATTCCGCTCAGTTATTCCTGTAATGAGGAAAGGGCCCTTCCAGATGGGTGTTTCTCTGCCCTTGCGGTTTTTATACCTTACTAACACCCTGTTTCCCACTTAAAACGATTGCGGTTTCGTTTCACTTCCGCAGCATGCGGTTGCCTTCCAAGAACGGCATTCCTCGCATTGCTTTTATATCTCCTAATGTCGGAGAGCATGGATGGCCACCAGTATCTTTGTCGTATTTTATTATACGATCTGGTGATGCTTTGGTGTCCATCGGAAGGGGAATTGTGGTAAACCCTGAGTATCGTCGCGATCTCATCGAGGTTTATTATTTTTTCGGGTGTTGAGGGCTTTTGCAAAAAGTTTGTATTTTGAGAGGAGCTGGGGCACGAGGTTTTTGGATTAGCTGACGAAGTGTCAGTTATTTGATTAATACCTTTAATATTACCACTTAACTCCTTAGGGGTCCTTTTCTTATGGTTAAGATTTAACCTGAAGATTTGCGCTTACCTTGTGCTTGCTCCTGTTTCCCTTTAGCGTATTTATATTCAGGTGCCTTTTTCTCGACGTGTGAGAACTTTATTGGCACACTAAATACTTTGGGGTTTATTTCCGTGCGAGGAAAAGTGACGCGTTGTTTGGGGCCTTCCACATTGCAATATTTTGACAAAAAGTCATTTCCAAGCAGACCGTCTTCTGGTAGACCGGGCATACTGCTCACTACTTCGAACTTGCATGGGAGTTTAGACCTACCTTTTAATTGGAAGTTGACCTTGCAGCTTCCCAAGGTCCTAATGCTTCCGAACGGTGTCTCTAAAGTGCAAGCCTCTTGCTGATTTATTTTGGCGTCTGATTTTCTAAGACAATTTTTGTAGATCAGGCTTACTTCCGCACCGGTGTCTACTACTAGTGTTGTGTTTTTGTTAACACCTACATCTATTGATAGTTGGACGATGGGTATGCTGGTTAACGGCGAGTGTGGGGTCCTTACATGGTAGGTCCTTTTTGCCACCGAGGGTTTTGACCTTTTTCGTTTTGGGCTCGAAGTGGGGGAATTCTTTGCAGGTTGGCATTGAACTCGCGACTCCCATTTCAGCTTTTGCTGACAGGATCCTAGATTGTGGCCGTTTTGGCCACAGAAGTCGCAAGTCTGCCTTATGTGCAGAACTCTTTTTACCTTCCTTAATCGCCGGCAATCACGGATATCGTGATTTAATTGCTGGCAGTGTGTGCAAAAGGGTATGTTTTTCATTTTGACACAATCCTCATAGACATGCCTCCCTTTGTTGCAGTAACTGCAAGTTATTCTGCTGAGGGAGGCATCGTGTGTCAATGATATGTTGGGAGGGTCTGATTCTATAACCCCTTCGGTTTCCCTGTATGGTTGGTCAGCTGGGGGTATTTGCGCCTCTAGTTGCGGAGTTCCCTGTGTAGTGGGTTGGATGTGTGGCAACCCTTCTATATTTGGAATATTGGGCATTAAAGTTTGTCCCAATTCGGTACCTAAAGTTGGGTTATAAGCTTCTGGAGGTGCTACTGGTGTATAAGGCGAAGGAGAGTTAAATGAAACCTGCGAAGAGATTAATGGCCGCTGAGGTTGTTGAATTTGTTCCAATTCTAATGTTTTTTCCATTAAGGAATCTATTGGTACATCGCCCATCAGTAATAAAAATTGTCGATGGTACGGATTTATCAACCCCTTTTTGTAGATGCTTTTTGCAAAGTCATCTAATTGTATCTTTACCGCCTCAGACAATATGGGACCGTATTTTAGTTCCGCGGGTTTCTTACATTCCCTTAACGACTTCTTTAGTCGTAATTGGAATAGGATAATTGCTTCTGCCGGATTTTGCCGAGTAGCTAATAGCCTATTTAATTAATATTATTAATATATATTTTCTGCTAGCAAATAAACTTTCCTTAGCAAGTCCTCGGCTTCCTGAAACGTTGCGAACGGAGTGGACGCGAATAAGGCAGAAGCTTCACCCCGTAGCCTAGTAGGGAATATTTGTAAGAAAGCCCCGTGTTCTTCAGTCCTGAGGCAGTTTAAAACCCTCTTGCAGCAATCCAAAATGGTTTCCAATTCTGCACCTATATGCGGATTTGGTTCCCCGGAGAAGATGGGGATTAGCTGTGCTGACAGCTTCGCAACCTTTGTGTAATCAATGGCCATTGTTTCAAAGGTTGCGAGGTCCGTTTGGTGCTGAAGAACTGGAATTTCCGATAAGGTCGCGAGTTTTGATCGGAGGGTTTGCTTCGATTATGGTTCCGCTGCGAAGTTTTTTCGGTGAAGGGGGTGCAAGGTCGCGGGAAATATTAGGGTTTGGGGTGGTTCCCTGTTCCGTAGATCAAAAGAGAAAATAAAATAGTAGTAGCAATATAAACGGGAGAGAGCGGTACAGGTATATGGGTTTCAGATGTTTGCTATCCCAAGGGCGAGTGTTAAGATTATTATTTTTGTTTAGAAATTCTTCCCTAGGATAGGTAGGTGCACAATATAGACAGACAGACAACTAGGGATATAAGTTTTACAAAGTTCGTTGGTAATTTTGGGATTATTTTTGAATAGCTTAATTATCAGATAAATATATGTTGTCATTAAGTGATTAATTATAAGGAACATGGTAAACTATACTTAATCAAAGCAAATTATTCCTATGACTTTAGTAGATTAAAAAGAAAAATAAATGGTCACTTAGCTGTTCTCTGTTGTTGTAGTTGTTGGGCAAGCTGCTGTCCATTGGTCCTGCTAATATTGAAGCTCCTGCTGTTTCCCTTGCTGTTCTAGCCACTAGTGGCGTGCTTGTAGATTACTGCCCGTTTTGTTGACGTTGTTATGAGGTGGTTGGTACTCTGCCTTTGTTGTTATTTCTTTAGTTGTTGGGGCTGTTACTGCCCGTGAGCCTTGATGTTGGTTTTTTTTTTCTTTGCTTTTGACACTGGTGTTTAAGCCCCAGGTACGCTTTGAATTATTTTTTGTTTTTTTATTATTTTTTATAGTACTGTTCCTGGCGTTTTAGCCCCAGGCACGCTTTTGTTACTGGTTTGATTTTTTTTTTTTTTTGGTTTTTGATTTTAATTACCAAGTCGTACCTCCGAAGCCGGACTCAGCTCCGGACGCGGGGCTGAAGGTGTCTTGTGCCCAGTACGCTTGGAATTATGTTATTGTAGTAATCAAGGGGTTTCAAGCACTTACAAGTGTTTAACTTTGGCTTCCTTGATCCTACCGGCTGCGCCAATTATGTAGGGTTATATTTTATTAAATTGATTTGTTTTTGCTTATCTTACCTCCTTTGGGGTGTTTTCCTTTAGGGTTGCCAATTTAAAATGCCGTTTAATTTTATTTACTTTATTTATTTATTTATTCAATATTTTCAATTTTCGGCCGTTGCCTCGACCTCTGAATCCCAACTGATCTAGAATCCAAAATGCACTCCCCTTTTATACTCTGTGGCAACAGAGATTTGTTAAAAATATTACTTAAAAATTCCAAGAAGCCCAAACATAATTGTGTGCGCTTCAATTGGAATAGGATTCCCGGAAGTGTACACGAACTCTATTTGAACTAATTCCCGGAAGGAGAAATCATGAAATGCATTTAGTATTACGCATTTCATAATTTCAAATTATAGGGAATTGAATCAATGCACGACAAATGGACTTTCGTTTAATTTTGTCGCGCATATGATTCAATTGGATTGGGATGTAAGGTACTTGGAAATTGAATCAATGCGCAACAAATTAACTTGTGGTTTAAATCTATCGCGCATATGATTCAATTGGATTGGAATTTTGAATAAGGGTAAGGGTTGAATCAATGTGCGGCAAACTAACTTTTGGTTTAACCTGTCGCTCATATGATTCACTTGGATTGGAATTATAGGTACGTGGGAGAGAGTAGTGATTTAGGATCACTACATTTTTAAATACTTATTTTTGTTATTTTTTTAATTCTTATTTTTTTTTAATGTTTTTCTAATTTTTACATATTTATAAATTTGTATCTTTGTTTTCTTTTATTTTCTTTTTTTATATCTTGAATTCGTCATTTTAATTAACCACTTTTCCTTTATTTCTCCTATTACTGCTATATCCTTCTGTCGTTCTCCTTTTTCTCTTTTCCTTTTTTCATTTTTCTTTACACCAATCTTCCTTTACAGTTGACGTTTACTCTTTGATGGGAGCCTATGGCAAACCGGAGTGCATTGCGGCCGAGACCGGTGCAAACCTAATCCCTTGCGGCAAATTACGTGGTAAATCCTTTCATCCTCAGTGCACTGGTCTTGGGAAACGACCCGCTTCATGTATCAATGAGTACTCCCGAAGCTATACTTTTTATTGTGACGATTGCAATAACATCTCCCTGTCGCAAGTCATGCTTGCTATAAAATGCCATAACGAAAATCTCACCCAGACGTTTGCAGATTTTAAGCTCTACCACAAAGGGGCTTACAGAAGCTCGAAAGACTAGACGAGGTAATGAAATCTGCAGAGGAGGTAAACAAAGCCTCTGAACTCTGCGTTAACTTGTTTAAAACCCACTCCAAACGCGTCGAAGTTCAAGTTAGATCTAACTGCGAATCTTTAAAAGCCTACTTATACGATCGCATTAACAACTTGTTTCTTGATCTTAGGCCAGATCTATGTACGCAACTCAAGGCATTAATCGAAAGTATCAATTCCGTAAAAACGAATATCGATATTTTTCTCCAAATCTCTTCCCCGAGTTCCCACCCCGCCCCTGCCAAGTCGAACGCTTACTCTTCGAAATCGTAGATAGAATGATGGACATGGAGAACGATCTTTTTTTGATGAGGGTTGTCATTAGCGACCAAACTGAGGACATCAAAGCTATATCAAACCGTAGACCCGAAGTTCCAGATAAGGTCTGCCCGGCGCTTTACAACGTCTCCTTACTGGCTGAAATCGAATCAGTGCGATGCTCTAATACAGATGAACTGACTCTCAACGTTCCTCTCCCGGACAAACCACCTTAGCTGAAAAGGGATTTGATCTCACTGTAAAAAAGCCCCTGACCACCCACACCCCCGTAGAACATCAGTTCGGCTCAACATGGACCCTTGAAGAGTGGAACAAGACGGTCCGTAAATTATACAGTAATAATCTGTCGTCCTTTATTATTACCGGCATCCCCAAAACCGCTGACGCTTCTTGAGTATCCAGCTTCTTCCTCGACAATTTCTCCACTTGCAACAAAAACGTCCAAAAATATCCCGAAAACCAACTATTTCCGTTTCCACATCCCATCTTCATGAGCCTAGATGGAGCCGCACAAAAATGGGCAAATATGCCGTTACTAAAGACGGTATCAATGAGTTAAAACATTCCACTACAATTATAACTCCACTACTAACCCTCCCAAACCTAACCACAATTCTCCCATATTGCCCACTAAACCCCCATCAAGACAAAACCATCTTTCCCACCGCAGCCGTTTATCCAACCCACTTAGCTTGTCTGTTTTTACTCACCTCTCAAAATATCCTAACCGACCCAAGCTTAGAAACGGGCGGAAAATATCCCAAATTCCTCAGCTCCCACTCTTCTAATCCCAAGATCTTTTCCTTTACCAGATCCTCCCACACGTCGGCCCGTCTGAGAGCATCTCCATCTCCTGTTATTTCACCTTCTTCTCACCCTATCTCAACTTCAAGTTCCACTCGCCCAATATTCGACCCGCTTTTCCCCCAGCTGTAAAAATCACTCAGCAAACTATTAACTCGTCTGATGAATACAAGCTCTCTAAACTGAGAATGAAAAACACATATGAAAATATTCGTCTCTTCCTGGCTTATCTCCATGACAAACCTGACATAGTCTGCTTCGAAGGAAAAACCAAAACCAGCGTTATCGTTGCCATTCAATAAGAAGGCTTACCAATTGATGTTGCCAGCCTTCGTAAACGTTTCCTCAAATTTCATGGAAATCTCAACTTGCCACCACATTAAGTGTCTAAGGATCTCCAAGCTTACGGCCAATATGTACACCCCAAGAGCTTAAATCTTCAACGCAATAGAGCTGATGGTAATACATTTTTTCGACCCTGAACTGTCACCGAATCTTTCTCTCACTATAACCCTTCACAATCTCCCCCTTAGATTCTATTACCACAATGAGAGAGGTTTCCGTTCTACGTGTCGACAAATCTTGTAGGTGGTTCACTCCCTCTCTTTTGAAATATAGTGCCTAACTGAAACCAACCTAATCCCTAGTATTAACAACCTAGAGTAATTTGCTCCCTCCTTTTCTGTATATCGTGATGACGTTGTTAATCGGGGCCTATTAATTCCTTTCCCCCTGTTCTGCCTACCATCGACAATCACCAGCCGCTTCTTACCCTGTATTTTTTCCATAATTCTGCAGCGTACAATGTCTTTTACCAAAAGTACCTAACAAAAACTCAGGCGAACCTAATAACTGACCCAAAAACGTTTTTCCAAAAATCACAAACCTAAATCCGATGATTATCCCACGTTCCTCTCATTTAACATGGAAACTTCAACGGGTTCACATGTCATTACGAACCTCTTCGCCTCATTTTTCAGAGAATCCTTCACAGACAACTCTTTCCATAATCCATAAATCATCCATAAATGTTTTGGCCGGGAGGACACCACTTGACATCGCAGCTAAAAAAAAAAAACGATGCATTACTTTAGGTCTCACGAGAATCGTCGGAGAATGCGGTCACAACTGGAGCTCTCAAGTCTAAGAGAGTGGCAACGGAGGTGGATTCTTCCACTAAAGAAAGATGGACCCACACCATAATACCTGATATAGAAACATGGGTGAAAAGGAAACATGGCGACCTGAATTACCACTTGACGCACCTAATATCGGGACATGGATGCTTTCGGTAATACTTGCACAACTATAAGCATGTGAATCACCCATACTGCTTGTATTGCGAAGACAAAATAGAAAATACGGAACGCATCCTCACAGAGTGTGTGAGATTCGAGATCGCACGAACGATTTTGGAGAGACATATGAGACGGACAGTTACTCCAGCAGGAGTGATAGAATACATGCTGAGTTCCAAACAAGGTGTATTTCATCATACCCGAGTTATCAGCTCTACAGAGTACATTTCACATCTGTTCTCTCAAATCCTATCCCTGCAATCTGTGAAGTGCCTCAGGGCAGTCATTTGGGTCCTCTTTTATTCATACTAACGATAAACGACATCGATATGATTATCAAGCATTTCTGTATATCCCTATACGCCGACGATACCAAATTCTTCAAACCACTTTGTTTTCCGCTTGTTACGTGGTAACTCCTGGAAATATTTTACTGAGGCCCAACTCCTGCTCCTGTATAAGTCCCAAATTAGAGCCGCGATCGAATATTGCCTCGACCTACTTAAAAGCATACAGAGACGAGCGATCCACCTGATCGCGGATACGGCGCTCAAATCGGGACTTCACTTGCTATCACATCGAAGGCACGTAGCCGACCTCTGTCTGTTTTACAGATATCATCACGGGCACTGTTCTTCGGAGATTCGTGGTATTGTTCCGCGCAATCCGGTTTATATGCGACGGCGTGAACAATTCTGCATCAGAACTCGTTCAATTACAGAGCGAGGAAGCTGTGGAATTCCCTCCCCACGCAAGTGTTCCCGGAGCGTTATAACCTGCAGCTGTTCAAAAAGAACTGCGACATATATTTGGTGGCATCCCATAGCGCCGTGTCGGTTTGCCTCTCTCGAGAGAAGTGTAGTAAACAAAAAAAATTATAAACCGAATAAATGAGGATTTTGAACTCACCAAATTAACTCCTTAAAATTTATTTATTTTTTTTTGGTTTCGGTAGGAAGGTGGAAATCTTCAAAAGATACCTCTAGACCGATCCAGGAGCATGCCGGGTTTTTACTCCTTAACATGTTTATATACATGTTTGTGTTCATAATATGTTTCAATCTAATGTTTTTTTTATTTTATTTTAGATTTTATATAAACTTTATATAAAGGATTTTGTTGTATGTTTCGCTTTAAAGAAATTATTTTCTTAACTTTATATGTTATTTTAAAATATTGTTTATGTCAGTTGGAAGATATTATGCTTTGTTATATATCATATCTCTGAATTGTAAATTGTGTGGTAGTTTCTCCTTTATAATTGATATACGATAAAAATCTAACTATCTATCTCTCTAACTCGCAGAATTATACAATTTTAAATTTCTGTTATTATTCTGGAATTGCAGCATTAATCTAACTACATATCTCTCTACTTTTAGCTTTATATAAACATAAAATACCTCTAATCCATTCGAAAAATTAAGCCTTTTCCTTAGAGAACCGCACGATTACCAAGAGTAACACATCGTTCAATAAGTCCCGATACGAAGTACTAAAACAATATTTTTTTGGTAAAATTCGTCTTTATTGATCAATGTTATCTCCTTCAACTGATATACAATGATTCAAACGCTTTTCTAACTTTTCTATATCAGGTGTGTTGAATGATTTATCTTTAGCTTCCAAATATCCCTCCTTTTTTTAAACATTTATTTATTTTACTTAAATACTATTGTTATGCTCTTGGTTTCAGGAAGCGTGTTTCTTAGTCCTTAAAAGGACTAAGTGATCTCTTAATTAAATAGCTTCTGAACCTGTCGCACAACAGGGTTCGTTGCCGTGCTTCCTCTGAGTCCAAAGGGAAGAGCAACGTCCTTGGATTTGGCCTTCGTCCTTAGTCTTCAGTGGGGGCCAGGTGTTGGATAAAATTAAAAGTTCGTTTTTGTTTTCTTTGATATGTGTTTATTACTTTACTCAAGATTAAAGATTTTCCTGGGGTACTTCCTCCAGGGAGAATAGACGATATGTTACTGCTGCCCGGAGATCACTAAACCATTCCTTTATAAAGGAAAAGGAATCGAAAATTGTATCCCAAAGATACACATTTTCGTGCAACAATCTCGATCTTTTGGATATTTCGAGCGAGATGTTGTGTTTACACAAGATAAGAAATCAATTTCTTGAATTCTTACGAAACCATTACGCAGATGTGTGAATGTATCTGCTTTTGAGTTTTTGTTTGTTTAACTCAATTGAATTTTTAGGATAGAGATAACGATCTCTGAATTTTGGATTTGGGTGATGCTGTGGAGCAAATATAGAACAATAAACGAATATTGGATTCGTTTATTGTGAATTTTAATTTTAATTTTGATTTTGGATTTAATTATGCCGTGGGGGCAAATGTTAGGCAATAAACGAATGTTTGATTCGTTTATTGCGAATTTTGGATTATGGTTGGGTTTTTTCAGGTTTTGATAGGGTTTTGGGTTTTAGGGTAATATTGCTGGGATTTTGGATTAGGAATGGGAGAAAAAGATGGTAGGGCTTTTTTTGGAGCACTACATCCTCCCCTCCTTGAAAAAAAGAAAATTGATCTTTATGAGATTAATTTTCTGGAAAATGGTGTGATTGGGAATAAGGATGATGGTATCGTGATTCCATTACATATGCCTGATATTTTCTAACATAGTAGCTTTATGTATACAATATTTATTATAAGTGTGTAATTTTTGTTCTTTGTTTTTTTTCTTAATATTTATGTATTCGTATTTATGGTCGTGTATCCAAGTTTCCACAATGGTTATTTATATAATAAAAATATTTTCTTTTGAAATTTTGTACAAATACAATTTCGTTTTTAAGGTTTGAATTTTCTTAGTATAGGTGTGTTTAACAGTAATTGTTGGTTATCCAAAATAAAGTTTTCTTATATAAAGTATTTTATTTTGAGTTAAGGGTATATTCATTTAGTTTGGTTTTGGTTATATGTACAATAGACATTTGGTTTAAAAATTTCATATAATTTGTTTTTTTTTTCATGTTGGTTAAACATTGTATTAGAAGGAAACATTTGATTCTAAAAATTTTCGTTTTGATTTAAAGTAAATATTTTCTTATTTTCTGAGTGTAAGGTTAATTGTAGAATGTTTTATAATTACATAAGTATTTGAATTCATTATATTAAATTTAACTTTGGGTTTTTTTTTTTTGTTTTTATTTTTATAAAGTACTATTTGTAAAAAGATACATAGATAAGTAAGGTTTTTATGGTTTATTCTTACAATTTGTGTATTACATAGAATTTTCATTGTTTATATACTCGTATAAATTTTCATTATTTACATATATTATTTTTGTTCTTTTTTTTTTTCATTGTCCTTATTAGTCGGGCGTTTATTTATTTATATAATTTTTTCCATGTATTTGAACGTACAATTTAATTCTATAACTTTTCCTTTTTTTTTTGTTATATAAAAATTTTCTTACTTTCTTAGTATTTCTTAGTTGAAAACTGTTTTGTATTTATATAAATATTAGAAGTTCTTATTTTAACACTGTTTTGTAAGTTTTGTTTTTGTATTTTCGTTTTTTTTTTCATATATATATAATGTGTTTTTTCTTATAATTTTATTATTATTACAAAATACTTATTATTATTACAAAATTTTTCCATTTAAGTCAGTGGCAGTTGATTAGCATATTAACTTATTTTATTAAGTGAGTTAGTATTTGTCTTCATATATGAATTTTTGTTTTGTTTGTTTTCTTTTACATTTATTCGTGTACAAGTATTTGAAATGAAATTTTTTTTTTTTTTTTTTTTTTTTTTTAAATACATTGTAGTGTTATTTTTTTTTTTTTTTTTTTTTTTTTTTTTTTTTTTTTTTTTTTTGGAAGTTTATCTATACATATATACATTTTTTCTTCAACTTTTATTTTTTCTTTGGAGTTTCCTATTCGTGATTGCCTAATCCACAAATAGTTTTATATTATTGTTGTGGAGTTCCTTTTCCTATTTTGAGGATTGAATTTTCTTAGGATAGGATCTTGACAATTTCGTAGGGGCCTTTCCACAGGGAGGTTAATTTGTTAGGTCTTGAGTGATTCTTTAATAAAACCTTGTCGCCAACATTAAATTTCTTACGGCCTACTTTTTGGTCGTAGTATGCCTTAGATTTTTGTTTTTTCTCTATCAGTATTCCCTTAGCTGTACGATAACCATGTTGTAATCGCATTTTTAATTCATTTGCGTAATGGTCGTAGTTATAAGTGCTTTCGGGGTTTTGTCTGAGAGAACTGGGTATTTTGGCTGGGAAACCATATAGTAATTCATGCGGCGTGTAGCCTGTATTACTGTGGGGTGTAATATTGTACACAAACATTGCGTAAGGTATCCAGGTGAGAGGATCCTGGTTTACATAGTGGCGGAGGTATTCCACCAGAGTTCTATGGCTCCGTTCTAGTGCTCCGTTTGTTTGTGGATGATAGGGTGCTGTATTGAGTTTTTTGACCTTGAGTAAGGAACAGATGTCCTTAAAAAGTGCGCTGAGAAAATTTGCACCTCGTTCAGTTAATAGAGAAGATGGTATGCCGTGCTGGCAGACAATATTTTCAACGAAAATTCTGGCTACGTCCTTGGTTTCGGTGCTGGCCAGTGCGTAAGCTCCTGAAAACTTAGTCAAATCGTCTTGAAACGTTAGTAGGTATTTATTTCCATTATAGCTGACTGGTAATGGTCCTACTATATCTAAAGCAATTCTTTCGAAAGGTTTTGAGCTTGTTGTGGTTATCTTCATAGGAATTCTAGGATTCCTTCCACTTTTGTTTATCTGGCAGGAAGCACATTTTCGAATATACGCCGCGACGTCAGCGGTCATTGTGCGCCAGTAATATTTTTGCTTCAATCTATTGATTGTTCGGGTGGCTCCTTGGTGTCCTCCGAAAGGTGAGTTGTGGTATTCCGCGAGTAACTTTTGTATTTCGTTAGGATCTGTTAGAAGCTTCTTTTTATTGGAGAAAACGTACATTGTCACGTTGAGGTGAGCAAAAGTTTCTTTTAGCAAGTTATTGAGTGTTACTTTTGATTCGTTTTCTATGAAGGGGACTAAAATTCCAATGGAATTGAAATTCCGGTCTTCGCAAATCTTCTTCAGATCAATAAGGGAACTCTTAGCGGTTTCCTGGTCGCTTAGGTTTCTGAAAGGCAATGGCAATGTGATGGCGCATAACCCATCTTGCTCATGAAACGTAATTTTACCTACGTCTGGCTTGGTGAAGTTTGGGATTCTTCCTGCCAGGTTTTCTTCCTCAGCAGAGTCTATCAATGGGAGGATTATAATACGTAGTTCAAGTTTCTTCTTGGTATAGATGGACCCTGTTTGTTCTTGCCATACAAGATTGGTAGTATCTTTGTATGATTGTGCAGCCACATCTTCTTCGAGTTTGGCTTTACTTCGTGTGGTGACGAGGATATTATTTTTGATGGGATCGACTGGGGTAGTCATTGTTATACGGCTGAGAGCATCAGCATTTGCATTTTGCTTTCCTTTTCTATGGACGATTGTGTACTCATACTCTTCGAGTAGAATTCTCCATCGCATAAGTCTGGATGTAGGATCCTTTCGTCCTATAAGCCACTGTAGAGAGCTATGGTCAGTTACTATTGTGAACTTTCGTCCGTAGACATATGGTCGGAACTGTGCTAATGCAAAAACGATTGCTAGTAATTCCTTTTCAGACGTTGTATACCGTGTTTCGTCGTCGTTTAGGGTTCGGCTAGTGAAAGCAATAGGTTTATCTTGTCCTATTGTACCTTGAGATAGGACTGCTCCTAACGCAATATTGCTAGCATCCGTGGTTATTATAAACTCCCGGTTAAAGTCTGGATAAGCCAGTATTGGTGGGGTAATAACCTTTCTTTTTAAAGCTGTGAATGCCTCATCACAAAAAGCATCCCAATGAATTGGAACATTCTTCCTGAGTAATTTGCTTAAGGGTTTTGCCAGTTCGGCGAAATTAGGGATAAATTTTCTATAGTAGCCTACAAAACCGAGAAAAGATTTTACGTCTTTTTGTTTCTTGGGCGTTGGAAACGTTTTTACCGCTTTAGTTTTTTCTGGATCTGGTTTTATACCTTCCTTTGAAATAACATGCCCCAAGTAGGTGAGCTCTTTCCTTATGAAGTGACACTTTTCTGGTTGTACTTTCAGATTGTGCCTTTGTAATCGCTCGAAAACTCTGGTAAGTCGGGAATTGTGATCGTACAGATCGTATCCGTAAATTACAATATCATCTACATAGACGAAACATTCTATTCCTTGGAGACCCATGAGTACATTATTCATAAGCCTTTGGAATGTGGCGGGTGCGTTTTTAAGTCCGAAGGGCATTCGATTATATTCGTAATGTCCGAAGGGTGTGCTAAACGCTGTTTTTGCCTTGTCTCTATTGTCCATGCGTATTTGGTGGAAACCATTTGCTAAGTCTAAAGTGCTAAAATATTTAGCTTTTCCTAGCTGGTCCAAGATATCAGTAATATTGGGCAATGGATATGCATCTCCGACTGTTATTTTATTTAAGGCTCTAAAGTCGACAACTACTCTCCACCGTTTTGTCCCATCAGGTCCTGCCTTCTTGGGTACTAGTAAGAGAGGGGAATTCCAAGGACTGAAACTTTGTTGTACTACTTCGTCCTGAAGCATTTCATTCACCTGTTTGTGAATTTCTTGCTTGGAGCTATCTGGTAGGCGATACGGTTTTATATAAAGTGGGGGCTTTCCTTCCTCAGTGATGATCTGATGCTCTATGGCGTCAGTATATGTGAGGTAGTCACCCTCGAGAAGAAATAGGTTATTATAAGTGCGACAGATATTCAGGATAGATTTCCTTTCCTCCTGGTTACAATGACGCAACTCTAGGAGTGATTCTAGCCGTTCAAGCCAATTTCTTAGAAGATTTTGGGTTTCGTCCGCCCTTAACACATTGTAGTCATCCAGATCTTCCCATCCGACTTCTATGTCGTTGGTGCGTACTTCCTGATCGGTGTCTAATGTGTTCATTAATAGTACCTTTATTTTGTTGTCCTGTGATGTCGTTAAAGTATTACCCAGATATATCCCTGGCATGATCTCGGATTTTGTTATTATCAGTTCTTGACTAAGTTTTCCTTTAAATGGAATCTCCATTATTTGTTGAGATCGTGAATGCAATTTTATGTAGTCGACCGTGGTGTTTCGTTTTAAATTTACTGGGGATATTGGAGTTTCAGGTTCATGTTTTCCTGAACTCAGTTTTTCGGCAGTTTCCTTACCTTTTCTGTTACCACAAACTTTATTTAAATGGGGAGAGGAAGATTCAAGGGTGGTTGGTTTCGTTGTGTTTGTCACAGCATCAGATCCGGCCCGTAGACAAACGGATTCGGATGTTGACTCACGAACGGTGTTATCCAATTTTTCAAGAATGCCTGTATTATCCGTGGAAGACACCTCGTAAGGCGTGGCATTCTGAATATTTTCCTTGACCTCATTTTTGTTCCCTAAAGGCTGCTCGAGTTCTACCATAGTTCTCTTCTTTACAGCGAATTTAAGGAATCCCTTTTCAAAGTTAATGTGGCACTGGTGCTTCGTAAGGAAATCGCTTCCCAGTATGCCATCGTGTTGGAAGTCTACGTTGCTTCCCACTACAAATAGATTATGCTTAAAGGGTATGGAGTGCCTATCAGTTCTGAATTCGAACTCCCCCAATACCTTTCCACATGTGCTGGCCGTTTTCCCAGCAATGGTGGATATAGTCACTGGGTCTGAATTGTCTATAGATTGTTCAATATAAGCATTATCTAATTTGATCAGGCTGATGTCGGCACCTGTATCGATGAGGAAAGTCGAGTATTGTTTATCCGATGGATTAAATTTTACACGTATTACTGGCTCCTTAAATTCAGGGCAGAAAAATACGCGCATTTCAAAATTTACATCGGGATGGGGTGTATATCGGCGATTGCGTTGCTCGCTGCCCGAGTGAGTTCGTTTCCCTGTTGTGAATTGGATACCCTGTTAATATTTTGATTTTGTCGGGTATTTCGATTTTCAATGCGGGGCGAGTTTGTTATTGTCCTATTTTGAGATTGATTGGGCTGAGTTCTGAAAGGATTTCGACTCGTTGAAGGTTGGTCCTGGTTTCGCATATGAGCTAACCTGGTTCTGCACTCTGCCTGAGTGTGATTATACTTCCGACAGTATGTGCATTGGAGACGTTCAACCTCAGTCTTAATGCGTTGGGGGACGAAATTTGGAAAATTTGTGTTGCGATAACAAGTCGCAGAAGTATGTCCCCTCTTGTTGCATGTTTGTCAAACAATTTGTTGGTTTCTCCTAAAATTGTTAGTGGAAGTTTGCATTGAGTTATCGCTGTTCAATCTTTGAGATTGTTCCAAAGCGTAGCTAATGGCTGTTTTGAGATTTGAAGCCCTATGCGCTTTTACTAAGATTTTGAGGCTGGAATTTCGTATCCATCCTCAAACGTATTCAACGCGAGTCTCTGATTCTCAGCCAGAAGATAAGTTCTGACTGCAGGATCAGGTGAACTAGCGTATGTGGCACTGTCCAATTCATGCAGGTGGTGTGTGAGTCTAGTTGAAAATTCTTTCACACCCTCCTTGCTATCCTGTTTTGTTGCCACTAAGTTATTTTGGGCGGCAGACCTAGAGATGAGAGGTTTAAATTCTCCCTCTAATTCTGAAACAAGATCTTCCCAGGTAGAAATGATTTTATGCCGGATACAATCTAGCGCCGGTCCCTGCAATCTGGTCTTTACCACCCTTAGAATAAAGGATTTCTGATCGTCATCTTGTGCTTGTGAGAACAAAATGTCTCCACAAGAGACGAAACCCTCTAATTCATCAGGATTACCGTTAAATACAGGCACGAATCCCAGTACGTCGCTTAATCCTATAGGAAAATTCATTCTAGAACTCTGTTCGCGTGCTTCCGTACGTACGGTTTCCGACGTTTCGTCCTCACGATTTTGTATGAGCTCGGGCTCAGGTCTTTGCGAACGCGTTCCCGGTTTATTTTTGTCGCTCACGACGTATTTGTGAAACAGACCTTCCCAAATGATGGTGAAAAGGGGTAGAGAACAAAGAGATGAGATCTTCATCGTTCCTAGCAAGAAGAAAACACAAGACGAAAAAGCTTCTGCAAACTCGTTTAAATTCGATCCTATATGAGGATGTTTGTTCTGTTCAAAGTGAGAGAAATCAACCCTTTCGCCCTATGGAAAAAGTGTCTAAACTGTCGAGAGAAAAATATCCCAGAATAGATTTTCAAAAGTCGCAGATGATTCAGAGGAAAAATTCGACCCAAAGAAAACTTTCCAAAAAGGACGCTAAGGACAAGGACCAAGAATTTAAATTTTGTTCGTTATTGTTCAGCTTATCACGTAAGAAAAATCTTCCCCAAAAGTTGAAATAATTTCAGGAAATGTATGTATATATGTATGTGTATAGTAAATTCAAATATATCAAAAAATCAAAAAATAAAAATCTAATTTATAGTTTATTTTTGTATGGGGTTTTTATTTTTTTGTCCCCCTTTCGAAGAGTAAAATATAGGAAAGCCAGATAAGTGAAGTTTAAGGGTTTTTAGTAGTCCCCGTTTAGATAAATAGAATGCTGTAAAAATTTTAATTTATTTGGTTTTGGGGATTTTATTTGTCCCCGTTTGTATATATTTAAAAATGTAATTTCTTTAGGATTATTTGAATATTTGATAAAACAATTTTTTGTTAACTCTTAGGGGTTTTCTTTGACTATTTAGTAATATAACGGTTCTTTTCTATTCTCTTTGTAAAAAGGAAAAATATTTAAGAATTTTCTTTTGTAAATGAAAAAACAATTTTTAATTCACTTTAGTGGTTTTATCTCTTTGTAAAAAGGAAAAATATTTTGCAAATTTCTTTCGTAAATGAAAAAAACAATTTTTAATTCACTTTAGTGATTTGCTTTGACTATTTAGTTCTTTTTTTATCTCTTTGTGAAAAGGAAAAATATTTAAAAATTTCTTTTGTAAATGAAAAAACAATTTTTTAATTTACTTTAGTGGTTTTATCTCTTTGTAAAAAGGAAAAATATTTTGCAAATTTCTTTCGTAAATGAAAAAACAATTTTTAATTCACTTTAGTGATTTTCTTTGACTATTTAGTTCTTTTTTTATCTCTTTGTGAAAAGGAAAAATATTTAAAAATTTCTTTTGTAAATGAAAAAACAATTTTTTAATTCACTTTAGTGGTTTTATCTCTTTGTAAAAAGGAAAAATATTTTGCAAATTTCTTTCGTAAATGAAAAAAACAATTTTTAATTCACTTTAGTGATTTTCTTTGACTATTTAGTTCTTTTTTTATCTCTTTGTGAAAAGGAAAAATATTTAAAAATTTCTTTTGTAAATGAAAAAGCAATTTTTTAATTCACTTTAGTGGTTTTATCTCTTTGTAAAAAGGAAAAATATTTTGCAAATTTCTTTCGTAAATGAAAAAACAATTTTTAATTCACTTTAGTGATTTTCTTTGACTATTTAGTTCTTTTTTTATCTCTTTGTGAAAAGGAAAAATATTTAAAAATTTCTTTTGTAAATGAAAAAACAATTTTTTAATTCACTTTAGTGGTTTTATCTCTTTGTAAAAAGGAAAAATATTTTGCAAATTTCTTTTGTAAATGAAAAAACAATTTTTAATTCACTTTAGGGGTTTTCTTTTCCCCGTGAAATATATATATACGTTTTAAAATTGTTTCCACTTTAATTTTCACAAGTTCACTTTAGTCTTAAATGTCACTAGTTAATTAAATAGAACAAAAAGTCATACCTTGTGCTTATGCTGGAGCTCGTTGATGTTGATCCTGGTATTGTTTGGGCTGATGTCGTCAAAAGAAATTTCCTGCTGCTGCTGCTGTTCGGCATCGATCGTCCTTCGGCTTCTGGATGCAGCTGTTCTTATTTTTTTCACTCTTGCCGGTGTTTAGCCCCAGGCAAGCTGTTGTTATCAAAATTTTGGTTTTTATTTAATTATTCACTTACTCCTGGTGTCTAACCCCAGGGAACGCTTTAAAAAGTTTTAAGTTTAAATTACTTTCCGGTGTTGTAGCCCGGAATACGCTTTAAAATGTACGTATCGTTGATGTGTCCACGAACTTCGTATTCGTGTTTGGCAGCAGATTTCGTGTCGCAGTGGGCACGAATTTAGACAGATGATGTTTAGTGAACCGGCTGAGAGTACCTTCAGCAGAACAACACGTTTGCTTTTGTGTCGTCCAACAGTGTTCCTTTGGTAGGGGATTGTTGGATAATCCCACGCCGCTTCTTCTTCTGTGGTAGATTGTTCGAAAATCCACGACAGCTGGAGCCAAAATTGTTCGATTCCACTGCTGCCACCAAAATTTTTTGTTATGCTCTTGGTTTCAGGAAGCGTGTTTCTTAGTCCTTAAAAGGACTAAGTGATCTCTTAATTAAATAGCTTCTGAACCTGTCGCACAACAGGGTTCGTTGCCGTGCTTCCTCTGAGTCCAAAGGGAAGAGCAACGTCCTTGGATTTGGCCTTCGTCCTTAGTCTTCAGTGGGGGCCAGGTGTTGGATAAAATTAAAAGTTCGTTTTTGTTTTCTTTGATATGTGTTTATTACTTTACTCAAGATTAAAGATTTTCCTGGGGTACTTCCTCCAGGGACAATAGACGATCTTATACTGCTGCCTTTCTCCTGGGGTACTTCCTCCAGGGAGAATAGACGATATGTTACTGCTGCCCGGAGATCATTTTTTTTTTTTTTTTTTTTTTAATATACTGCATTTATTTGACCAAAAATTAATAGTTACAATAAGTAATACAGCTAACTTATAATAGATTGGTTACATAATAAGTGTTTACATGCTATTTGTTAACATTTTTCAAACAATTCTTTTTTGATGTGCTTAAGATTTAATGTGATTATATATATTGTTAATTTTGTTTTTCCTGGAAAAGTTCAGAAGAAAAACCAGGAACTCTGTTTATTTTAACTTAGCCTACTTAAAATTACTTAACATAACTTAATCTAACTTAGTCTAATCTTATATACAATTTACAATATTTGATATTGCAATGATAGTGACAATTCGCATTTGACTTAAAAATAATATTTACAATTTTTAGTTATGGATGTGGGATTTCTCGTTGGGATTGAGGATAGTAAGGGATAGGATCAGGTAAGTTCTTGAAGGAGGGGAGAGCCATTCGGTTCTGTGTTAAAGGTAAGGATCTTGGAGAATGGTTGGGTGTTGCTGTATTTGAAATGATTGGGTGCCAGTTCGGTGTTGTGGTACACGATCTCGTTTAGATCGTTAACCAGTCTGCCTGCGGCGAAGAGGGTCCTGATTTGGAGACAATTACGGTAGTGAGCTCCCGTATTGGAGGAGGGTGATGGTAGGTCCGTTATTATCGGGTTGGGAATGTTAGGAAAGTTTTCTATGAAATTTATCGACAGTTCCAGGATCCGTCTATCCAGTCGTTCGATGCCTGCGGTGTTGTAAAGGTCGTTGTTACAATGGTATATATATGAGTTGGTTTTGCGGTGTAAGCTAGTGATAAACCGGAAACATTTTCGTTCAAACACTCGTAATTTCTCCATTTGGGAGGGTGAGATGTGGTACCATAATGGGCAGGCGTATGTAAGAGTAGGTCTGATTATCTGTTTGTAGATGAGCTGTTTGACCTTAAGAGAGAGGCCTTTAGGTTTCCATAACACTCGTCTGCACAGGTTAAGCTGTATTGAGGCTTTTTGAAGAGAATTTTTGATGTGGGTTGAGAATGACCAGTTATTGGAAAGGGTTACTCCCAAATATTTTAGTGTTTTGGAAGGTTTTATGAGGGTGTTATTAAGATTTAGTTTAATTTTGTTGTGGCAACGTTTAGTGTTGTTTGTGCAGTGAGCGTTTTTGCCCTTAAACACTGTTAGCTGGGTTTTGGTTGGGTTGAGGCGAATTTTCCATTTGTTAAAGTATGCTGAGATGAGCGGGAGGAAGTTGTTAACGCGGTTTCTTGCCGCTTTGACAAATCTACTGCTAGAGTAGATTAAAGTATCATCAGCATAATTTAGCATTACAACACTAGGTGGAGGTTGGGGGATATCGGATGTGTATAGAAGATATAAAAGTGGTCCAAGAATGGATCCTTGTGGAACTCCTGCGGTTATGTTGTGAGTTTGTAAGAGGGAAGAATTTATTCTGACCATAAATTTCCTCCCAGAAAGATAAGATGCTAGGAGCTTTGTGATATTGGAATTCAGACCAAATAAGCAGTGCAGCTTATAAAGAAGTCCTGAGATCCAGACACAATCAAATGCTTTGGAGATATCGAGAGATATGCATACGGTAGGGCATTGGTTTTCTAGACCAGTTGTGACATCGTGTGTAAGTTTTAGTAACGCATGGCAAGTAGAGTGTCGCTCACGAAAGCCAAACTGAGAATTAGGAATGAGAGCGTTATCACTGGCAAACGAAAGAAGGTTTTGGTAGATCTTACATTCCAATATTTTGCTTAGAGTGTTCAATAAAGATATTGGACGATAGTTGGAGGTGTTATTGGAACTGCCGGACTTTTTAATGGGAATTACTACCGCAATTTTCCAGTTCTCTGGGAAATGTGAAGCATTTATGATGTGGTTAAGAAGGACTAAAATGGGAAGTAGATTTGGCGGGTGAAGTCTTTTAAATAGAAGGTGTGGTATTCCATCTATACCGGTAGATTTTTTGTTGGGTCGTGATTTTATGAACTTGATGAGTTCATCTGTGGTTAAAAATGTGGTGGTGTCTGAAGGATGTGACGCCTTGTTTGTGTCGTTAAATTCTCCGATGAAAGGAGTATAAGATGCGGGTAATCTGTGTGAAATATATTCGTTGACAGTATTTCGAAAATTAGGGACTGAGAGGGAATCATTTTGTTGATGGATCTTTGAGAAGTGGTCAGCGAGGCAATTGGCTATGTCCGTGTCGGATTGGATAAGATTGTTGCTGAGTGGGCTGATAAGGTGATCGATTCGCGGTTTAAACTTCCGACCAGTTAGTCGGTTGATGTTTTTGAAGAGATCACGATTGGGTTTAATATTGTTAAGTGTAGAGGTATAAGTCTGATCCGCGAACTTTTTTAAATGTTCATTAATTAAGGTGGTCAGGAGTTGGATCTGACTTTTAATAAAAGGACAGAATCTTATATGAAGTTTTCGGCGGAGTTGTTTTTTGAGACGCAGCAATTTAATTAGGATGCTGGGTAAAGGTTTTCCTAGATGATTATGAGGGATGGTGGTGGGTGTATTGCTGGTGAGGGCATCCTTGAGTGTCTGCTCAATTTTTAGGGCTGCTCGATCGATATCAGCAGGGATTAGGTTAGAAGATTCGGGGATTTGCAAGTTAGAAAACCGTGCGGCGACGTCTCTATTAACCTTTTTCCAGTTAGTCTTGGAGAAGTTCGGGACAGGACTGTGTGAGTAGAGCAGTTCGAAGGAGGGAACTTTGATCGAAGTGTGAACTGCCCGGAGATCACTAAACCATTCCTTTATAAAGGAAAAGGAATCGAAAATTGTATCCCAAAGATACACATTTTCGTGCAACAATCTCGATCTTTTGGATATTTCGAGCGAGATGTTGTGTTTACACAAGATAAGAAATCAATTTCTTGAATTCTTACGAAACCATTACGCAGATGTGTGAATGTATCTGCTTTTGAGTTTTTGTTTGTTTAACTCAATTGAATTTTTAGGATAGAGATAACGATCTCTGAATTTTGGATTTGGGTGATGCTGTGGAGCAAATATAGAACAATAAACGAATATTGGATTCGTTTATTGTGAATTTTAATTTTAATTTTGATTTTGGATTTAATTATGCCGTGGGGGCAAATGTTAGGCAATAAACGAATGTTTGATTCGTTTATTGCGAATTTTGGATTATGGTTGGGTTTTTTCAGGTTTTGATAGGGTTTTGGGTTTTAGGGTAATATTGCTGGGATTTTGGATTAGGAATGGGAGAAAAAGATGGTAGGGCTTTTTTTGGAGCACTACACTATTACATTTTTTTGTTTCTTAGTCTAAATAAACATAAAACTATAATCTCTTATTGTTGTTGTTTTGATGTAAAATGAACAAATGAAAATAAAAAAATATGTGCCGTAGTGGCACGCAATACTTATCATATATATATATATCTTTCCTTATCCTTAGAAATCGTTTATACAATGTACTGTATGATGTTTTTTTCTTTTAAATATTATTTGAGGAAAAGTAACAAAAACTCAATTGTCTTATATATATTTTTTATTTATAATAAAACTATTTAAACCTAGTAGAACTTGAATCTAACTAACACTAAATTAACTCTAACTAAGCTTAGCTTTAGACTTCCTAATACTAATTAGGACTATAGACCTGTGGATCAGGTCCTGCCACACGTCCTCCGCCCGCCAATCGCAATTCCTTTGTCTGCCAGTCGGCCGAACTGGTTCCATACAGCAGGACCCGCTCCCGAGCGTTTGTCGGCCAGACTCAGCCCAGGCAAGCCACCAGTATTTTTTTCTATTGAGTCTTCCAAAATTAGTTTTGTCTTTTTCAGGTATGCTCACGCAGTATCTTAGGATGGTATTTCCATCTCCTATGCTTGTTGGCACATACTTAATTGTTTTATCAGTTGCTCGTCTTACCATATGATATATAATTGGTACGTTTGTGGAATCTGATAGGTAGCTATGAGCATCCAAGTATATCAATGCTTCAGCTGATATGTATCCACTTTCCAATGTATTTCTGAAACAGTCAAAGTTATGATGGAACAATCCTGAGATTAGTTCATTTTCTTTCACATTTGTCGACCGGACGAAATGATCTTTCACAAGGGTCAGAATTGTATTATCAATTCTGGCCACTTCAGATGCACCATATAGTCTCTTATTGGAAATGTAACATAATGACGAAAATTGGAATGCTCGCTTCTGTACATCTGCAGGCAGGCTCTAAGGCATTTTCTTTCAAATATTCTTGTTGCGTAATGGCCTCTCCCACTACCAGTGTCGCATCGAGGAGGAGGATAATTTGGGGATAGATATTAATTATCCCAGCTCCTCAATAGTATACTGGTTAGTATACCCGCCTGTCACGCGGGAGACCGGGGTTCGATTCCTCGTCGGGGAGCCTCTGGCGCAAGACTAATGACCTTGCCCGGAAAAAAACAAATCATTATGGAAAATTTAACAAGCCTCAGGACTTGCTAAATAAGGCCAAGACCGGTCCCAGGTTGTAGTGCCGATGATGATGATGATTAATTATCCCACGTTGAAGATAATGTACATTAATAGAGAGAGAGAGAGAGAGAGATAGAGAGAGATAGAGAGAGAGATAGAGAGAGATAGAGAGAGAGAGAGAGAGAGAGATAGAGAGAGAGAGAGAGAGAGAGATAGAGAGAGAGAGAGATAGAGAGAGAGAGAGATAGAGAGAGAGAGAGATAGAGAGAGAGGGAGAGAGAGAGAGATAGAGATAGAGAGAGAGAGAGAGAGAGAGATTGATATAAGCTGCAGAGTCAGTAGTTACCCTCCAAACACGAAGGATGTGTTTTTTCGTTGTACCCTTTTTATTGAATTGTTAAATTTTTTGCTTTATTTCCAAGAAGGAAATCTAGTCAGGGCGTCGCCAAGGACGCGGGGTTCACTAGACTTTCCACTCTCAGCTGCACAACGATTGATTAGCGATTACTGAGCGAATTAATCACCAGGAGAACACAACATACACAAAGAAAAAACACTCAGTATTACTCGTCGTAAAACTTCTTTTTATTTACACTGAATATTGATTACAATGGTTAGTCCTTTAAGTTATCACCACACTATCTCGGAATCCACCTGGAGGTAACATTTAATAAGTGCTCGCGTGATTGTTAATGAATTTGGTTTTATTTTGCACGGCTTTAATACTAAAAGATCTTCACACGATATTCAACTCCACGACTGCAGGTAATTAATCGAATGTTAACTAAACTTATGTTTTCCACCAGAGGTCACGTTTAATAAGTGCCCGCGTGATTGTTAATGAATTTAGTTTTATTTTGCACGGCTTTAATATTAACACGTTGACGGACAGTTGCGTCTATAGCCGTCAAGTTCAAGTTCACTATGTGACATGACGGCAATAGCCGTCCAATACGAAACGGTCGTTTTTAGACACTGCGGCTGTAGCAGCACAAATGCGCATTTACCAGCGTACAAGTAGAAGCCTAGTGTCATGTTTTCGAAAAAAAATTTAGTATGCAAGGTTATACATTGAGTATGCACGTGGTTGTGAACGGAGTAGTGCGATCTTGTTTTCTCTTCAATTTACAGTTGCTATTGATACATTTAACGATATTTTTTGTTTATACTGGTAAGTATTTGTTTATGATTGATTTTACACTTTAAATAGAAATAAAAAAATTTAAATTTAGCATTTTTTCATTCATTTAGCGATATTTATAGTTATACTGTTTACTTTTTGTTTTTTATGATATTACATTTGAAATATAAAAACAATAATGTAAATAATAAATGTATAAATAATATACAATAAATAATAATATAAAATAAAATTGAATGTTTTATTCAATATTTATAGAAAATGGCCAGTTGGGAAAAAGAACAGGCTGGGCTGCTGAACCTTTTTGAGGAAACAGGTAGTGGGTCAAGCAACAGTGAATCTGAACCTGATGCTGACTGTGCTGAAAATAACAGTTCGGGTAGTGAAGAAAATGAATCAACTACAGATGAGGAATATGAATATGAATTAATCAAAATTAAGTGTATTTAAGCAGAAAGAGTAAAACTATACTTCTAATATTCTAAAAATTACAAAAACATATAGTGTCAATTTTCGAATTTCACTTGTTTCTACTGTCCGTCAACGTGTTAAAAGACCTTCACACGATATTCAACTCCACGACTCCGACGAAGCGATCCATGGGCACGTGTGTGCTGTTGGGCGGTAAAAATCTGACTCTAAGAAACTATCCATATCTGCCAGATTCAACGGTGTGGATTACATCGGTGTGGGAGGATTGTATATGTGTCCGTGTGGGACAAGTACGTTGCCCTTCAGCCTGCATATCGGCAACGACGAAAATGCCCTAAATAAACATGGGCTGGTGTAATGAATTGGTATTATAGAGATATGCGATAGCGAAGTCGCCGAAGGGAGAAATAGGTTTCTGTGTCTTAAATAAACAGAAACGCTATTTCGAGGGCCATAAATCTTTGATGACCTGCGCCTGAGAACGAAATAGGTTTTTGCTTTAAGATACACATAAACGCTAATTCAAGGGTCATGATGATATGCACGTCGTGTTTGTTTATTTAACAGGCCGGAGAATCGTTCGGCATGATCTGGGGTATGATTGTCTAACGTCAATCATATTAGTGCCCAAATCCCATGATCGGTAGATAACCGATAAGGGAAATTGGTCGTAAGTGTTGCGACCCTTGGGATTTGGGCAATATTCATTCATGAACCGTAGCAAGAATACCGGCTACAGCTATGTCAACCATTACGCTGACCAGCGTGTATTTATCTTTTATAATTGCTGACAAGCTGAGCCGATTGTCTGGCACGGTGCATGCATGAATGAAGTAATTTGTTTGATGAGCATGCTTGCTGGGGTTTTGCTTTCAGGTGAAGGAGAATGAAGGGTAGCTTACGCTGCCCCAAAATTGCAAGTAGGTATGTATGGTGGGTTTGGAAAGTGGTTAATTTAAGAGGATGGGCGGTTCTTTGGGAACGTATTAAAGAACCGCCACATGTTCATTTAGTTTAGTTTAAGGACATTGTGTTTGAAGCCTATAGATTGCAGCCCCAACGGGGGTGACGCAACGGGACCGGTACATTACCCGTTTTTATATTACTAACTGTGCAGGGTGTTTAACGGACCGCCACCGCCAAAGATTGATTATCTAACAGGACTGACACTACGGACAGGCACAGTGCACCAATCACTGACCAGCTATCGAAAGAATCATATATCAAAATTGGTGCTGTTGAAGCGATCCCAGCAACCTCAACCCCGTATTCAACATCATATTCTAACAAAACTTTATGGTGTAAATGTCTGACAAAACAAGACAAAACTATTATAAATAATTATACAACATTCTTAGCTTTTCGGGGGGATGGGTGCGAACATACAGGGCAAAGTCTCTGATTGCCTTCAACCCGGCGAAGGCCAGGACGATCCTTGTCCCTGTTCAATCTAAGTTGACATGCAGTCTCCACGTGACACCCCTGGATAGCTACTTTGACACCCGCCAAGTAGTGAACCAATGCATGCAGCGACATCCTGAGAAAGGTTGGCGCAAGGCTAATAGCCAGGCCCGTAAAAATGAATTATTATGGAAAATTTAACAAGCCTCGGATATGGACCGGATACACGACGACGACCACGGAAACGAAAACGGCTAAATGATTTAAGGATTTTTTCATGGAACATACGCTCACTATAGAGAGCTCGAGCTGCACAGCAACTAGCCGATGCCCTGTCCGAATGTAAGGCTGACATAACAGTATTACAAGAAATAAGATGGACGGGGAGTGGTGTTTTTCAAAGAAAAGAGTATGACATTTATTACAGCTTTCACGCAAAACCCCATGTGCTCGGGGTAGGCTTTCTAGTCAGCCAAAAACTGAAGCCTGCCATCATCGGCTTTAATGCAATAAATGAAAGGCTATGCACTCTTCGCGTGCGAGGCAAATTTAAGAACATAAGCCTCATAAACGTTCACGGACCTACAGAGGAGTCCCCCGACGACGAAAAAGAAGAATACTATCAGAACGTCGAACGGGCCCTCAATGCCTGCCCAAGATACGATGTGAAATTCGTTCTTGGGGATTTGAATGCGAAAATAGGTCGGGAGCCGGTTTTCAGGCACTACGCAGGTTCCCATAGTTTGCATGAGAACACTAATGACAATGGACTACGAGTCATCGAACTGGCAGCATCGAAAAACTTGGTCGTTGCGAGTACCAGGTTTCCGCGTAAAGATATCCACAAAGTCACCTGGGTATCACCTGATGGAGCCACTCGCAACCAAATTGACCACGTGTTGATAGATCGCCGCCACTCTTCGAGCCTGATGACGGTACGAACGTACCGAGGTGCCAACGTCGACTCGGATCACTATCTTGTTGGTACAGTTTTCCGAGCGCGGATTACCTTACGGAGACGTATTGCATCCCCGGATCAGGTTCGAATCAACACGGCTGCCTTACGCAATGAGAACACCAGCAACACCTTTGGTCATGCGTTAAGACTCGCCCGAAAAGAGCTCGACAGAGGGAGAGTAAGTCCTGGGGCCAGAATGCCGGGCGTAGAAGAGAAATGGACACGCCTTAAGAATACTGTCATTAGTACTGTCAACTCCATCTTAGGCAGCAGTCGTAGAGATCGGAACGACTGGTTTGATGATGAGTGCAAACTAGCGACTGAACGTAAGAATGCTGCATACCGGGCAATGCAGCAGTCTCATAGGACGCGGGTATGCGAGGAGAAATACAAAGAGCTCAGAGGATCTGAAAAAAGACTTCACAGACAAAAGAAAAGTGGCTGGGAAAAAAACCTTGTCTGTGAAATAGAGAAAAGTAGAGAGCGAGGTCCGCACCAGGCGCGGAAGTTCTACCAAATAATCCGCAGTATGACGCGGTACACACCACGCTGCACTTACTGCAAGGATAAAAAGGGTAATCTGATCACCGATCCTGAAGGCATTCTGGAGCGATGGGAAGTGCACTTTAATGAATTGCTAAATGGTCAGCTCACAGAAGAATTGGAGGCTCCACCAATGCAAGACCAAGACCAAATGCTGCCGCCACCAAGCATTGAGGAAACATTAAAAGCCATTAGACAGCTAAAATCAAATAAAGCCCCTGGAGCTGATGGCATACAAGCTGAGCTGATCAAACAAGGAGGGACAGCGTTACATCACGCAATTCACGAGATCGTGGTGCACGTATGGGAGCAAGAGGAGATGCCGGAAGATTGGCGTCGTGGTATAATTTGCCCCATACATAAGAAAGGAGATATCACACTGTGCAGCAACTATAGGGGTATAACATTGCTGAGTACCACCTATAAGATACTTTCCGCTATCCTACAAGACCGGATATCCCCATACGCTGAAGTCATCATTGGTCAATATCGGTGTGGCTTCATCCCAGGCAAATCAGCAATTGATCAGATATTCACCCTTAGGCAGGCGATGGAAAAATGTCTGGAATTTAAGATTCCACTATATCATCTGTTTATAGACTTCAAGGCCGCCTACGACAGCATAGCCAGGGTAGAACTATATAATGCCATGAGAGAATTCGGCATTCCAAATAAATTGATACGACTTTGTAGGTTGACCATGACCAACGTAACTAGTCAAGTAAAAGTAGCGGGATTGCTGTCCAAACCAATAAACATCTATAATGGACTCCGACAAGGGGACGGTCTGGCCTGCCTCCTCTTCAACCTGGCGTTGGAGAAAGCAATCCGTGACTCTGGCGTTACAACTAGAGGGACTATTGTCACCAAGTCCAGCCAGATACTTGCCTACGCAGATGACATCGACATCATCGGTAGAACCGAATCGGCGGTACAGGAATCCTTCACCCAGATCGAGCAGGCGGCACAAACTGGGACTGCGCATTAATGAGGGAAAAACCAAGTACATGGTGGCAACTTCTGCGAAGAGAAGACCTAACGTTGGTCAAACTATCAGGGTAGTGGAGCACGAATTTGAAGTAGTGCAATCCTTTAACTACCTTTGGTCAATAGTATCAGCCGATAACAATATGGAAGAAGAAATACGCGAACGGCTGATTAAATCCAACAAAGCCTACTATGGTCTATCAAGGCTCTTTAAATCCCGAAATTTATCCAGAACATCCAAGCTACTACTGTACAAGACCATGGTCTTACCAGTACTCATGTATGGATCCGAGACCTGGGTGCTTAATAAAAGGCACTCTGAACTCTTGGCCGCTAGACCATGAATTGTACGCAATCTACCTTGAAGCTCATATTGTAAGAAAAATCAAGCTCGGTAGACTCCGGTGGGCGGGACACCTAGCTCGAATGAGCGAAGAGGAGCCTGCCCGGAAAGTCCTTTGTGGCAGGATGTATGGAAGGAGACAGCGCGGCAGACCTTGTCTGCGATGGAGGGGTGGCGTAGACCAGGAAGCCCAGAGCCTGGGAGTGCTAAACTGGATGACATCGGCTCGAAATCGGGACCGGTGGAGAGATTTGTTAAATAAGGTCAAGACCGGATCCCGGTTGTAGTGCCGATGATGATGATGATTCTTAGCTTTTCAATATTCGATGGATTAATGTTCTTCACCATACTGCACTCCCATAGGTCAAAATTGGACGTACAAACGCTAGGTAGCAAATGATCTTCACATCGGATCTTAGATAGTTCGAATAGAAAAGGTTCTTGAGGGACATAAATGCCTCTCTCGCCCTCTTCAACTGTTCATTTATGTGCTTGCCGTAGTACAAAAATGTGTCCAATGAACACCCAGATATTTAACAACATTCTTTGACTCGATCCGAATGCCGCCCGCTTTCATTATTTTAAAATTCTTCCAATTACATCTCAAGTCTTATTCGGGTGCGGAACAGTTTGATTTCACATTTTGCATAGTTGATGCAAGTTTCCAATCGGCACAAAATTCTTGGAACCTGTCGGATTTGTTTAAGAGTTTTCCTTGAATATCCTCGATTTTTGCACCGCTTGCGTACAGCATATCGGCGGGAATATGTTAAAAAGGTACGGTGCAGTGACTGAGGCCTGCAGGAGACCATTTATGACATTAAAAACTCTTGTCGTTGTAGATTTCCTATCTGTTACGACGAATTTCTTGTCGTAGATCATTGACGTTGTCATCTTTATTGGATGTGGGGGAGATTCATGTTGTATGAGTTTATATATTATTCCGTCGATCCAAACTGTGTCGAAAGCTTTCTCTCTATCTACTAGATAGCCAGCTGTACTTCTTTTTGCGTTTAAATTCCAATTGATATCCGAGACTAATTTCGTGACAGCATGGCTGCCGAATGGCCTCTTATAAACCCGAACTGGTTCTGCAGTATAATCTTTTGTTTACATTCGTGTAAGAGTGATTTACTGATAACTACTTCAACGATCTTTCCGATATTAAGCAGGAGACTAATAGGGTCTTCCTATTTTTTATTATTGGATATACCTTAGATATTTTCCAATGATTCGGGAAGTAGTAGTTATTTAAGAGGCTATTGAGGATTATACAGTACGCTCGTATGAGTTCAATTGGGATGTGCTTGAGTACGATGTTCGGAATGTTATCCAAACTGCTTGACTTCTCGTTATTTTACTTTCTAAATATGTATGTCAGATCGTCTATTGTCGTGCAGTAATTATTAGTCTGTTCTGTTAGTTCGTCCCCTTTTGATCTCTCATCAAATCTTAGGAGCGTTGGTATTTAGATATTACGAAATCCCGACAAACCATCATTAACTTCACTGGTTTTGCTGCTTGGGTTGTCTGTAGCATGAATCACCTCAAAATGAGAGCCTATAAGATTAATTTTATCTACCCCACCGTCTATAACAATTTTGTCATTGCTGATAGGACAGTCTTGTATAGTGATGCCGGCTTCGGCGAGGAGTAACTGAGATGGTATTGGTAGTTTCAGTTTCGGGATAGTCACAAAGTCAGGTGGCTTAAATTGTTTATTGATATTTGGGAACATATTCCTCCCAACTTTCAGCCCGTTGTTTCCAGTAATTGTGGGTGCTATTCCGAAACAGTTGGGTTATCAGTGTCTATACATTCTTGAGGAGGGATTTCAGTCTCTGTAGTCCAAGATTTGGCGATACATCTTGGAACTGGCGGTGTAATCGATTTATCTGCGTGACAAAAAACTCTTGTGTTTCTGTAAGGTCTTTATGTCGTGGTTTAAATAACATTCTATACTATTACGTGATTTCAGTTTTGGACTAACGACTCTACAGCCCGCACCAACACCGTGTTCAGGTTCCCAACATAGGAATCGCACTCCCCATTAGAGCGATTCCTATTGTTAAGAATACCAGAAGAGAAGGTACAACTTCTGTACTTGCCGGCCGCCCAATGCAGGAAACGGCACCAATCGGTCTGCCTAAAATTCAATTTAGGGACCACCTGCGATGTTGCAAGGCCAAGGATAGAGTCGTCAGCAAACTTCATCTGTATTTCAATAGCATGATGATCACTATCATACGGCAGTACTGGAATTTTATTGCTATGTATCGTTTCTATTTGCAGTCGTGCGTCTGCAATACAGAGATAGAGATATGACTTTCCCAACGGAAAATTTGGTGTATTCGGGCCCTAGAGTTTCATTTTGTATTCCACCTGGTTGTCTTCAATAAAGTGATAAAGAAATCTGCCTCTTACCTTCGCCACCCTGTCAAACCAGGCTGGGTGGTTCGCGTTCAAATCTCCGGCTAAGACGAACCAGTTATTCAAATTATTTAATTATAGTTTTTCGAACAACTTTTAAATTTCTATGTTTTATTGGTCACTGGAAGGAGGGAGAGCATACACTGATATCAAATACATGCAACCATTATCCGCAGGCAGAGATCTCTCTGGTTTGAAGACAACCAAAATTTCATAAATCGTTTCTCTCTATGAGAGTGTAGCTGTGGGGCTTTTCAGGGCCCGAAGGGCCATACATCATTCGATCCCCACTATTCCAGGCGAACCGACTCACCTCTAAGACGAATTTCAGCAAGGTTGCGTAACCTTGCTACGGCATTTACCCCCAGCCAAATCGCTGGAATTAATACAGTTACCCAATCGGATAACTGTTATGCATATCCGTTAGGCAGCTTACCTATTCTGTGGGGGGTTTTCCTTCCAAACCCCTTTTTCTCCATCACCATCCCTGAAAAACATTAAGTCCACGGCAAAGCTTATCACTTAGCCGTGGCATCGAAAATTTTTCCTCGGGCAGGCATCCATTCCTAAAAAAAACATTAAGTCCACGGCAAAGATTATCACATTGCCGTGGCATTTGAAATCCCATCCTTAGGCATACATTCTACCCAGGGCATCTCGTTTCCATAGCCTTATGCTATGGAAACAACATCAACAAAGAGTTCCTTGTTGACTCGTTTTCTTGTTTGCCCATGGCACTCCTTGCATGCGGCTATTAGGTCCCATTGGTTTGCCACCGCCGACAAGGTTTCGGCTGAGGCAAACCAAACATTTCCCTAATTACCAGCAATAGCTGGTTTCCTATTATCGGTCCCCACCGATCAGGGACCGCAAACAAGCAACGAATTGGATGCAGCCAGCAAGTGTTTACTTTCAACATCTGGCAATGGCTGCACCCAATATTCATTGCAATACCTAAACATCGCATTGGCACCACAGAATGCTATGCATACACAATTCCCTAATAACGGCCGCCACCCGTCGGCGGACCAAAGGAAATTCACATCGTCAACCGAAATGTTGATTTATGGCCTCCCATAGGATGACCAGATCTTCGGTTCGTGTCTTTTTCACCCCAGATGTTCATTGTTTGCATTAGTGGAAGATGCAGTAGCGATGCTGGCATCCAGCCTCGGTCGCCGGACGATCGTATGCAAGGCATACGCACACAAGTATAATGTATGCCTATTCCCCGGTCCAATCACGATTAACTACCTCGAGTTAATCGTGTAGCTCCTCCCCTTTTGCAGTTTCCCTTTAGGTGTCCCTTTTCTTATTGTGAGCGTCAAATAAGAGTCAGATTTTATCACCAGTCGTGTGCGGTACGAGAGCGGAGAGAAAGTCGTCGCTAGTTAATTTGTTTCGCGTGGTTTCATATCTGTTTTAAATATTTATTTTTTTATCATCGGACTACCCTGTCCAACTATTTTATTATGGCCTAGCAGCTACGAAACGAATTAATATTAAATCTACGTCAAATAATTTACTGTTACAGGGAGATATATTTGTTAATTAATCGAGTATCAGTAGTTAAGTGAACCGACAAAACAAGTATACATTTAAACAATAAAGACTAAACGGAAAACTACTCCAGCGTTTTATTTCATGGAAATTGGTGATCGTGCGTTTTATTAATGAACAATAAGTAAGTTTCCGAGTACATAACCACTGTGTTTTATTTTCGTGTCTCGTGTGTGAGCAGCCATAAGAGAACAATTTCGTCGGAACAACGTCGGGGTGTTTAGTCAACCCAGTGTCATACTTTGACACTCCACACCTTACACCCGACATAGCCAAGAGCCTTTCGCACGAGTATCGCCGTGGCAGTCTGCATATACACTTCCTTAGTGATAAGGAAATCTACATCTCCACCGCCCTCACGGGCCATGGGTTGGAGCACTTGTTCGTACACTTCACTGTCTCAATGTTTTTTTTTCACGTATCTTGGATTATTTCTCACTTCACTCGCAAGAACTAAGAAAACAAATCCACGCGGCACTTTCGACTGTTAACCGGTGCGATAATATTACGTGTAAGAGGAAATGGGTCTGTTCCCTTTGCTGGTCAGACACTCAAAAAACTCCACTTTCTCGGTAACCTGCACTCAAACTCGCCTAGCGCGGATTAAGAGCCAGTCACCTTACACTCACGGTAAATGTTGCTTTAAATATTGATTGCATAACGAACAATATATTGTTGTTTTGTTTTTCACGTTTGCGACCGAGTTGATTTATTAATTTTTAATTAAATATTATTTTGTTTTTCACACAGCACTGAAGTGATTTTTGTATGTACTTTTATTTTAATTTTATTTTATGTACTGTGTTTTTATCTACTTAATTTCAAGCGTTGAATTTGTATATTTTTCATGTTCTTTGTTTTAACTGACTGTCACAACACATCATTTTACTGTTTTTCCTTCTCGTGGGTTCGTTCTGTTTTATTTGATTATTTTCATATATATTAATTTTGATTTGACTGTTTTTATTACTGGAATTTATTTATAAATAGGAATTTATTTTAAACACTCGCGACTCATAAATGCAACTTTTTAATTTAACTCAATCACCGAATTGAAAACACGTCTGCACTCGGTCACTGTGTAATCATCATCAAATAGCCCTCAGTTGCAATGATGTCATCACCATTACAGCCAAATCTGTTGCCCTGGAGCATTTTTTAAGGTCTGCAAACAGCAAAATAAATGAGGGTTCTGCCCTCACTAAACTAAACTAAGCACTGGCGGCCAGATCTGGAAAATATGGTGGAATGGGAAGCAATTCGAAGCCCTATTCGTATAGTTAGGCCATCGTTTTCAACGGCTTGTGACACGGTGAATTATCTTGGTGAAAGATCTCTTTTGTCTTCTTCATTTGTGGCCGTCTTTCAGCGTTTTTGTCCTTTAAACGCGGCAATAATACCATGTAATATTTACTCTTTATGGTTTTTCTCTTTTCAAGGTAGTCGACGAAGTATCGAGTGAAGTGGTAAATCCATGTTTTATCCATTGTCACATACCGAAGCAAAAAATATTTTTCATCCCCTTTTATAACAGTACCAAATAACGCTCTGAATCATCGATGCGTTATTGTTTTTGTTTCATTGTGACCAAACGCGGAACCCATTTGGAAAAAATCTGTTTCATGTCAAAATGTTGATGCAAATTTTAAAAACACTACCAATTGATATCATCATGATCTCAGCTATCTGATACACTTCTTTTTTCGTTCTTCCGTCACGATTTTCAGGACTTTCTTAATGTTTTCTTGAGTCACTGCTTCATTTGGATGACCAGAGCGTTTAGCATCATTTAGATCCATCTGACGACGTTTTAGATCAACATACTACCGAAAATTGGTTGATTTCAGAGGAGCAGATGCGGATAACAATTTTTAAGCCTAATTATCGATCTCTAGTCTGAATTTTCTTACACATTTCACAGAGAGTAATATTATCACCTACGTGTGGTTCAATAATGTCTTGTGCTTTGTATTGTATCGTGTAAGGATAATTTGTAATTGAAGCTCTTTTTTATAGCATTTTGTAAAGCCTTAGGAAAAGTAAATATTTGAGAGAAAATGTGAAAAAATAAGAATGGAAAACAAGAATAAAGAGCAAGACAAAAAACTGGCGTCGAAGCAAAACCTTTGCGTCTTTCATGACGACGCAAAAGAACTTTGTTCCACAGGTAGGTGAACGTTTTTTATACTAAATAACATGTCTAAGCTTATTAAGAACTGTTATGAAAGTGAAAGAGTAAGGGGCGTCAAGAAGCGTACATATACATGAATAGTAAACTCTGGGGATATTAACTAATTTTTTTCCCTTTGCTTGAATAAGAATTTTCCCATATTTATATCCTGGAAAAAATATCCTTATAGTATCGGTAGTATCTTTTACATGCGACTTCATGCCTTTCCTCATATCAAATGATATCAACCCTTTATTAAATTCTATGGAAGTCGGGTGAAATTCACGATTGTCAAAAAAGCCAAGTTTTTCGAAGGTTGAATGCATACAGTCCTTGAAGAATTACATATATTGATGTGGCGTGAACGTTTCATTGCTTTCGCAATAAAATAGAGTCGTTCAGCGAGGGGACAACTGCCGACGGCATAACAAAGCTGATACTTGACGATACGGCATATGACAAATTGGCGAAGAGGATATCCTGCAGTGATTGTCGAAAGTACGTGACAGTGGGAACTATAATCCTGAATAGGGCTTATAGACTGTCAAGAATACTTTATAGTCGACCGAATAGAAGTTAGTGTATCTACGCCCAAAGCAGAAAAAAAAAAACAATCAATTTCCTCGAAAATTGAAAATGAAAGAAAATTCAAATTGATTCCATTGAAATGGTAAATGCCACAGACACGCGCATAGTTATTTTTTCAATTATCACACTTTAACAAACGTCAAAGAGATCCAAAAGGATAACTGAAGACAACTAATTTGAACAAAAAAGTAAATATCAACACTGATACAAATGTTAAGCAAATTTAAAAAGAGAACACGTCTATCGTGGAAAATCAAGAAATGTTGTACATAAAATGTTACAATCGACCGTTTTTCGAGCACACGAGTAGTTGTGTTTGAGCACCCCAAAGTCGAAAAAATTAAAAGGAGTAACAAAACTTCTTTATATTGGTTTCCTTATCATCAGCAATCTTATTCGGGGTGTTCAAGATCCAGCATAAACCGATATCATATTCTGAACATTTTCTTTAAAAAATGAACCTATACGAAATTATATTGATAATTGTTTTCCTTATCCTTTTCTATTCTTCCGTTGCATTGTACCCTAGCTTTTAAGGGCAAAATGAAATATCTTTTTTGCATGAGTGTCATAAACATAAAATGTAAATTTAAGTTGGTAAGGGATTTCCGATTTTTCTTTGTTGTTACGATTTTTCACCTTTTAATTTTTTTTTCCCAATTTAGATTTTAACATTTTTTGTTAAACATTTTTTGCCCTAGGAATTCGAGAGAAGTTCTGCACACTATGCCGTTTTTTTTTTTAAATTAGAAGCATTGTACAGTCCTTTGGTATACTAATGGTTTTTTTTCTTTTTCCTTTGGTTTTTATTTTTGTGTCCCTTATTCGTTTTTTTTCTTTTGGTTTTCGTTTTGCTTTTGTTCTTTTTTGAAGATTTTGTTTTTGTATGTAATTGTTTTTATACAACTTGTGTGTGATACATTACCGTGTTCAACGGGCTCCGTAGGAAGAATATGTTATATTCTTTACCCCTCATTTTTCCCATTTTTCTTCTTGTTTTTTTTACTTACTGGTATTTGCGTTTCTTATTCGTTCTTTATTTACTTTTCATTTTATTTTTGAACTTATTTCAATATTTCGGTGCTGTACGTAGTTCTTTTTGTACAAAATAATATTATACATTTAATATATATGCAATTTTTAACTTCGGCGGCAGATTATAAATTATTTGGTCATTCGGAGCGGTTTTAAGTATTGCAATTTTTGCATGTTTCTGCAATTAAGGTTAAATTTTAAGAAGTGATTAAACGTCGGAAAATTGAAAGTACAAAAGCAATCGAAACTGTATGTAAGAATAAAATAGAGAACTGGACATAGGTTAATATTCTTAAATTAGCTGGATTCAAGAATTTAATTCAGACCTTTTAAAAAAAAAGAATCCGATTTTTTTGATAAAATAACTCTTTAGACCTAAATCCTGTTGTGGAGCGTTGCATAGTTCAATGTATGTAAATGCAGTTAGGCATATATATATATGAAGCGTTAAGCAAGGATAGTGAAGAAGGTGAATTGAACACACGATGAAACGATTGAAAAGCGAAGCAGTGAAGCATCAGACTACTGACCGTGTTTAGAATTTGATTTCCAGACTCGACAATATTCCACTGGTATGAATTATTTTTTATTTTATCGCTTGGTATACGGTTCTGATGTATTTTTCTTATTCGATTTTTTTTCGTTCGGTGTTCTTCACTATTTTTGCTTGTGAATTGTGTGTATCTGTTAGAATCGCTACACACTCCCACCGCAGTAACTTCGTTACGATCAGATTCGTATGCGGACGACGGACGAACGAGAGAGAAGCGAGAAAACGTCGGAGGCTGGGCTCTATGCGGAAGTCGTGACCGTGTGTGAAGTTCTGCTTTACTATGGGAAGTGGATGCTGCGTGTTCAGATCACGTCGGGGTCACCAATTATGAAGCGTTAAGCAAGGATAGTGAAGAAGGTGAATTGAACACACGATGAAACGATTGAAAAGCGAAGCAGTGAAGCATCAGACTACTGACCGTGTTTAGAATTTGATTTCCAAACTCGACTATATTCCACTGGTATGAATTATTTTTTATTTTATCGCTTGGTATACGGTTCTGATGTATTTTTCTTATTCGATTTTTTTTCGTTCGGTGTTCTTCACTATTTTTGCTTGTGAATTGTGTGTATCTGTTAGAATCGCTACATATATATATATATATATATACATATATATATATATATATATATATATATATATATATATATATATATATATATAACGTCCCCAGTATTTTTTATAATATTTTTACTTGTTTCATAATTCACGGTTAGTTGATACAAATTATGAGACACATGCCTCAAGGATATCCTTGCCCCATTTCTGTGTAATCCCCATCGTTTTACAAAGACTATTTCATGATATGAATTAACTAATTTAGTCAATTTACTAAACGCATGCCTATTCAAATTTAATATTCAAATCTACATTTAAAAAAATCTCACCATATCACCCGCAGTGGTAGGTGCCTGCTATCAGAGTAGTAACGTAAGTGCATAAAAATTGGTCCTTATCTTTAATCTGTATTACTATTTTAAATTGTAAATAATTAGATATATATTCATTTTTGAATATTCATTGCGGTCCATGCAATCGCGTTATATATATTTGATACAAATGAAAAATTTTAGTTGCTTTTTTCACCGTACAACGTTCAACAGTTGCGGTTTGCAAATAATCAACAGAAAACCGTTTGCAAGGACACTGGATCATTTGTTTTCCCAACACTAACAAAACAAAAACAAAAAAAAACGAAAGATAAAAATTACACCAAGCGATGGCGTACACTCTTCGTCGCTTGTCGTGCCGCTATTCCCTCTGTTTCGATCTGCCTTTTGAATTTGACACTTCTGCTAGGGTGCGTTCCGATGAGGTTGCGTTAGGTTTTGTTCCATGGGCAGCGTTCAGCTGACAGTTCGGCCCTTCCTGATGTGGAGTCGTCCCCAGCTTCTGAACTGCTTCATTCCCATCGCCATCCTCGTCGAGCTCTGGTCCTAGTAGACATCATGGTTTCAATTTGTCACTAGACATAACTGTTGGGAAATGTCGCCCTCTTTTGTTCCCTTCTAAGTACCTGACCGAGATGTCTTTCAGCTTGAAATCAAATACGAATTGATTCGGGCTATGGCCTGTGATGAAGTTCCGCTGAGTATTGATTGCCCACCCGAGATTTCGAAGTTCTAAGTTCCAATCGCTAAGCTTTACATTGGAGATTCATCCGTCCGTCGCGGTTTAGAATCCTTTGAAATGGAATTATAGGTTTAGAATATTTTTCTATAGAATTATAGGTTTCGACTTTAACTGTCGCGTTTGGGAATTTTTTAAAAATTGAATTATCATAACTTTTCCGTTTTTGACGTCTTATTTTTATTTCGACGCCAACGCCTTTATTTTTTATTATTGCCAAGTAGTTTTTATGTAAATCTGCATAAAGTAGTTTATGCAAATTTACTACTTGGCGCAATTATAATTGGAGAGGTAGAGAGGGGAAATTTGGGGATAGTTGGGGATTTTGGGTGAGACCTTGGCCGTGGCGTCCGCAACAGAAGTAACTCACCAAGCCCAGAAATCTCACCTCGGTGACGTTGGTAGTGTGGGGGTTAAGAAGTATGATGTCGATCATGGGCACTGATTCACTTCTTCCCCACTAGCACTGTTACTCCTTTCACAAGAATTGTTCCACAGGAAGACAGGAAAACACTTTTAATTTGTTTAACTCAAAGAAGAGTTTTGTTGTTTATTTTAATTCTATTATCACTCTATAATTTCAATACACAATTGCTTCACAGACAAATAATAAACTTCTTCTATACTTAGAAACTTTTGGCAATAGAGACGAAATTTTGCAGTGTTTGCTTTTGTTCCGAAGACGAGCGGCGACGCGACTGTCTCAATGGTTGAGATGCGACTCAGGAGACGTGTGCTCCGTTTGGGTGATGGTTAGCGACTGACGCAACTTAGGGGTGAAATTCATATTTCATTCCACACACAGGACAACCAAAAGAGACCACGCCTCTGCTCTCTCAACCTCACGCCCGTCAACGTGTGAGTAACTTTTGTTAATAGGGTAATTGACGGACACTGAGAATGAGAGAACAGAAACATGATGTGCTGTGATCTCGGGGTGGCTTTGATTGCGTGTGCTGGTATCAGATGCAGCTACTGACACGACCTACTGACCCAGTGGTACGGCTATGGTTCAGTCGGAGCACATTGAACCATGGAATGACAGAAATACGAATGAGAGGAAAACTTAGCTGATATTATTCACCTGCAAAAAGAGATCATTGATCCCAAGCGAATGGGTGATCTGATGGAAAGCCGAAGTGACGCCAAATTGGCTAGGGTAATTCATCATGACAACTAATTAGATATTTTGATAAATTCCCCAGCGGTTTCGCTATGATGCGACGGCGTCGTTTGCTTCGACTTGTTGTTGCTAACCAATACGAATGGAATTTCCGATGGGAATCCCATGGTTAGAGCAATAGTGTTGCCGTATGGCGAAGATAGTAGCTAAACTCAATTATGCATTATCTGCATAGGATAATGAGTTTAGCTATGCGTCCTTGGGGAAATTATGTATTGCAGGTGAAATAGCCGACGGTAGGAATTGGGATTGGGATTGTGGGTTGTTTCTCATATAGAATAGAGAAACCCGCACAGTACTCCCCCGCCAGTGACACAGTCACGAAATAATGGTAGGGCGGAGGAGTAGTTTGATGGGTGTCGGAAGGAAGTTAGGTTAAGTGTCTAGAATCTGAGTGGTGGCGGGGCTTTGGTCAGTATAGGAAGTAGACCTGGTTGGTACCGCATGTGTTGCCGACAGGGGCAAGGGAATTGCGGTGCGGTCCTCTGGCCTGGTGTTGTTTGCATGGACCAACAGGTATGACATCCGAGTAGGTCGTGACCTATCGATAGCTCGCTCGCATCCGAAGTGACGAAGTTGCGTGTGCGGGATGGAGAAGACCAGAGTCTAGGGTCGGCATTTTTCGTCCATACGTCGGTATGGGGAGTTGTTTCCCGCCCTTGGTAGAAGTGCAGTTTTGTTGAGGCCGGCGTTGACGTACAGTCAGCCTTGCGTGTTTGTGTTGGAGTTGTAGACTTGCATGTCGTTACCCTTGTTAATGACCCCCTGCTATCGATTCCGTGCCACCCCCTTTTTACCCTGTCTTTGCATATGTTCCGCGTGCGACCTGTACGGCCACACAACTCGCACCAACTCCGAATGCTATACACTCGGGGGTTTGATGTTGCTGGAGTGTTGGAGGCAGATGGTTGGTGTGGTCCCGGGTCTGTTCTATTCTGGGAGTCCCTCTGCTGGCGCGGTGACCTGTTCTGTGGTAGTGTGGTGCATCGCGCACGACATTCTACAATGTCGTGGCCATACTGGCAGCACTCCCGGCAGAAAGGTATGTTTCGCCTTTTCCGGCACTCGTCGTATAGGTGGCCTAATTTATGGCAAAAACTGCATTGTCACCTGATAGAAGCGACGAGCGCCGTGGCCCCTCGTGGTTTGATCCACAGGTGTAGTATTTTGAGGGGGCGAATGTCGACCTACCCGTTGGGTATGTGCGTTTCGATGGTCGCTTCGAACATTCGCGCGGATTTGGTTTAACTCGCGGCGGAGTGAGGCCTGCAACGCTTGAAGGTCGGATATAGTGGCCGGCGCGGAGGAGCTGTCTGAGGAAGACTCGCTGGGCCCGCGGTTGTGGGTTCGCTGGTGGAGACAGGTTGTGCAAAAAGGCGTGTGCCTTCTGGAGGATGTGGGTGTCTGTGAGGATGATGTGTGCCGTGGGTGCTGTGTAGGCAGTGTGACGTGTTGGCTAACCGGCGCGTATTGATATGGAGGGAGCTCAGACTGTGGGTCCAAGGTTTCCATTATCGCGTCAGCCACCTTAGCTAGGTAGCCCAAACTCTGGTTAGGTTGGGCCGTTATTGCCGAGCGGGCATGCTGAGGTAAACTCCTCAGAAAATGTGGCCTAATTAGATCATCCGAGATCCTGGTCCCCGCTATGGAGCGTAAATGGGTCAGGAAAAGGGATGGTCTAATACCTGAAAAATTGGTCGCATTCTCCAATCGCTGTAGTTTGATGCTGGTGGGTTGGTCTAAAGCGTTAAGGAGATTCTCCCGCATGTTGCTGTAGGGATCAGGGCCTGGTGACCTGATCGCGTGCGTAATATGCATCCGCTGTGTCCCATCCGCCACCCGCAGCAATTCTATAGCACCATGTTCTTCATCGTGGATATTGGCGAACCGGAAAAAACGTTTGGCTGTAGCGAACCAAAGCTCTGGATACTCCTCGTCGAACGGAGGGAGCTTTACGTTTTGTGAAAAGGATGGAAAATCGACACCGGAAGCGTCATAAAAAGCTGGGGAATCAGCGCGAGCTTGCGTCTGCTGAGCTGTACCGGATCGTGTGGTGGGCATTGTATTTAGTGGGTTGGAAAGAAACAAGGTGTGTCCGTGGAAGCAGTTAAAAGGTCGCAAAGGAAGCGAAAGATGTCGCAAGTGGACGCGTGGAGTCAAGAGGAGTCACTAAAGAGAGTCGCGTCGCGTAAAGACAAGTTAAATCGCGAATACTGTGTACTAGGTGTTGTGCGTTGTAGTACCCAGAAGGGGCTTACAAAAGTTTATAATTATCGAACTTAAATAAAGAGAAAAATGATTTAAGTTATTGGTTGCCAAAACCGTTTAAAAGGGTTATTAATGTCCCTATAAAATTACGAATTTATCCTCGTTACAGAGTTACTTTTATTATTTTAATGCAAGAGATTGCTTAACTTCTAGAATGTTGCTGGGCCACTTAATGTTATATTTATTTACTTGTTTGTGTTTTCGTTTTGTTTCTTTTTTAAAAATTAAAATTCATTAAATTAATATAATAAGAATACCTGGAAAGATTATAATAATCGTTTAACAGGAATATGGATAAATTGATATGATACATCAATACAAATATCGATATAAAAGGTATGAGGTTTTTCCAATAAAAAGGTTAACACATGTTTATTTAATTTAAATTTGATTATTTTGGAAAATATCTAAACGAATTTATTACACTAGTTTGTATATTTGAGCCTATATATATGTAATGTATATGTAAATTACTAGATAACTATCGTTTTATTTCTTGTTTCTTTTTGTTAACCCTAGAATTTTTGTTTTATTGATCTCATGAATCAGTCAACAGTAAAAGATTAATTGTTATTTAAAATCATCTAATTAAAATGGTATTTTGCCATCCTTTGATTATTATGTGCTAACTTATGTTAATTAAGTTGTGTTTGGTTCGGAGTGTTTCTCTTGCTGTTTGATTTAGTGCATCTACGGGCTATCATTACAAAAATTGTTAATACATATTCGCATGTATTACTGTTCTTTATTTGCTCTATCAAAATTAATTAAAAAGAAAATTTAAATTTTGTGGCTCGGATGGAGCTCACCGAAAGGAAAATAACCACATTAAAACAAAACAAAAAAACGAAAAACCTGTAGTCCAACGTTGGGTGCTTGGTGTTTGATGATGTCGAAACTACTGCTGTTGTCCAAAGGTGGGCGGTATTTGGTTGCGTCGCCGTGGAGATACAGATGAGATGTCCTCTGATGTTAAAACTGGTAATGGTACAGCTGAGGTGGGGCTCTACTTGCCCTTTCAAATGTCTTTAAATTTTTTGTTTTGGATCTTTTGAAAATTTTTAATTTTTGTTGCAAAATTTCACTGTGTTTATTGGAAATTTTATTAAATTGTCTTTTGATTGGGATTTTGTTTGGTTTAATTTACTTTTTTTTGAGTTTTTTGAAGTTTTTTTTTTTAATTGATTTTGATCTTTTTGTTTACAAATTTTCTTATTTTAGCACTTTAATTTTGTTGAAATGAACTTTTTTTTTAATTTGTTTTTTTTGTGATTTCTTGTTGTTTTTGAAAATGTTGGCAAAATTTCACTGTGTTTATTGGAAATTTTATTAAATTGTCTTTTGATTGGGATTTTGTTTGGTTTAATTTACTTTTTTTGGAGTTTTTTGAAGTTTTTTTTTTTTAATTGATTTTGATCTTTTTGTTTACAAATTTTCTTATTTTAGCACTTTTATTTTGTTGAAATGAACTTTTTTTTACTTTGGTTTTTTGTGATTTTTTGTTGTTTTTGAAAATGTTGGCACCGTTTTGTTGAAGTTATATTGTCATTTTTTTAAGTAACTGATTTGGTTTAATTTCACAGAAGTTTCTCTTTTTTTTAGTTAAATTTTTTTGATTGATTTTTATTTTGATTTTCTTTAGATTTTTCGTTTGTCCGAAGATTTTTTAAAATTTTCTTTTAAAACTTTTCACTTTTATTTTGGATTTTTGTTGAATTATTTTTGAATGTTAAATTTATCAGAAGGTTGCGTTGATGTTCCTCGTCCGGTCACCAATGTGGGGGTTACGAAGTATGATGTCGATCATGGGCACTGATTCACTTCTTCCCCACTAGCACTGTTACTCCTTTCACAAGAATTGTTCCACAGGAAGACAGGAAAACACTTTTAATTTGTTTAACTCAAAGAAGAGTTTTGTTGTTTATTTTAATTCTATTATCACTCTATAATTTCAATACACAATTGCTTCACAGACAAATAATAAACTTCTTCTATACTTAGAAACTTTTGGCAATAGAGACGAAATTTTGCAGTGTTTGCTTTTGTTCCGAAGACGAGCGGCGACGCGACTGTCTCAATGGTTGAGATGCGACTCAGGAGACGTGTGCTCCGTTTGGGTGATGGTTAGCGACTGACGCAACTTAGGGGTGAAATTCATATTTCATTCCACACACAGGACAACCAAAAGAGACCACGCCTCTGCTCTCTCAACCTCACGCCCGTCAACGTGTGAGTAACTTTTGTTAATAGGGTAATTGACGGACATTGAGAATGAGAGAACAGAAACATGATGTGCTGTGATCTCGGGGTGGCTTTGGTTGTGTGTGCTGGTATCAGATGCAGACACGACCTACTGACCCAGTGGTACGGCTATGGTGTAGTCGGAGCACATTGAACCATGGAATGATAGAAATACGAATGAGAGGAAAACTTAGCTGATATTATTCACCTGCAAAAAGAGATCATTGATCCCAAGCGAATGGGTGATCTGATGGAAAGCCGAAGTGACGCCAAATTGGCTAGGGTAATTCATCATGACAACTAATTAGATATTTTGATAAATTCCCCAGCGGTTTCGCTATGATGCGACGGCGTCGTTTGCTTCGACTTGTTGTTGGTGGAAATCCTATGGTTAGAGCAATAGTGTTGCCGTATGGTGAAGATTGTAGCTAAACTCAATTATGCATTATCTGCATAGGGTAATGAGTTTAGCTATGCGTCCTTGGGGAAATTATGTATTGCAGGTGAAATAGCCGACGGTAGGAATTGGGATTGGGATTGTGGGTTGTTTCTCATATAAAATAGAGAAACCCCCACAGTAGAACTCGGTGACGTGGAAAGTTGTCGATAGCTCATGGCTTTTCTTGGCTAGGCTTGATTCCATCCTGGATCAGTTGACGTCGTAGAAATGGGATTTCGGCCGCTGGAAACATACATTTGCTAATTCGAAGGGTAAGACCAGCCTGTCTCAACAACTGCAAAAATTCATTCAGACTACTGAGTCCCTTATCAACACTGTTGCTCGGAATGGTAACCTCGTCCATGTAACTAAATACCCGTCCTTCATTGGTTTTACAAGTTCGTAAATTGCCTCGTGAAACAAACTTGGCGCATTCACCAAACCAAATGGCTTGCGATTAAAATCGTACGGGCCTGCGTACGTTATGAAAGTGGTGAAACCTCGGTAATCTTCGTCGATCGGGATCTGGTAGTAGCCAGACATAAGATCCAGTGTCGATAAACGACCATTCCCTGCAGTCATTGAAAGGATTTCTTCCACCGCCGGCATCGGTTTCTTCAGTGTAAAGGCATTACGAGGGTGGCCTGAAAAGTTTCCGATCTCACCGTGAAGATAGCAGCATTCCTCAATAAAAGCTAGTGAATGTAGTTGTGCGTCTTTTGACAGTTACTCACCAAAATTTTAGCCATTTTGGACGGCTAATTTTTATTTAACAGTCTTTTGAGTGAGCATAAAAAAGCTGTTGGTTGCCGCATTTGCTCACGTTAGACCAAAAATGTGTTCGAATGAACATTTCCAACGCTTTGTTGGCGGCGCTTAAGCGCAATAAATCCGAGTTTTGGCGCCGATTAATTACCGTCGATGAAACTTCGATACACCATTATACGCCCGAAACAAAAATACAGTCAAAACAGTGGAATGCAAAGGGGGAATTGGCTCCAAAAAAAAGCAACAGCAAAAATTGTTTTTCCGGGTGGGAAAGTGATGGCGACTGTTTTGTGGGATAGTTATGGAGTTATCTTAATCGATTATCGTCAAAAAGGAAAAACCATTACAGGAGCATACTACGCATCATTACTTGACCAACTGAAGAAGAAATTGCGGGAAAACGGCCACATTTGCAGAAAAAGAAAATCCTGTCTTTCACACCTCAATGGTTGTCATGGCGAAAATCCACGAACTACGGTTTGAACTGCTTAACCAGACGCCTTACTCGCCAGATCTAGCACCAAGCGACTTCCTTTTGTTCCCTAATCAAAAAATTGCGCTCGGAGGACAGAGATTTTCGTGAAATGAGGGGGCAATCACCTTCGTGAACAGTTATTTTGCAGAGAAAAACACCGAGTACTATTTGGACGGGTTAGAGAGATGGGAGCATTGCTGGGAGAAGTGTGTAGAGTTACGAGGAGACTATGTAGAAAAATAAAAATAAATTTTAAGAAAAAATGTCTTGTGTCTTTGTTAGGTCAAAAACTTTTTAGCCCACCCTCGTAAGTGCTCAAAAATCAACTCACATACGATCTTCCCCCGATAACTTTGTGGTGGATTTATACTTACAGGGACGCGAATTCAATATAAACACCACCTACGTTTTGCTCAAAGTTGTCCACCGACCAATAAGGAATAGTAAAATGATAAAACTCGCCGACACTTTTGCTGTTAATTTTTATTCTTTAATTTTGCTCTTTATTTTCCTGGTGAACATCTATTTAAAAATTATATTAACGGAGTTCTTTGTTAGCACTATTTGGAAATGACATGAGGTACGGAAGGATCTTTGTTAACACTTATTTAACAATTACAACAGTGTACGGAAGGTTCTTGGTTAACACTTATTTAACAATTACAACAGTGTACGGAAGGTTCTTGGTTAACACTTATTTAACAATTACATTAACGGACCGACTGCACTCGACGCGTACGCAATCTAGAAGGTTAAAATTGGACTCTCGGGTCGGCGCATGTGCGCACTTTGCGTGATAGAATCTGACTCCTCTAGAATTCGTCCTCAACATTCATTGAAGTCACGAGGATGAGACGCTGGTCAATGAAAGAGCCAATCCGATCGCTTCATTGGAGGTAACCCAATGGCCATCGAACTGGAAACTCCAACAATGGAATTACTCCGGCAGCCGCACAGGCCAGGAAGGCACGCCCACTCGCTGAAAGCAATGAGTATTGGAAATCCGGTGGTGTACCAGGAAAATTCAAATACACATCCGGGTAAATAAAGAGACGGGTATTGAGACTGGCAGAAAATGCAGTCAAAAATCATGGAGATGGTTTCCTATGATGTTGATATAATATCAAACAGAAACTCAAGGCGGCCCGAGTGTACGTTTATATTAGGCTACGTTGGTTGGTAAGATGGCGCCGTACAGGCGAAAATGTTTTCTTCTGTTTGCATTGATTAAACAGACGTATTTGGGTGAGAATAAAGGAATAATGCAGGCGGCGCCAATTGGGCTCTTCTGTGATGTAAAATCCACAGAAGATTGCTCGCCATAGAAACTAGAAAAAAAAGGTTTATGGTCTTTTTTATTATCCTGCTCATTATTTCCTATTGCAGGATTATTAGAAATCTGGCTTGCAGATGTGCGAATAGCCCGGCATGTATTCTTGGACACTGATGGGCATGGCGACAGTGTTTGTGTACACTTTGATTCTGCTCAGAATGTAACATCCCGTCAGTCGATGAATCGAGTGTGTGTTATTTTATATAACACTCGATCGCTTGCGGGTAGCCAACGATGGCTACGTTGTATATCGTCGATAGGACGATCGGCCGATGGGTCTGTAAATAAAGGGTAAGTATGCCATGCCGAATATAGAGAAAATGCTCCTCAGCCATGTTCGGGGTATTTATGTCGGTTATCCGTGGGGACAGCCGAATTGTGTTCAGCAAATGGGTTGGCAATTAATGCCATGGCAAGATTGTGTAATCTTGCCGGGAATTCAACTCACAGGTAAGCTGTATTTGCTGATTATAATGGGGTTCGAACGATGTGTTTCTCTTCGGACCCTGAAAAGCCCCACAACTTCTTCACCAGCACTAGGGGTGATAAGTATGCGGTTTAACTGGGTCACGTCGAATTCCATTAATTTTTCGATGGCGTCATCGACAACATCTCTTTTCGAGAAAGGCACATGATACGGGTTCTTAACTATCGGAGTTTCGGATATGAGTGCAATATTCATCGTCGTCGTGGGGTATAATCCTAGGAGCTTGAGAGTTTCACCAAAACACACAGAGTGCTCGCTAATAATTATTATATATAACTTATTTTTCTCAACAGACGACAACCCGGTCCCCATTCTTATCCCATTTCGGTGAATGCAGGATTTCTTTCCGACAACCAGCCACCGATTCTTCCTGCAGGGAATATTGTTTCCGAGGAGGAGGGGTAGGGTATCAATTCATCTTTCACGATCAAAAAACAGTAACCTGCTTCTTCCGTTTGACCTATATGTACCGTTGCCGCGATACCGTGATGCCGTCTTTTCGAAACCATTCTTCACCGGCGAAACCATTTAATATGAACGGAACGTGTGGATGAATTCTCCAATGCTTCGTGCGAGTGAATACCGTATGAGTGAAGAATCGCTGCCTGGGTCTATGAATGACTGCACCTTGTGTTTGTTTACTCTTACGTTCTTCGTTCGGTTATCGTCGCTTTTCGAAATTGTCATGACGTTGTTTCTTGCCGCTAGTGTGTGACCTCGTTCTGGGCAGTTGTCCTCCAAATTATTTGCCCTTCTACAGATACTGCATCGCGGTTTCTTCTGTGGCCTTGTACACTTGATGGAAATGTGCTTGTTTCGCGGGCCGCGCATTTTTATTTGTGTAATGTAAAGAACACTCCTTTCTCCCCCCAGCCATATACCATATTTCTCAACTGATGGTGAGAGCTCTTCCGATGGATTGTATTCGGGGTTGAGATTCTCGATATTCGTTGTGGACGCTCCCGTGGACATTGCCGTTGGTAGCGAAGTCGTTACTTGTTCCGTTCCATTTGTTGCGCTATTGGCGTTCATTGTAGGTGGTAACGTGGACGTTGTCGTTTCCATTGAGGGCGAAAGATTGGTGAGGTCAATTCCGCTTGTAGCACATTGGGCGTTTGTTGCTGGAGTCGACGTATACCTGTTAGAATTCAAGGTGGATAAAAGATTCGCAAATTGTTGAGAAAGATTTTCCATCGCCATTGTGAGCTGCTGCATGTTGTGCTGGGCGAGGACAACCTCTTCGTAGCCGTCCTCTATCTCTTGCATTAGGGCGACGTATATTTCGTCTGACTGCGTCTAGTCAATGATGCGTTCCAGTAACTCAGTTTTCTATTGGCGTATTGGCGTTCATTGTAGGTGGTAACGTGGACGTTGTCGTTTCCATTGAGGGCGAGAGATTGGTGAGGTCAATTCCGCTTGTAGCACATTGGGCGTTTGTTGCTGGAGTCGACGTATACCTGTTAGAATTCAAGGTGGATAAAAGATTCGCAAATTGTTGAGAAAGATTTTCCATCGGCATTGTGAGCTGCTGCATGTTGTGCTGGGCGAGGACAACCTCTTCGTAGCCGTCCTCTATCTCTTACATTAGGGCGACGTATATTTCGTCTGACTGCGTCTAGTCAATGATGCGTTCCAGCAACTCAGTTTACTAGCCGTGCGTCGATAGGTTATTGGCTCTCAGAATTACTTTCAATTGGCGGACTTTAAGCGGATCGAGTTTAATAGGTGCATCACGTTTAACCGTAGGTTTAATTGGTTGTATCCCACTTCTGAAAAACTGTCGGCGTACGTTCGCAGATAATCAGGACGACAGGAAAAAAAGAGAAACCGTTTGCAAGGACACTAATCGCTTATTTTCCGAAGAGTAACTAAATAAAAAAACGAAAGATACAAATTACGGAGAGGGGTGGCATCCTCTCTTCGTCGCTTGTCGTGCCGTTATTCTTTCTGTTTCGTTCCTCGTTTTAAGTTTGACACTTTTGTTCGGGTGCATTCCTATGAGATTGCGTTCCGCTGTGTTTCATGAGCAGCATTCAGCTCACGCTTGTATTACAATTTTGAATTGTAAACAATTATATATATATATATATATATATATATATATATATATATATATATATATATATATATATATATATATATATATATATATATATATATATATATATATAAATTGTTATGCCTGGTTAGGCTGCACACCAAGTAGTATGTTTTGCACCAACTAAGTCCGCAGGCCAGATACGGTTCGTGGGAGGAACCTCCGGCTTTTCCGTTGGACCAGGGGGCGGATGCTGGAACCAAGGAAGATGTTACCGCGTGGATTCACCTTTTTTTTTTTTTTAAAGACGCTTATTTTCATCTTAACTTAACTTTATTAACCTTAACTTAACTTTATTAATTACAATTACAATCTTGATTTTCCTCTTAGTTACAATCTCTAATTACTTTCAATCTTATTTACAGTTACAATATTTTCAATCTTATTTTCAATTTTATTTCTAAGTTACAATAATTAATAAATCTCAATCTTATTTTCAATCTTATTTTTAAGTTACAACATTTAAATCTTATTTTATTTTATTTTATTTCTAAGTTACAATAATTAATAAATTTCAATCTTATTTTCAATCTTATTTTTTAGTTACAATATTTAATAAATTTCAATCTTATTTTTAATTTACGGCATTTAATTAATTTCAATCTTCAAGTTACATTATTTACGCAATAATTTTCTATAGTTTCTATTTACGCTTTGTACACTTTATTCAATTACTTTGTTAACTTTAATTTTCTATGGTTTCTATTTACGGTTTGTACACTTTATTCAATTACTTTGTTAACTTTAACTTTCTATAGTTTCTATTTACGCTTTGTATACTTTATTCAATTACTTTGTTAACTTTAACTTTCTATAGTTTCTATTTACGGTTTGTACACTTTATTCAATTACTTTGTTAATTTTAACTTTCTATGGTTTCTATTTACGGTTTGTACACTTTATTCAATTACTGTGTTAACCTTAACTTTCTATAGTTTCTATTTACGCTTTGTACACTTTATTCATTTACTTTGTTAACTTTAACTTTCTATAGTTTCTATTTACGCTTTATACACTTTATTCAATTGCTTTGTTAACTTTAATTTTCTATGGTTTCTATTTACGGTTTGTACACTTTATTCAATTACTTTGTTAACTTTAACTTTCTATAGTTTCTATTTACGATTTGTATACTTTATTCAATTACTTTGTTAACTTTAACTTTCTATAGTTTCTATTTACGGTTTGTACACTTTATTCAATTACTGTGTTAACCTTAACTTTCTATAGTTTCTATTTACGCTTTGTACACTTTATTCAATTACTTTGTTAACTTTAACTTTCTATAGTTTCTATTTACGCTTTGTATACTTTATTCAATTACTTTGTTAACTTTAACTTTCTATAGTTTCTATTTACGCTTTGTATACTTTATTCAATTACTTTGTTAACTTTAACTTTCTATAGTTTCTATTTACGGTTTGTACACTTTATTCAATTACTTTGTTAACTTTAACTTTCTATAGTTTCTATTTACGCTTTGTATACTTTATTCAATTACTTTGTTAACTTTAACTTTCTATAGTTTCTATTTACGGTTTGTACACTTTATTCAATTACTGTGTTAACTTTAACTTTCTATAGTTTCTATTTACGCTTTGTATACTTTATTCAATTACTTTGTTAACTTTAACTTTCTATAGTTTCTATTTACGCTTTGTACACTTTATTCAATTACTTTGTTAACTTTAACTTTCTATAGTTTCTATTTACGCTTTGTATACTTTATTCAATTACTTTGTTAACTTTAACTTTCTATAGTTTCTATTTACGGTTTGTACACTTTATTCAATTACTTTGTTAACTTTAACTTTACTTTCCAAGGGCGGAAGGACGAGATCTAACTTGGACGTGATGACCACTGACTTCTCGGAAGACTCTGGACGAACTCACTTCATTTCCCAATCTTCCTTGCCTCGTCGGCTGCCCATGATCGCATTGCTTTTTGTCGATCATGCAAAAACGTTTGTTAGGGGCTCCCATGGGGTTCATATTTCTGTATAAGCTACTTTGTATCTTATGGATTATACTATGGGACAATCTGCAGATCAAGCGAATATTTCCCATGGGTCATATGACTGTGGGACTTGGATTATTTTGTGGATTAGGCAAAATTGTTTCTTTTGGATGGGTATCATATTATGGGACTTATATTATTTTGTGGATTAGGCAAAATTGTTTCTTTTGGATGGGTATCATATTATGGGACTTGGATTATTTTGTGAATTAAGCAAAATTGTGTCTTTTGATCATATCATATTATGGGACTTGGATTATTTTGTGAATTAGGCAAAATTGTTTCTTTTGATCATATCATATTATGGGATTTGGATTATTTTGTGGATTAGGCAAAATTGTTTCTTATGGATGGATATAAGGTTAGGACTCCTGATAGGTTTTTCTCCTATGGATTCGCAGCATCCATAACACGTCCCCCCTTCAGACCCATCTAAGGGTACCTTACCCTTAGATTGGACTTAGGTGTTTTCAACTCAAAAACCTCCGCCAACTTGTGTGGCTCTGGTGTTCTTGCCACTTCCAACCTCACGTCTGGGTCAACTCGGTTCCTTCTGTTAAAGCATCTGTTAAAAAGGGTTATAGTTGTTCTTACAGGTCCACAGTTACATTTCCTGATGACACAGGCAATCCCCACCAGACTGAGGACTCCAGTTACAGACATCAGGATCCCTTGTGTTCGTTCTGGTATCTTTTGCAGAGCCCTTGACCAGAAGGTCTGTTGATTCTGAATTTCCAGGGATAGGTCTTGCAGCTCATGAATGCTTTTTGCTGAAATTTTGGACATTGGTTCCCTTTCGATTGCTATTTCGCGCAGCTTAGCGTTAGCGCAACAATTTTCCAAATCGCCATACGAGTGCCTATCTCTTACCGATTTTTCGGCGCCAACTCCCAACGTGTTTATAGTCATGTCATATGTTTCCAGCCTGCAGTACCCATTAATTGTAATAACTCCTGTACCCAGGAGCTTTCCTACTTCTGTCCCATTCCGGCATCTACATTCAAAACTGGTTTCCGTTGTTATTGTATACAGGAAAGAGTCATCTTTAATTTTGTGGAATATTTCGACCTGCGAGTTTATGACTTTGGCATTGCATCTTTCGGCTCTGTTTCTCATGAAGATGTTTATTTCGCAGTTTGAGTCACTTAAGGTACTGCGCAGAAGTTGCGGTTTACAAACGTATATTTTATTGAAAAGCTTACAATCATCCAGTCTTGACCTCAACACGTAGTCCTCTCTATTCTTGTTTATAATTAGATATTCGTTACTCAATCCCAGCACCACGATTCCATTGGCCACGATCTTTGGGAGAGCGATTATTTCATATACATCAAAAGTTTCTCTTGTAACTGTTGGAATATGAATAATGAAAATGATAGTGCGACCCTTGGTGAAAGCTTTAATTTCGATCAATTTTAAAATTTCGGGGTAATTTTCTAAATTTGGTTCTATGGCCAGTAAGTTATTGTGTTCGATTTCTTTTAATTCCTTAAGTAGGTCGATTGGTTCTATAATCCTTGGGTGTATAATTCCGGACTGAATGAACAACAGGCTATCAATTATTTGTTCTATTTCTAGTTCGAGTCGCATGATCTTGTGATTAATTTTGCTGGATATTTCATCGTAGTAAGAGGTCAAGATGATAGTTCTGTTTAGATTATCCTCTCTTATATTGACCTTGTTAATTTCGTCAATGACTTCGTTAACCTTTTTCAATGTAACGTTTGCGTTCTTTACGCTTTCAAGTACCTGTTTATTTAAGTGACGCATTATCTTTATGTTCTCTTCCATGCCGTTCTTGATTCTGTGCTCGTTTTCCAAAACACTGTGAATCGCTGTCGAATAGTATTCAGCATCCTCATTATCCATTGTACCAAACAAAACCTTAAAGCCCGAACCTATCACATTTGCCAGCCCTCTTTTTGTTCTTTTCGATTTTCCCACTATACCAGAGATTATATTGATTCTATGATCTGCCTTAGTTACCTCTTGCTCTGCTAAAATTTGGAATTGTCTACATTCTGTTTTGGTTTGTATGCAAAGTTTGTCTATTGAGTTAATCATATTTCTAATATTTAAACTTGTTTGCTCTAGAATAGTTATGTCTAAGTGTGCAACCAGCGTCAATTTGCTGTTCATCTCTTTTCCATCTCCGATATAGTTGAAATACAGTCCCGAATGTTCCCGCAGGCTCCGCACGTCCACGTTCCCCGCATTTATTGTGCAGATGCACGAGATCCTGCAAAGTAAGGTTTGACGTTAGCTTTATTGAATCTCTGTTGTTTATTCCGAAGTTGTATCACCAAATGATTTTGATGAACTTCGAGGACAGTAAAAGGGCCCTTATATGTACTTCGGAGTTTGCCTTTTACTTCATTTTTTATTAAGACCCTTTGACCAACTCTATACTCGATTGGCCTTCCTATTTTCTTGTCATACCTCAACTTGGATCTCTTCCTACATTCTCGGACATTTCCTTTAACATTCTCTCGTGTCTCGAAGAGGTTGGCCCTAAGCTCGTCGATATAGTCGAAAACCGTTTTTTCGTTATGGGTGTCCACAGCGCTAGGTCGGTTGGCCTCGTTACCAAAAACTATCTCATAGGGCGTGTAGCCCGTCGCATTATGAACTGTACTGTTGTAACAAAATCCAGCATACGGCATTCGTTTGTGCCAATCCTCTATCTGGTCCAATTCCCTTCCTGTGGATCTCAAGTATTCCAGCAGTCGACAATGGGCTCGCTCCACGCTACCGTTAGCCTGTGGGTAAGCAACACTGGTTGTTATATGTTCCATTCCCAACAGGTCACAAAACTCTTTAAAGAGTTCATTGCAGAACTCTAGGCCATTATCGGAGAGAATCAATTTAGGCATACCGAAGTTCATTATCCACTCTTCCATCAGGGCTCGCGCCACTGTTTGCATTTCCTTGTTCTTCAAGGGTATGAACTTAATAAACTTCGACAAGTCATCTTGGATTGTTAATCCGAATTTGTAGCCCTCGTCCGTCTCCTGGAACGGTCCTATGATGTCAATCATAATTTTCTCTAATGCCCTATCGGCTGAACTAACTATTTTCATAGGATTTCTGGTCGGTGCCCGGTTAACTTTTTCCGTCTGGCAATGGGGACAGTTCCAGACAAAATTCTCGATGTCCTTCTGCATCCTCCTCCATCCATACCTTCTTTTTATGCTAGCGTAGGTTGCCTTTTGCCCTGTGTGGCCGCCCTTCAAGCCTTCATGGTATTCCCTCATAATTGCCAACCTTCTGTCTGTGTCAATCACTTCTTCCCTGCAGCCCGACGCTCCACTCTTCGTGCTCGAACTTTCATCGTCAGCAGCGAGTTCAGCTACGACACCTGAACCGATCTCATCGCTGGGCCCGATGCCGATGTCACCGTTGTCGACATTCTCCTGTTCCCTTTCGACAACCCTAACATTCCGGCTGAGTTCGTCGGCAACCACGTTTTCCTTACCTTTCTGATAGGTTATAACGTAGTCGAATTCCTCAAGCTTGAGGCGCCATCTCACAAGCCGACTGCCAGGATCCTTAACGTGGAACAGCCATGTCAATGGTCTGTGATCTGTCTGAATGACGAACTTAGTCCCATAAATATATGGACGAAACTGTTTCGTAGCCCAAACGATAGCCAAGCATTCCTTCTCTGTCGTGCTATAATTAGTCTCGGCCTTATTAAGCGCCCTACTGGCGAAATGTATTGGTAGATCCTTACCGTTATGCTCCTGACTTAAGACAGCACCTATGCCGCCATTAGACGCGTCGGTAGTCACTATGAAGGTTTTCTGGAAATCCGGATACTGCAAGATGGGATGGCTTGTGATAATTCGTTTCAATGCGTCAAAGGACTGTTGCTGCTCTGTATCCCATTTAAACTCCACGTCCTTCTTTAAAAGTTTATTCAGTGGCCCGGCCACCTGACTGAAGTTCTTTATAAACTTTCTATAATATCCTATCATTCCTAGGAATGATTTTACACCTTTGGGGTTCCTGGGTTCCTCCATCCGCAGGATGCTCTCGATCTTCCCTGGATCCGGTCTAACACCCCTGTCCGTAATGACATGCCCCAAGTAGGAGACCTCCTTCCGCAGAAATTCACATTTATCGGGCTGCAGTTTGAGATTCGCCCTCCTAAGTTGCTCGAACACCTCGATGAGCTTCTTATTGTGCTCCGACAGGCTTTGTCCATAGACGACGATGTCGTCCAAATAGACGAAGCATTTGATTCCCTGCAATCCAGCCAAGACGGTGTGCATCAGCCTCTGAAAGCAAGCAGGAGCGTATTTCAATCCAAATGGCATTCTGGTATATTCGAAGTGACCATAAGGTGTGCTGAAGGCCGCCTTCTCAATGTCCTCCTCATCCATTGGAATTTGATGAAATCCGGACGTTAAGTCCAAGGTGGAAAAGTATTTAGCTTTTCCTAATTGATCGAGGATTTCGCCTATGTTAGGCAAGGGGTAGTTGTCCGCAATCGTTATCTCGTTTAACTTACGGTAGTCGATAACCATACGCCACTTTCTTTTGCCGCTCGCATCGGCCTTTTTCGGCACCACCCACAACGGGGAGCTCCATGGTGAACTACTGTCACGCACGATCCCCTCGTCCTTAAGCTTCTTAATTTGCTCGCGGACCTCCTCCTTGTGGACCTTGGGGTACCTATAAGTTTTTGTAAAGATGGGCTCTGAGAAGTCCCTCGTTCTAATCTTATGCCTAATGATGGGAGTTGTTGACAACTTTTCACCCTCGACGCTAAATATGTCACTGAATTCCCGAACAATTTCCAGGAGGCTCTCTTTTTCCTCCTTATTTAAGTGATCGGTTCGCACGTTCCCTGAAACCTTCTTGGCTCTTTTTCCTGCGACGTTAAAGTCACTCAGATTTGAACCCCTGACGGATACTCCCTTCAAGTCAAATGGCTTATCTGTAGTGTTCAAAACTGAAACCAGACATTGGCCATTCCTATTCCTGGTGATGCAACTGGGGACAACAATACCTTCGGTAATTTTCTGTCTAGGTATTATTATTTCTTCGTCTAAGTTTCCTTGGACTTGGACTTTCCTAAAAACCTCGGATCTGGCCATGACAGACCGTAATTCATTGAGATACCTTAGCGGTATCTCACCAAAATGTCCCGCTATTACATCATTCTTATAGTCGATCGTGAAACCGCCCTCTAGTAGGAAATGGTTTCCGATCAATCCGTCATAATCTCCCAAAAGGATGTTTGCGACCACGTGGAACTCCATCATATCCGTCCTGATGCTGCCATTATTTTGGCCGAATTCAACTCTCTGCTTAACCACTCCTAATGTGTCGATAACAATATGGAAGAAGAAATACGCGAACGGCTGATTAAATCCAACAAAGCCTACTATGGTCTACCAAGGCTCTTTAAATCCCGAAATTTATCCAGAACATCCAGGCTACTACTGTACAAGACCATGGTCTCACCAATACTTATGTATGGATCCGAGACCTGGGTGCTTAATAAAAGGCACTCTGAACTCTTGGCCGCGTTCGAGAGAAAGGTCTTAAGAAGAATTGTTGGCCCCGTATGTGAGGGAGGACGATTCCGGAGACGCTACAACCATGAGTTGTACGCAATCTACCTTGAAGGTCATATTGTAAGAAAAATCAAGCTCGGTAGACTCCGGTGGGCGGGACACCTAGCTCGAATGAGCGAAGAGGAGCCTACCCGGAAAGTCCTTTGTGGCAGGACGTATGAAAGGAGCGCGGCAGACCTTGTCTGCGATGGAGGGATGGCGTAGACCAGGACGCCCAGAGCCTGGGAGTGCTAAACTGGATGACATCGGCTCGAAATCGGGACCGGTGGAGAGATTTGTTAAATAAGGCCAAGACCGGATCCCGGTTGTAGTGCCGATGGTGATGAAAATATGATGTCCGCTTGGTCATAAAACGTTCGAAATCCTAACCCTGTATCCATCCAAAAGAAATATTCGCTTAGTTCACAAAATATTCCCATGATAAAATATGATACAAAAGAAATATCCGTTTGGTCATAAAACGTTCGAAATCCTAACCCTGTATCCGTCCAAAGGAAATATTCGCTTAGTTCACAGAATATTCCCATGATAAAGTACAATCCAAAAGAAGCATTTGCTTAATCCACAAAAATATTACGGGCCAAATAGTTTACGCGATCTGTTACGGACCTGTAGCGATTCTAACAGATACACACACAATTCACAAGCAAAAATAGTGAAGAACACCGAACCAAAAATCGAATAAGAAAAATACATCAGAACCGTATACCAAGCGATAAATTAAAATAATTCACACCAGTGGAATATAGTCGAGTTTGGAAATCATATTCTAAACACGGTCAGTAGCCTGGTGTGTAACGCTTAGGTAAAATTTTTTTCGTGATTCGAGCTGTCATAGCGTCAGCTCAAATCACACGATCTTCTTCACTATTATTTCAAACGCTATAGACCGACATTGAGTCCAGCTCCCCCAGAATCCACTAATCCCCCTTCGTTTCCCCTCTTTACCTGTAAAAGGAGAATAACTCGCCAAGTAGCTAATTTGCATAAACTACTTTATGCAAATTCTACTTGGCAGAGAAATAAATAAAAAACGACGTTGTCGTCAAATAATAAAAATAACGTCAACGGCAAAAATAAATTGATTCAACGTCAATCTCCGAATGAGAACAGACTTTCGAAGAAAGAAGAAGATGTATACAACCAAATAATAACCTGCACAGGGCGATCGAACAAGACCATTTAACAGGGGAGCAACCATCAACGCCCCCTGCAACCTGTCGCAGTCAACCACAACTATAACAACACTGCGATCGCTCAACGGTCGCATAAACCCAAGATTAATCACCGTAAGTCCCCCCAATCTTTCTTAATTTAACCCAAACTAAATAACCATATACCTTACTTAAAATTATATTCGATCTATATTCTTAATATATATATTATTAACAAATTGTTCAAAAACACATAATAATTTTGTATTGTTACGGACCGACATTGAGTCCAGCTCCCCCCAGAATCCACTAATCCCCCTTCGTTTCCCCTCTTTACCTGTAAAAGGAGAATAACTCGCCAAGTAGCTAATTTGCATAAACTACTTTATGCAAATTCTACTTGGCAGAGAAATAAATAAAAAACGACGATGGCGTCAAATAATAAAAATAACGTCAACGGCAAAAATAAATTGATTCAACGTCAATCTCCGAATGAGAACAGACTTTCGAAGAAAGAAGAAGATATATACAACCAAACTAAATAACCATATACCTTACTTAAAATTATATTCGATCTATATTCTTAATATATATTATTAACAAATTGTTCAATAACACGCAACAGATCCATGGGAGACATTCTGCTTGGCTCACAAAAATGACTTGTCATGCGATCAGTTTGTGTGTCTCGAATCCCATGGAGCCGAATAGCGGGTTCCGTTTTACACATTGTGCAGGCGCAACGTATGCAGAAACCCGAGCCCCATGAGAGTTGGCGACGACATGTTTCTGCATACTAAGCAGGAAAAGTAGCGCTGAGATGGGCAGCTAGAAAAGAAAAGCCAAGTGGAGGCGAAAGGAAAAATTATTAAGATAGTCAGACTGAGTTTGATCGCCGAACGCACGGTACCGTTTCGAAGAGTAAATAAGAGTAAATATATCAATAAAGAACAATTACAAGTTAAATAAATGAAGTGTAAATATATCAATAAAGAAAAGTTATATTTCGATAAAGAACAATTACAAGTTAAATAAATTAAGTGTAAATATATCAATAAAGAAAAGTTATATTTCGATATATATTTATTTATTTATTTAATTATTTATATATATATATATATATATATATATATATATATATACACACATATACATACATACATATATATATATATATATATATATATATATATATATATATATATATATATATATATATATATATATTTATATTAGTTGCGGCCCATGTAATCGAGAAATATACCTATATCTGATACTCAAGAAAAGTTCTAGTTGCTTTTATTTACGTTAAGTTATGAGCTCAACAGTTCGATAGTTTCGATTTCTTTTCCAGGAATCCGTTTATTTTCTTCGAAGGTGCTGCTTACTGATCAGTAAGACGATTTTCTCTAATTTACTCCCCAACTCAAATTTCCCGTTGAAACGGTGGTGAGGTATTGTCAGGACCCAGTTGAACCTAGTTACACTCAAATGATGTTCATATTCCGAACCAATAGCAGAATAAAATACTTATTGTCACGACAGTTTCATCCTTTATATCTCCTATTCGTACTCTGAATTTATGCTGAAGTTTAATGTTTCGTTCTTCGATTTTGGCTTACACTTATTGCTTACACTTACACTTATTGCCACATGTAAAGTGATGCCACGTTGAGAATTTAAATAATTTTCCCTTGATCAACTGAGGTGTCATCACTGTCATCGGCGACACAAATTATGTTTTCTTAAACTCCACTTGAGTGAAATGAAGGAAAACACTTTTAAATAAAATTTATATTTTATTCAATTTCGAATTTAACAAACGTCTGCTCTTCAGAGTGCCGTTTTGTAAACTAAACTTACTCTAACATAAAATCTTATATCTAGGTTTGTTTCTCTACATTGCAATATAATATCTTTATCACAATGGATATTATATTGCAATTAGTGTAATATTCATTTTCGTGTTTTCACGAGTTCTTGCTAATTATCTTTGAGTTTGTTCATCTGGATGAAATGTGCAATTAGGTAACATATGTTGTGATATACATTATATTCTAATTTGGTTATTCCATATTTTACGTTTCTTTGAATTTTTGTAGTTAGTAACCTTTTGAGTTTTGTTCTTAATAATATTTCTGTCTAGACAAAATGTGTAATTAGGTTACACATTTTGGTTGATGGGTTTTTGTGTCGTCAAGGACTCTTTGACGTAACACCTCCCCCTTTTAATTCGAAACTCTCCTGAGTTTTGTTTTTAATTCAATTATATAAAAAATAAGAACAGGTAGTAAAAACGCTTATGATTATTACAATTATAATTGTCCAATTATACCAAATATATTGTTTTTTTTTCTTTTTTTTTTATTAAATTTTAGTTCTTCTATGATAGCGTGGTATTATATTTATATATTTAATTCAAATTAGTCTTCATTTGAAAAATGTTGTACAAATTCTCTTTCTTTATCGTTATATATTACAAACAAACATTTTTTTTTTTTTATTATTGAACACAAGTTCTTCATAATTTTCATTGGATAGAGTTGTTATAAATGAATATTTAGTTCTTATTATGTCTTTTGGGATTTTTGTGAATAATATTATTTTTTCTTTCTTGTATTCTGCGATACCGAGTCTGATATATTCTTTTTTTTTGTTTTTTGAAAGTTAAGTTGAAATGATCTTTAATGTCTATATTTTATTAAGTTGGTGATTATGCTTTGATTATTTTCGTCAATTATTCCTAGATGTTCCTGTCGTTGTGTGAATCAGTGTTGTTACTGTCATTATTGTAAGTATTAACGTCTAGTTGATCTAAAAATTTCGTGGGTCGTTTTATATTTGTCGGGTGTATATTTTCTAGTTTAAGTTTTCTATATTTAGGTTGGTCTTTGTGTCTTAATGCTTTATAATTTCTTACGTAACCTTCATCTTGGTTTGGTCTATAGGTTTCTCGATTTTCATTGCGCTTGTTAATGGTTTTTTCTTTCTAGTCTTTTAAAAGTTTTTCTATTTGTTTTCTATCGACCTTCCCTTCTATTACGTCTATTGGCTTTGCTTTAATGACGGAGTGAATAGATTTATTATACCATTCTACACATTTGAAAAGTCTTTCTTGAATTGATAATTCGGATTTTTCGGTTTCCAAAACTCTAAGTTTTTCTCCTAATGTATTATGAAATCTTTCAATATCTGAATTACCTGTATGACTATTTGGTTTTGTGAAGTGTGTTTCTACTTCTTCTAACCTTAAAAATTCCTTGATGTTAATTGAATTGAATTGGTTGTCTAAGATGATTAATTTGGGTTTGCCTTTAATGGAAAAGTATAGTCGTATTTTTTCAATGATTGTAACGCTATTTCTGTCTTCTAAATTTAGTATTACTGCAAGTTTTGAGAATTTGTCGATAAATGATAAAAAGCTATGTCTCTTGTTTATATATACATCGAGGAGAACTATCTGATTTACATTATTGGGGGTTTCAGTTATATGGAACTTTGGTTTTATTGGTTTCCTATCATATTTTGCTTTATTGCAAGTATCGCAATTGTTAATGTACTTTTGGATATATGTTTTTAAATTTTTGAAATATATAATTTTTCTAGGCCTTCGTAATTTTCGTTAATTCCTATATGTCCTGTTTCGTTCCTATGATATTTTGCAATGTATCTATATGTTTCGTCTTCATTCGTCATGTCTTTTGCATGGTAGGTGCATTTATAAAATTTCAACTTTGTATTGAATAGTTTGATTAATTTTTGTTGTACTTTGTTATATATATGGTCAGAAAGTTCTGAAAAAATTCCTATTTTCCCTGATATTAAAAATCTGCGAAATATATCAGTCATGAAGTTGTTTTCAATGTCATTTGTACTTATGTAAATTTTTCGTTTGTCTTCTATAATTTCGATTTCTTTTGTTTTAGTATGTGTCAATAAAATTTGTGTCTGGAATCTATTAACAACTGTTTCTAAGATTGGAAAATAATCATTTTGTTCTTCTTCTTGTGAGCGTATTGTTGCATCTGTGCTCATGTTATCATTTTGTTCTTCTAAATCTATGGCATTTATTTCTCCTGTATTTGCATTTATTCTGGATAGAAAGTCTGCAACTTTGTTTTCTGTGCCCTTAATGTAATTTATATTTATGCCGTATTCTCCAAGTTTAAGCAACCATCTTTGTAATCTAGGGTTTATATCTTTCCCTTTATGTTTACTTTGGAGCCATTTGAGAGGTTGATGATCCGTGAGTAGATCGAAAGTTCTACCATAAATATATGGGCGAAAGTAGTTAACGGCCCAAACGATACCAAGAAGTTCTTTTTCCGTTGTGGAGTATTTTTTCTCATGGTCGTTTAGAGTTCTACTTGCAAAGCTTAGTGGGTGGTTATCCTGTGTAAGGACTGCGCGTAAAGCAAAATCGCTGGTGTCCGTTATTAACTTAAATCTGGATATTTTAAAATTGGTGCTTCCATGAGCAATCTTTTAAGCTTCTGAAATGAATCTGTATATTGAGGGTCTTTTTTATCAATTGTAGAATTTGTCTTCAAATACTTTATCATACCGTGGGCAACCTTTGCATAGTCTTTAATAAACTTGCGATAGTATCCGGTCATTCCCAGGAATGATTTTATTTGTTTTTGGGTTTCCGGTAATTTAAGCTTCTGTATGTTTTCAATTTTATTCATATTAAGTTTAATACCTTCTGTTGTCAGAGTGTGACCTAAATATTCGGTAGTTCGACTAAAGAAATTACACTTATCAATTTGAATCTTCAGATTATGTTCACTAAGTTTATTGAACACTTTTTCTATATTTACAGTGTGTTCTTCTAAGGTCGTACTAAAAATAAGAATATCGTCCAGATAAACTACGCAAATTCGATTAATGTGTTCTCTTAAAACTGCGTTTATTAATCTTAGGAAAGTTGCAGGGGCATTTTTGAGTCCAAACGGCATTCGTAAAAACTCATAATGTCCAAGAGGCGTTGAAAATGCGGTTTTCTTTCTGTCATGTTCTTTGACTAGTACTTGATGAAATCCTTTGGCAAGGTCCAAGGTAATGAAGTATTGTGATCGCCCTAATTTTTCCAATATAGTTTCTATGTTAGGGATTGGATATTTGTCTGATATAGAAACTATTCTCCATTTCTTTTCACCAGAATTATCGATTTCCTTCGGAACAATCCATAATGGTGAGTTGTATGGTGAATTACTTTCTTTGATAATATCTTGTGACAACATTTCTTTTATTTGTCTATTTATTTCTGTTTCATGTATTTGGGGATATCTGTATATTTTTGAGTATATAGGTTTTTCTACAGAGGTTATAATTTCATGTTGGATCTCGTGAGTATATGAAAGTTTTTGTCCTTCTTGGTAAAAGAGATCTCTATTTTTGCTAATTAATTTTTGTAGTTCCCTTTTTTCTTCCCTATTCATGTCTTCGCGTTCTAATTTTTCTAGTTTTAGTTTAGGTTTTTCTAATGTATGTATTTCCTCGTATTTGAGTGGGCAAGAGTTAATGAATGTTTTTGTGTTATTTATTTCTATGTATTCCTCTTCTAAGTTAATTATTGCTTGCAGAGGTTTGAGTAGGTTTTGACCTATAAGTCCATCGCATGGTTTATTATAAAAAAGAGTTAATTTCCAACGCATATAGCTCTTCTCATTGAACTCGTTTGGCAATGGTGTTATTATCTCAGTGTTTATTGAGATTTGTCCGTTAAGAGTGTTACAGGGGATTGTGTTTTCTAATTTTATTCTTTTGTAATATGGCAGTTTGTCTGAGTTTAGAAAAGTGGTTGTTGACCCTGTGTCTATTAGGCATTTTAATTTGTCATTACCTATTGTCAATTCGATTACTGGTAAAGTTCCTGTTAAACTGGTCACTTGAAAATTTTCATGGTCCAAGTTTTGCATTGGTTCAACCGAATTGTTTCTTGCCTGGGTGTAATTTCTGCCTGTATAGTTTGTCTGATTTCGTCTTGTTTGATTAGAGTTATTCAGAAAACTTTGGTTCCAGTTTGTATTGCGATGGTATGTGTTGTTGGTATTGTAGTTGTTGTTATTATGTTGTCTCATTTGGTTGGAATTGTTTCCGTATGTATTGTGATTATTTTGTCTAGTTTGTCTAGAATTGTTTTCGTATGTATTGTTATTATTTTGTCTAGTTTGCCTAGAATTGTTTTCGTATGTCTTGTTGTATTGGTATGTATTATTTCTATTGTAATAATGTGTTGGGTCGTTATTGTTTCTTTGTAGGTTTTCTCTATAGTCATTATGTCTGGAGTATTGATTTCTATTAAAATTTTGGTTGTTAGGTCTATTTGTTCTATTTTCGTAATTATTTGGTTTGTTATAATGTCTAAGCATTCCTGTTTCTTCTAAAGTATAATATGCTTCTCTAAGTGTTTCTATGTTCCTACTGTAAATTATACTTGATAAATTGGGGTTAATTCCATTTAAAAATATTTTTAGTATAAGGGATTCATTCGACGTTGGGGTTTCTCATCTTACCGTTTTTACCCTTTAATTTGCCTATATTCTCCGAAGATCCCTATAGTATGAGCTTACGGATGAATTGTTACATGTCACTGCTTCATGGTGCAATTTGTGATATGTTTCCCTAATTCCGAAGTTTTTAATTAATTCTGTTTTTATCCCTTCCCACGTGGGATTGGGTCCTAATGTCCTTATGCAATGGAGAGCGGCTCCTTGAATTTTATTGCGGACATGTCGTTGATAAATGAAATTTTTCAACGCTTGGTTTTCATTAAAGAGTGGCAAAATAAGCTCTACGTCCCTTATAAAGGAGGACTAGTCATATCTTCCATCTCCGTGAAATTCCTTTATTTTCGCGGCTTCCCTTATTAATTCGACTGCCGGTATTTCGTCTGACTTTTTTTTTTTTTGTAAATAGGTTTTCTATATTTTTAAGAAAAAAAAATTCTTTCTCGATAGCACTAATTAAAACCAAAAGACATGAAACTAACTTATGTTCTAAACAGTGTACGAATTTGTAAATGTACAGTGTATGAATTTATGAATATAAATCTAATATTTAAAATAAGTGTTGCTCACTTTTACTTCCTCCTTTGTAGTGGTGTTCTTGGTGTTGTACGGCTTGCAATTAGAGATGAGGTGGGGTTCTTCTTACCCTTGTTGTTCACGAATTCTTTTTGTTGTTGTTGTTGTTGGGGTGTTTGTCACCCTTTAATTCTTTCTTTTTTTTTTTATTTACACCAAAACTTTATTTACTAATTTTCTAGAAACTGTTCCTATTTCTAAAATTCCGTCACTTTTACTTAATAATTTAGTTAAATGTTTCTGTTTATTTAATAATTTTCAATAATTGTTTTGTGTTTTGATTAAACACCAAAACTGTATTTAATAATTTTCTATAATTGTTTCTCTTTTGATTAAATACCGCGAATTATGTTTTCTTCTTTATTTTATCTTTATAAGAATAATACACCTTTAATTTTAACTTTAAGTCTTCTACTTTGAATATTGTTCATTTAATTCCTCACGGTACTTTTTTTTCTTTTTATTTTAATGGTTAACCGGGAAAGTTGTGAATTTCGTTCGATTTGAAGCACTTTTAAATTTCAGCTAGTTTTTTTTGTTTTATATTTATTTAATAAAATAATTCACCGTACTTATCGCGTAAGTTATATGTTCGATTTATCATCTTCGGATGATAAGTTAACCGACTGCGCCAATTATGTTTTCTTAAACTCCACTTGAGTGAAATGAAGGAAAACACTTTTAAATAAAATTTATATTTTATTCAATTTCGAATTTAACAAACTTCTGCTCTTCAGAGTGCCGTTTTGTAAACTAAACTTACTCTAACATAAAATCTTATATCTAGGTTTGTTTCTCTACGTTGCAATATAATATCTTTATCACAATGGATATTATATTGCAATTAGTGTAATATTCATTTTCGTGTTTTCACGAGTTCTTGCTAATTATCTTTGAGTTTGTTCATCTGGATGAAATGTGCAATTAGGTAACATATGTTGTGATATACATTATATTCTAATTTGGTTGTTCCATATTTTACGTTTCTTTGAATTTTTGTAGTTAGTAACCTTTTGAGTTTTGTTCTTAATAATATTTCTGTCTAGACAAAATGTGTAATTAGGTTACACATTTTGGTTGATGGGTTTTTGTGTCGTCAAGGATTCTTTGACGTAACACACGCACATTATAAGCTTGAGTGTTTACAGGGTCAGAATAAAGGAGGCCACCCGAAAAGTACAAGGTATCCCTTTTGTTGAGAAATTTAAAACAGTTTTATTTTGTGTATTTCAGCAAAACCTGTTCGTAAAATCTGTATTTTCCGTTATGTCAAAACTTTTTTTATAAGGATTTTCTTTTAGCATTGTTTTAAGGGTGAAACTATTGTAAACTTTTATCCAAGTGACCCCGCACGAGTGCATTAAGTCTTAAGTACATCGCCCGTCGTACCACATGAAACACAATCGAAAAGAGTGACGGTCGACTTGTGGAGCACCATTAGACAGATACACTCGCATCTCCCGAATTCTAGTCACGTACGAGTTCATATCAAGATAAACTCTGAAGGTTCGCAAAAACAAAATCAGAAAAAAAAGAGAAGAATTAAAACTTTTATTGCGCTGTTTTCCTCTAAATGAAGGCGGATGTAACCCCCTTTGACCATAGCGGCTTACGTTCTTATCGCAACCGCAATTAAAAGTAAAGCCTTGGTAAAGGCTTCATTGATGACTAACCAAGATCCTGAGTACCTTGATTATGTACGAATTGAATTCGATTGTCACGTAGATGGATATAGTTTCTATGTTGGTTCTTGTTTCCAAACGAGTAGGAAACCACCGGTATGTTTGTAATAACGCAAATTACGAATTCACCCTTGAATGGATAAGTATAAAAATAAAAATCTTGAGGGCGAATATGTGAATCGCTGGTTAAATGACGATCTGTTTGCAGGGGTGTACATTTTTAAGGTTTGCCTGCACGTAAATGAAGTGCTTTCTACTACCATAACAGGGCAATTTAAAAGTCCCCGGCCCGACACATAGATGGCGGCACTAGAATTAAATCCATATGATTTTTAGTTAGCCCTAACCTTCAAAAGACGCGTGTATAAATTTGACAGATGTCGGATCATTAGTTTGTGAATTATAGTATTTTGAGTGAAGCAACTTCTGTTATTGTGAAAAAAATGGATAAAAAGGAATTTCGCGTGTTGATAAAATATTGCTTTTTGAAGGGAAAAAATACAGTTGAAGCAAAAACTTGGCTTGATGGTGAGTTTCCAGACGCCGCCCCAGGAAAATCAACCATCAAGGATTGGTATGCTAAGTTTAGGCGTGGTGAAATGAGCACCGAAGACGGTGAACGCAGTGGGCGCCCAAAAGAGGTTGTTTCCGCCGAAAACATTAGAAAAATCCACAAAATGATTTTGAATGACCGTAAATTGAAATTGAATGAAATAGCAGGCACTCTAAAGATATCAACTGAACGTGTACATCATATCATTCACGAATATTTGGATATGAGAAAGCTCTGTGCAAAGTGGGTGCCGCGCGAGCTCACTTTTGACCAAAAACAACGACGAGTTGATGATTCGGAGCAGTGTTTGGAGATGATCAAGCGTAATAAACCCGAGTTTTTGCGTCGATATGTGACAATGGATGAAACATGGCTCCATCATTTCACTCCGAAGTCCAATCGACAGTCATCCGAGTGGACTGCACACGATGAACCCGCCCCAAAGCGTGGAAAAACGCAGCAGTCGGCTGGCAAGGTTATGGCGTCTGTATTTTGGGATGCGCGCGGAATAATTTTCATTGACTATCTTGAAAAAGGAAGGACCATCTACAGCGACTATTACACAGCGTTATTGGGCCGTTTGAAGGACGAAATCGCCGAAAAACGACCGCATTTGAAGAAAAAGAAAGTGCTGCTTCAGCAAGACAATGCACCGTGTCACAAGTCAGTGAAAACGATGGCAAAAATCCATGAATTAAGCTTCGAACCGCTTCCGCATCCACCATATTCTCCAGATCTGGCCCCCAGCGACTATTTCCTGTTCTCAGATCTCAAAAGAATGCTCGCTGGGAGGAAATTTTCGTCGAATGAAGAGTTGATCGCCGAAACTGAGGCCTATTTTGAAGCAAAGGACAAATCGTACTACAAGAAAAGGTATCGAAAAGTTGGAGGGTCGCTATAATCAGTGTATCACCCTCGAAGGGAATTATGTTGAATAAAAAAAAAACGAATTTTGCCAAAAAGATGTGTTTTACTATGGAAGGCCGGGGACTTTTCAATTGACCTTTTACATTCATTTACTATAATTTTTAATGTTAGGCAGTGTTTCCCATTTAAAATTAAACTCTATCAAGCGGATTAATTCTTCTTGATACTGATAGAAAAATGTAACGTGTTATTAGACCACCAAACACGTCAAAACCATCCACCGATTTCCATCCATATAATATTATATATTAAATAAATAGTATACAAAACCCAGCCCTCGTTGTGATTTTTGTTCATGGAGTTCTTCGCTGTTAAGAGATTATTAAAATTATCGTCTTACAGAAATCTGACATTATCGGTAGCATATAACAAAAATCTAGTCCAACAATTTACAAGAATTGTATAATTGATGATGGGTTATGAATCTACAATATCTGAGCTGGTTAGGTTTTTTTTTTCAAAATCTCTGATTGATGAACGCCACCTTTTTAACTAAATATGATGATACATTCGTGAATTGGAAGAGCTATATCTCAAACCGACAATAATGAGAACCATCAAGCCGTGAAGATTAATAAACTCAAACACAAGCCTCAGCAATTACCCAACACAACAGATAAACAATTTTTGGAACGGTTGAGTATCCAGTAGGTATGTAATAAAATATGCTTTTACTAAAGTGTAACATGAGTTAAATGGTAAAGTATTTAGCGCATGTAAATACGACTTCAGATGAATTCATTCGTATAAAAATTCATTCGTATAAAAATTCATTCCTATAAAGTACTTTTAAGAAAAACTCAAACCAAGAAGAACGTGCAATGAAGGACGCAAGGAATGTTCTATAAATTTTTTCACAACAATGGCGACACCTCCACCACTACCATGTACCCTGTCTAGGCGATAACATATGTAATTTTGATGTTAGAAAGAAATGTCTTGTTTGAGCCAGGTTTCTGAAACAAGTGTATGGGAGTTTAAAAGTATTGTTGCCAGCGTATGGCACAGGATTCACGTTCTTCCCCACACTTGTCCACGTACTTACGTCGTCCAAAGAAAAATTGTTCACTGGAAGAGGGCAATAAATGAAAAGCACTGAGGTTTATTTAAAGTTTTTTTTATTATTTTATTTTTTTATTTTTCTTGCAGCTCAAGTCTGTTTACAGGTATCCTTATTTAAATAGATGAATTTGAAACGCACACAATATACTATTTTACACACTAAGGAAAGCTTTAAATTAATAACTTTTCGTTTTATTTCGTTAGTTTTTTTTATTGATGAAATTTGCGACGCGACCTTTCGCTCAAACGATTGAGATGTGACTCTTGGATTAAGATTTAATTTTTATTTCGCACGGCAGCGTGATGATAAACTTGGGATCAATGATCTCTTTTCACTGGTGAATAACCTTAGCTAGGTTTTCCTCTCTCTGGTATTTCTGTCTTGCTATAGTGCGATGACCTAAGAGATCATCACTAGGTCAGTAGACCAGCCGCATACACGGCACTGACGCACACACACTAAGCCAGATCAACCCTGGGTTATTGTGCTTTCCCTTTTGATTTCTCCATTTTGGCTACGCCCATCGACGTCGAACGAATACACAAGTACGTTTCGACCTCGGTGAGTGTGGTGAGTTGGGGAACACACAAGAGAGCATGATTACCATTGGCGGATCAATGTGTAAAAAGCAGAAATCACGATTTCCACCCTAATTCAGATCAGTCACTATCGAATAATCAAATCGGACGGTCGCGTTAATTATTGCTTGCAGAGGTTTGAGTAGGTTTTGACCTATAAGTCCATCGCATGGTTTATTATAAAAAAGAGTTAATTTCCAACGCATATAGCTCTTCTCATTGAACTCGTTTGGCAATGGTGTTATTATCTCAGTGTTTATTGAGATTTGTCCGTTAAGAGTGTTACAGGGGATTGTGTTTTCTAATTTTATTCTTTTGTAATATGGCAGTTTGTCTGAGTTTAGAAAAGTGGTTGTTGACCCTGTGTCTATTAGGCATTTTAATTTGTCATTACCTATTGTCAATTCGATTACTGGTAAAGTTCCTGTTAAACTGGTCACTTGAAAATTTTCATGGTCCAAGTTTTGCATTGGTTCAACCGAATTGTTTCTTGCCTGGGTGTAATTTCTGCCTGTATAGTTTGTCTGATTTCGTCTTGTTTGATTAGAGTTATTCAGAAAACTTTGGTTCCAGTTTGTATTGCGATGGTATGTGTTGTTGGTATTGTAGTTGTTGTTATTATGTTGTCTCATTTGGTTGGAATTGTTTCCGTATGTATTGTGATTATTTTGTCTAGTTTGTCTAGAATTGTTTTCGTATGTATTGTTATTATTTTGTCTAGTTTGCCTAGAATTGTTTTCGTATGTCTTGTTGTATTGGTATGTATTATTTCTATTGTAATAATGTGTTGGGTCGTTATTGTTTCTTTGTAGGTTTTCTCTATAGTCATTATGTCTGGAGTATTGATTTCTATTAAAATTTTGGTTGTTAGGTCTATTTGTTCTATTTTCGTAATTATTTGGTTTGTTATAATGTCTAAGCATTCCTGTTTCTTCTAAAGTATAATATGCTTCTCTAAGTGTTTCTATGTTCCTACTGTAAATTATACTTGATAAATTGGGGTTAATTCCATTTAAAAATATTTTTAGTATAAGGGATTCATTCGACGTTGGGGTTTCTCATCTTACCGTTTTTACCCTTTAATTTGCCTATATTCTCCGAAGATCCCTATAGTATGAGCTTACGGATGAATTGTTACATGTCACTGCTTCATGGTGCAATTTGTGATATGTTTCCCTAATTCCGAAGTTTTTAATTAATTCTGTTTTTATCCCTTCCCACGTGGGATTGGGTCCTAATGTCCTTATGCAATGGAGAGCGGCTCCTTGAATTTTATTGCGGACATGTCGTTGATAAATGAAATTTTTCAACGCTTGGTTTTCATTAAAGAGTGGCAAAATAAGCTCTACGTCCCTTATAAAGGAGGACTAGTCATATCTTCCATCTCCGTGAAATTCCTTTATTTTCGCGGCTTCCCTTATTAATTCGACTGCCGGTATTTCGTCTGACTTTTTTTTTTTTTGTAAATAGGTTTTCTATATTTTTAAGAAAAAAAAATTCTTTCTCGATAGCACTAATTAAAACCAAAAGACATGAAACTAACTTATGTTCTAAACAGTGTACGAATTTGTAAATGTACAGTGTATGAATTTATGAATATAAATCTAATATTTAAAATAAGTGTTGCTCACTTTTACTTCCTCCTTTGTAGTGGTGTTCTTGGTGTTGTACGGCTTGCAATTAGAGATGAGGTGGGGTTCTTCTTACCCTTGTTGTTCACGAATTCTTTTTGTTGTTGTTGTTGTTGGGGTGTTTGTCACCCTTTAATTCTTTCTTTTTTTTTTTATTTACACCAAAACTTTATTTACTAATTTTCTAGAAACTGTTCCTATTTCTAAAATTCCGTCACTTTTACTTAATAATTTAGTTAAATGTTTCTGTTTATTTAATAATTTTCAATAATTGTTTTGTGTTTTGATTAAACACCAAAACTGTATTTAATAATTTTCTATAATTGTTTCTCTTTTGATTAAATACCGCGAATTATGTTTTCTTCTTTATTTTATCTTTATAAGAATAATACACCTTTAATTTTAACTTTAAGTCTTCTACTTTGAATATTGTTCATTTAATTCCTCACGGTACTTTTTTTTCTTTTTATTTTAATGGTTAACCGGGAAAGTTGTGAATTTCGTTCGATTTGAAGCACTTTTAAATTTCAGCTAGTTTTTTTTGTTTTATATTTATTTAATAAAATAATTCACCGTACTTATCGCGTAAGTTATATGTTCGATTTATCATCTTCGGATGATAAGTTAACCGACTGCGCCAATTATGTTTTCTTAAACTCCACTTGAGTGAAATGAAGGAAAACACTTTTAAATAAAATTTATATTTTATTCAATTTCGAATTTAACAAACTTCTGCTCTTCAGAGTGCCGTTTTGTAAACTAAACTTACTCTAACATAAAATCTTATATCTAGGTTTGTTTCTCTACGTTGCAATATAATATCTTTATCACAATGGATATTATATTGCAATTAGTGTAATATTCATTTTCGTGTTTTCACGAGTTCTTGCTAATTATCTTTGAGTTTGTTCATCTGGATGAAATGTGCAATTAGGTAACATATGTTGTGATATACATTATATTCTAATTTGGTTGTTCCATATTTTACGTTTCTTTGAATTTTTGTAGTTAGTAACCTTTTGAGTTTTGTTCTTAATAATATTTCTGTCTAGACAAAATGTGTAATTAGGTTACACATTTTGGTTGATGGGTTTTTGTGTCGTCAAGGATTCTTTGACGTAACACACGCACATTATAAGCTTGAGTGTTTACAGGGTCAGAATAAAGGAGGCCACCCGAAAAGTACAAGGTATCCCTTTTGTTGAGAAATTTAAAACAGTTTTATTTTGTGTATTTCAGCAAAACCTGTTCGTAAAATCTGTATTTTCCGTTATGTCAAAACTTTTTTTATAAGGATTTTCTTTTAGCATTGTTTTAAGGGTGAAACTATTGTAAACTTTTATCCAAGTGACCCCGCACGAGTGCATTAAGTCTTAAGTACATCGCCCGTCGTACCACATGAAACACAATCGAAAAGAGTGACGGTCGACTTGTGGAGCACCATTAGACAGATACACTCGCATCTCCCGAATTCTAGTCACGTACGAGTTCATATCAAGATAAACTCTGAAGGTTCGCAAAAACAAAATCAGAAAAAAAAGAGAAGAATTAAAACTTTTATTGCGCTGTTTTCCTCTAAATGAAGGCGGATGTAACCCCCTTTGACCATAGCGGCTTACGTTCTTATCGCAACCGCAATTAAAAGTAAAGCCTTGGTAAAGGCTTCATTGATGACTAACCAAGATCCTGAGTACCTTGATTATGTACGAATTGAATTCGATTGTCACGTAGATGGATATAGTTTCTATGTTGGTTCTTGTTTCCAAACGAGTAGGAAACCACCGGTATGTTTGTAATAACGCAAATTACGAATTCACCCTTGAATGGATAAGTATAAAAATAAAAATCCTGAGGGCGAATATGTGAATCGCTGGTTAAATGACGATCTGTTTGCAGGGGTGTACATTTTTAAGGTTTGCCTGCACGTAAATGAAGTGCTTTCTACTACCATAACAGGGCAATTTAAAAGTCCCCGGCCCGACACATAGATGGCGGCACTAGAATTAAATCCATATGATTTTTAGTTAGCCCTAACCTTCAAAAGACGCGTGTATAAATTTGACAGATGTCGGATCATTAGTTTGTGAATTATAGTATTTTGAGTGAAGCAACTTCTGTTATTGTGAAAAAAATGGATAAAAAGGAATTTCGCGTGTTGATAAAATATTGCTTTTTGAAGGGAAAAAATACAGTTGAAGCAAAAACTTGGCTTGATGGTGAGTTTCCAGACGCCGCCCCAGGAAAATCAACCATCAAGGATTGGTATGCTAAGTTTAGGCGTGGTGAAATGAGCACCGAAGACGGTGAACGCAGTGGGCGCCCAAAAGAGGTTGTTTCCGCCGAAAACATTAGAAAAATCCACAAAATGATTTTGAATGACCGTAAATTGAAATTGAATGAAATAGCAGGCACTCTAAAGATATCAACTGAACGTGTACATCATATCATTCACGAATATTTGGATATGAGAAAGCTCTGTGCAAAGTGGGTGCCGCGCGAGCTCACTTTTGACCAAAAACAACGACGAGTTGATGATTCGGAGCAGTGTTTGGAGATGATCAAGCGTAATAAACCCGAGTTTTTGCGTCGATATGTGACAATGGATGAAACATGGCTCCATCATTTCACTCCGAAGTCCAATCGACAGTCATCCGAGTGGACTGCACACGATGAACCCGCCCCAAAGCGTGGAAAAACGCAGCAGTCGGCTGGCAAGGTTATGGCGTCTGTATTTTGGGATGCGCGCGGAATAATTTTCATTGACTATCTTGAAAAAGGAAGGACCATCTACAGCGACTATTACACAGCGTTATTGGGCCGTTTGAAGGACGAAATCGCCGAAAAACGACCGCATTTGAAGAAAAAGAAAGTGCTGCTTCAGCAAGACAATGCACCGTGTCACAAGTCAGTGAAAACGATGGCAAAAATCCATGAATTAAGCTTCGAACCGCTTCCGCATCCACCATATTCTCCAGATCTGGCCCCCAGCGACTATTTCCTGTTCTCAGATCTCAAAAGAATGCTCGCTGGGAGGAAATTTTCGTCGAATGAAGAGTTGATCGCCGAAACTGAGGCCTATTTTGAAGCAAAGGACAAATCGTACTACAAGAAAAGGTATCGAAAAGTTGGAGGGTCGCTATAATCAGTGTATCACCCTCGAAGGGAATTATGTTGAATAAAAAAAAAACGAATTTTGCCAAAAAGATGTGTTTTACTATGGAAGGCCGGGGACTTTTCAATTGACCTTTTACATTCATTTACTATAATTTTTAATGTTAGGCAGTGTTTCCCATTTAAAATTAAACTCTATCAAGCGGATTAATTCTTCTTGATACTGATAGAAAAATGTAACGTGTTATTAGACCACCAAACACGTCAAAACCATCCACCGATTTCCATCCATATAATATTATATATTAAATAAATAGTATACAAAACCCAGCCCTCGTTGTGATTTTTGTTCATGGAGTTCTTCGCTGTTAAGAGATTATTAAAATTATCGTCTTACAGAAATCTGACATTATCGGTAGCATATAACAAAAATCTAGTCCAACAATTTACAAGAATTGTATAATTGATGATGGGTTATGAATCTACAATATCTGAGCTGGTTAGGTTTTTTTTTTCAAAATCTCTGATTGATGAACGCCACCTTTTTAACTAAATATGATGATACATTCGTGAATTGGAAGAGCTATATCTCAAACCGACAATAATGAGAACCATCAAGCCGTGAAGATTAATAAACTCAAACACAAGCCTCAGCAATTACCCAACACAACAGATAAACAATTTTTGGAACGGTTGAGTATCCAGTAGGTATGTAATAAAATATGCTTTTACTAAAGTGTAACATGAGTTAAATGGTAAAGTATTTAGCGCATGTAAATACGACTTCAGATGAATTCATTCGTATAAAAATTCATTCGTATAAAAATTCATTCCTATAAAGTACTTTTAAGAAAAACTCAAACCAAGAAGAACGTGCAATGAAGGACGCAAGGAATGTTCTATAAATTTTTTCACAACAATGGCGACACCTCCACCACTACCATGTACCCTGTCTAGGCGATAACATATGTAATTTTGATGTTAGAAAGAAATGTCTTGTTTGAGCCAGGTTTCTGAAACAAGTGTATGGGAGTTTAAAAGTATTGTTGCCAGCGTATGGCACAGGATTCACGTTCTTCCCCACACTTGTCCACGTACTTACGTCGTCCAAAGAAAAATTGTTCACTGGAAGAGGGCAATAAATGAAAAGCACTGAGGTTTATTTAAAGTTTTTTTTATTATTTTATTTTTTTATTTTTCTTGCAGCTCAAGTCTGTTTACAGGTATCCTTATTTAAATAGATGAATTTGAAACGCACACAATATACTATTTTACACACTAAGGAAAGCTTTAAATTAATAACTTTTCGTTTTATTTCGTTAGTTTTTTTTATTGATGAAATTTGCGACGCGACCTTTCGCTCAAACGATTGAGATGTGACTCTTGGATTAAGATTTAATTTTTATTTCGCACGGCAGCGTGATGATAAACTTGGGATCAATGATCTCTTTTCACTGGTGAATAACCTTAGCTAGGTTTTCCTCTCTCTGGTATTTCTGTCTTGCTATAGTGCGATGACCTAAGAGATCATCACTAGGTCAGTAGACCAGCCGCATACACGGCACTGACGCACACACACTAAGCCAGATCAACCCTGGGTTATTGTGCTTTCCCTTTTGATTTCTCCATTTTGGCTACGCCCATCGACGTCGAACGAATACACAAGTACGTTTCGACCTCGGTGAGTGTGGTGAGTTGGGGAACACACAAGAGAGCATGATTACCATTGGCGGATCAATGTGTAAAAAGCAGAAATCACGATTTCCACCCTAATTCAGATCAGTCACTATCGAATAATCAAATCGGACGGTCGCGCCGCTGCTCATTTTAAATATAACAAAAGCAAAATTTCACCACTGTTAAGCAATTGTGTATTGAAGTTATAGAGTGATAATAGAATTAAAATAAACAACAAAACTCTTCTTTGAGTTAAGCAAATTAAAAGTGTTTTCCTGTCTCCTGAGGATCATTTTTGTGCAGCAACATCGTTGGGGAGTTAATGGAATACTTGCCGTACGTCGGCATACACACATCAACCCCCACAGGGTGATCTGGGAAAAGTCAATAGGACGCCGCGTCGGCTGGGGATATAATACCATGGGGAAACCTCTGTGGAATGTTGGTAAATACCCAAGCCAATGGATTATGATGCAACCGCGTCGCTTGGTTTGACTTGGTTGTTGCTAACCAATACGAATGGGATTTCCTGTGGAAATCCCATGGTTATAGCAATAGTGTTGCCGTATAGCGAAGATAGTAGCTAAACTCAATTTTGCATTATCTGCATAGGATAATGAGTTTAGCTATGCGTCCTTGGGGAAATTATGTATTTCAGGTGAATAACATATGAGGGAAATAGATATGTATGACGCGCTGAAAGCTGTCGAAATTAGGTAGGAATTGTGGTTGGAATTGTGGGTTGGTTCTCAAGTAGAATAGAGAAACCCACACAAGTGCAATGTCAATATTAAAATTTATCAAGAAACAAATGCATGCTTTTTGTTTTTGATGCTTCTCGCATTCCAAGTTATGATGTTAAGAGAGTTTCTTAACATGTTTTTTCCGAATATATGTACTTAATAGCTAATGAGGTAATGACGTTAAATTGGTCAGCTTTAGTTTGACAAGCACTAAGCCTGGTTACAACTTCATTAAGAAGAGAGTTTATCGCGCTAAATAAGAACAAGTTATCATTAGTTATAGTTTCAGACGGATTTTTCTTAGTGTGTGTCGTATCACTGTTGGAAGGTTGCTGGGTTTGATGGAGGCCAGAAGACCAGGTGGATGAAGGAAGTGAAGGTTGATGCACAGATCGGGGTAGTGGAGGAAAATTATCAATGGGTAATCGGTCGGGCAGTGGCTACAGTCGGAGGCTGTAGGAACGTTGTATTTCCTGTACCACATCCACGTGGGGATAACTTGCGGCGAATGTCTATGTACTGCTTTCGGCTAATGCATTCTGGATCGGTGGATTTATGTGGCCCACTACAATTTGCATACTTGTTGACCTCATTCGTTTTGCAGTCGGATGTTTTATGGTTTTCCGAACAGATTGCACAGAAGCTATTTATGTGACAATGCATCGAGCCGTGACCGTAAAGCTGGCAATTGTGACATTGTGGGACCTTACCTGGATGATGTTTTTTGAAGTCCCAGCAAACGATGGTTTTGAACAAGGTAGAGTAGTTACGTTTAAGCTCGTTTAATTTAAAAGTACCGCGTGGAATGTAGACGATGTACAGGGCTTTTGTTGACGAATTAAATGTGATGGTTTTGTTATGTATGTTTAACACAACAATTTATTCTTTGGTATTTATATAATTAATATAATTGAATCTTATTAATATATATGCATATAAATATTACAACTTAAGGGTATGTTGGTTGTCTTACTTTGTTTTAGCTTGGCTTCAAGTTCCTTGGATTTTGTAACTTCCGGTAAAGATTCACGGAGACTCTCTACTTATTCATCGATGTTACTAGTTACTGAGTCGGGTCTTGATGCCTCTTTTGAAGATGGAACAGATTTGATGTCCTGTTCACTTGGAGGTGACGATTCCTTCTTCGCCTTAATTGGTTCAGTTTCTTCTTTTGGTTCTTCTTTCGGTTCTGCCGCTTGTTTCAATTCTTTTTCAACAGGACTAGCTTCTTTTGATGCAAGCGCGAGTTTAATGTCCTTTTCTTCTTCAACCTTTGTCAAGAGTTTGGGTTCTTTCTCGACTACTACATTGATGGTAGATTTTAAGCCTTCCAATACTACAGTATCGACCTGTTCAACATCTTCTTTTATTTGCTCTACGGCCGATTTTAAAAGCTCGGGCCCCGCTAATAGTGACTTTGGTTTGTTTTCTTTTTCGATTTACGTGTATTCGTTGTAGAAGTTGCACACAGTAGTTTATGCAAATTAACTACTTGGCGAGTTGTTCTCCGTTTAGAGGTAAAGAGGGGGGACTAACGAAAGGGGATTCGTGGATGTTGGGGAGAGCTGGACTCAAGGTCGGTCCGTAACAATACCTTCCCCCCTTAAATAGTGATAGCTTCATTCTTAGAAGAGGAATGAAGCTTGGCTACAAAAGTATCAAACTGTAGCGTTGATCCCTACACCGTCTGTGGTGTGTTATCTTCCCTTGTTTGTCGTGGTCTTGTCTGCTTTTGGCTTCTTCTATTCGTAGTAGGGTTTCAGCCTATTATTGTGCACCACCACATTTCTTCTCCCTACCTTAACGACGCTATTTACCGGACTATTTATTTGTACTACCTTATAGGGACCCTGTGGGGGGTAGGAAGTCGGGTCGCCAGCATGGGCAAGAGTTCTACCGCCAACCCACTCGTTCACTAAAACAAACTTCCTCCGATAAATAAATTGGAAATTGTCACACCCCGAACACCGCAGCAAAATGTTCACAGACAAAAGAAGTAAACGCTGTCAGTCCGAGAAATAAAACGCACGGTAGGACTTCCATAACTAAATGTTCTTTTATTTCACTTTAATTGCAAAACGATTGACAAAGGTTATTTTATTTACTAAAGTAAATCTTAGGACAATGAAAATATTTACATTAAACGGAACGAAAGGAGTTTATAATTATTTACCGACTAATGTAAAATAAAGTAAACCCGATTGACTCTGCAAAGGGATACGACCTTTGTGCCTCGCACCGTACCGGTGCACTCGGTACGGCGGATGATGACGCGACCGTCGCGAACGGTGGTTGGAATACGACTCCAACGATATCCTCTCCAATAAGGATATCGTTTTTTACCTACCACCAGGGAAACGTAAAGTCTCTCTTGGTGGTATAGGAAACCAGATCTTGTAAAACAGGTCATGGTGGTATGTGTGGGATCGTTGAGATCAATGCTATTCACACGTGCAGTGGAACAGCGAAACAGGCAGGCGGCAAGGACAAAAGAAAAGGCGACCAAATGGTTCGCTCTTTAATGAGGGTCATATTTATACGATGCCTCGTCGCTATTTTCGACGTTAGGAGAAAAAGGTGCTAAAAGCAAATTGGATGTTTATGGCATCTCTGGCTGCAATAGAAACCGGGTTCATATTTGCATTAGGAAATGCTGGAGAATTTGGTTTCAGCGTCTATTGCGCTAATTATATGCAGCTGCTTGGGTTGTTTGTTGGTAAGACAAACAAAAAAGGTTGCCAGGCAATGTGTATGAAAAGGTATATGACGCGGCTGGGAAAATAGACGGCGCGATATTTATGGTCCCTGTCATGACGGTTACATTGATTGCAATCCGAATTATTTTGTTTACAGGAATTTGTCTGGTGCCGAATTGGTTCAGAATACCAAATAAGAAAACAAAGAAATCTTATGAAAAATTGTATGCGAAGGGATGCATGAAGGTAAGTTTTCTCTATAGGGATTTTAGGGTTATAATAATTGGGTCTGTTTGATGCGTGAAGCATCTAAGATGCTAATGCGAATTGCATTAGCGAAAGCTGGTGCAGACCCGGGTTATGGTTATGGGGGTTTTTTCAGGAAGGCGAGCCGTGGGATCTGGCGGAACCGCCACAACCCCTCCATATGGGAGATAATTTTCCTTGTTTTTGTGCGTTCCATATTAAAACTTTGTCGCCCACGTCTTTCGACTTCCTTTTGGAAGTTAACAGGTTACGCCGTGCTATTTCGTACGTATGTTGAAGTTTGTACTTCAATAGCTTATGGTAACTGTCATGGTTGTATACCGGTCCCGGAGGTTGCTTTATGCTCGTCGGTACCTCCGGGGTGAACCCAAATAGACAGTCCATTGGCGTAAGTTTAGTACCTTCGTTTACATTGGTGTTGTATACGAATGTTGCCGTCCTCAGGTATTGGTCCCATGATTGGGAATTTCCATCCACAATGCTTCGCAGGTATTCTACGAGTGGGCGATGGGCTCTTTCTAAGGCTCCATTCGATTGTGGATGGTACGTTGAGGTTCGTAATTTTTTAATACGGAGCAGTTTGCACATGCTTTTAAACAAACTGCTTAGGATATTGCTTCCTTGATCGGTGACCAATTGCTTCGGAACACCATACCGAGCAATTATTTGGTCGAAAAAGACTGTGCCCACCGTTTCTGCCTCCGCATCTGGGAGAGCATAGCAATCTATATACTTCGACAAGTTGTCTTGGAATGTAAGTATATATTGATTGCCAGTTGGAGTGCGGTCAAGAGGACCTACTATATCTAAGTACACTTTGTCTAAAGGCCTCTTTGCAATGTCGGTTATTACCATGGGCATACGTATGTTCGGTGAAGATTTCATGGTTTGACATGTTTTACATACTTTGATGTATTGTTTAATGTCGCGCATCAAATTTCTACGTATTTTGTGGTACGTTTTACTCACTCCTTGGTGTCCACCCAAAGGACGATTATGGTATTCCCGGAGTAGGAACTGAATGTCTTCAGGATTGGTTATCTCCATTCCTTTTTCCCTGCAGGCCGGAATGGGATCCTCGTTAAGAGAGGACTTATCGTCATTTGGACTATCCTGAGTTCCTTCGCTTGCCCTTAAGTTTTTAGCTTGGGCGCGTGTTAGTACATTGCACCTTGGTAGTGTGGGAGTCTCATCACAAATTTGCGGGATACGACTCAAGGTATCCGCATTAGAGTTGTATTTACCGGGTTTATACTCGATTTGGTAGTCGAACTCTAGTAGTTTGCGATGGAACCTTAGTAAACTTGACGTGGGGTCTTTCACGTTGAATACTCCCTTTAACGGTTTGTGGTCCGTGTATATATTAAATTTTCTCCCTTGTAAATAGCAACGGAAATTCTTAGCCGCCCAAACAATGGCTAGTAACTCTTTCTCGATCGTAGAGTAGTTCTTTTCCTCCTTATTCAAGGTTCGACTGGCACATGGGACTGGTTGGTCGTTACCGATTTTGCCTTGTGTTACGTGCGGTTTCCGCCACCCCATCAATTAATTGTATTTAATATAATTTGTTTTAATGTAGTTTGATGGTAAGGTGGTGGAAGAATTGCATTGCGATCCACAAGTGAGTGTTCGAACACGCCCCGATTCGAGTGTGGATCGTGGGCGAGTTCGAATTCGGTTTTCGAAGTGGATGTCGATGAGCGAGAGAGAGACAGGAGGATGTTTAAATTCGGTTTTTTGGATTCCGTTGTTGACTGTTTTTTTAAGAATACAGTTGGAAGATTTTTTCTCGAGTTGAGAGTTCGTTTACGACAGTTAAAAAAGCAGAAAAAAGGAGGAAAAAGCGCAGATCAGAGAAGAGTTGTTCCGCATAGTGAAAGAAAGAAAGATTGTAAAAAGTAACTTGTTGATCTAAAGATTGATAAAGAGATAATTGTAAATGGAAGTAAAGTAAAGTGGTGATCAATAAACAAAGATTGATAAAGGGATAATTGTAAATGGAAGTAAAGTAAAGTGGTGATCAATAAACACGTAAATAAAGTTGTCCTGTTGTATGACGTTCGAAAATTCATCCTCAGTTTTGATCAAAGTATATTGGTTGGAGTTATTGGATATAACAGTATTATATATATTGGATTGAAACCGGACCTGGCCTAATTCAGACTTAAGAAAAGGTAACCCCATTTGTATTTAAATCAAAATATTTGTGTTTCTTTATACACCACACTTGCGACAGTACGGCACCCAGTGCTTCATTACTCGCATCCGTCTTCAGATTAAAGGGTTTGGTAAAATCTGGATAGATTAACAGTGGCGGCGAGACCAATAACTCCTTTATGTTATCAAATGCTTGTTGGCATTTGTCTAACCAGGTGAATTTGACGTCCTTCCTTAACAAATTTGTTAAGGGGCGTACTATCTTCGAAAAATTTTGAACAAATTTTCGATAGTAGTTCGCCAAACCTAGAAAAGATTGGACGTGCTTTACCGTTTTGGGAATGGGGAAATCCCGGACACTAGCTGTCGTGTCTGGATTTGGCATTGCCCCCTTTTCGGAACAAACATGTATATGGTATACTACTACCTTCTGGAGGAACTTGCATTTCTCCGGTTGCAACTTGAGGTTGTGGTATCTAATTTGATCGAATACTGTCCGGAGTTTGTCATCATGTTGTTCTAGATTCTTCCCATATATGACAACGTCGTCCAGATAAACAAAGCATTCGATTCCTTGCAACCCGGTTAGGACATGGTTCATGAGTCTCTGAAACGTAGCTGGTGCTCCCTTCAGACCAAATGGCATACGTTTGAACTCATAGTGCCCGTAATTTGTGCTGAACGCCGTCTTACTTCGATCCTTCTGATCTACTAAGACTTGGTGGTAGCCGCTGGCTAAATCGAGCGTGGAAAAATAGCCTGAGTGACCGAGCTGGTCTAAAATGTCCTCTATTCGTGGGAGAGGGTACGCATCACCGATGGTTTTGTCGTTCAGTTTTCTGAAATCGACCACAACTCTCCATCGGGTTTTTCCATCGGGGTCCGCTTTCTTAGGAACTTCTTGGTTGAATGATATTATTCTCCAGCATATCCCGTACTTGCTCGTTGATCACCTCTTTCTTGCATTCAGGCAGACGGTACATTCGTTGATTTATCGGTGCTTGATCCTGTATCACCGGTATCTCATGCGTTATTGCACTGGTAAATGTTAGGAGGTCACCTTTAAGCTGGAAAATATCGTTGAACTCCTCACATATTTCCACTATGGATTGACACTCTTGAGGACTTAGGTTTTTCCCTAAGTGGAGTTCCTCGTGTAATTGTGTCAACCTTGGATCTTTTGGTAATTCCTCCTCTGGGAATAAATGTCGGATATACTGGAGGTTATCTCCCTCCGAAGGTTTTTTATCCGCATTGTATTCCGTAGAACAGTTGTCCTCATTTTCCAGCGGAAAGGTGGAAAATTCCTTCATTGGATGTAACTCCACCATGATTCGGTCTATGGTTTGGAGGTAGCTTGCGATGTTGAGTACCTCTACTTGGGCACTCTTCGCTTTCCCTACAATACAATTGGATATGAAAATCCCTGATTGCATTGGTTTAGGTACTAGAATTACCTCTTCTTGAATTTCTATGGGAAGTCTCAGCATTTTTCGTGAGCGTGCCGGTATTATTGCCGGTTTGTTCAAAACAATTTCTACCTCCGAAGCGTTTGGCAGTGAGTGTTCCACCACTGTTACTTCCTTGTTAGCTTTCTTTGGTTTGTCAGCTAATAAAGTGGGATTGGGATGTTTGGACCCTGACAAATTTTCGCCCCCCTTTCCCCTGTTTGGGTAGGGTATCCGGTGTACTTCCGGCCACGGTCTGGACCTCTATGGATCCCCTTGGCACGGGTTCTCGACTGGTTGCCTTCGGTCTTGGCGTCCGCTTCCTATCTTTTGTAAACTCAACGGAAAAACTTACCGGATTTACATTGGTTTGGGAGAATTCCAAACAATTCCCGGGTCCGTTGATTTTACAATTCCTAGCTAGGAAGTTGTTTCCTAACAACCCATCTTCTGACAATCCTGGTAGGGAGTCCATTACCTGAAAGTTACAGGAGATTGGTTGGGGCAGTTTGAATATTCCCTTACAAAAGCCAAAATACAAAAGGAGAGTAATGACCTTTTTGGTATCCAATGCTATTCCATTTTGGAGTGCCTTCAGCTTAAGAAGGCTGATCTCCGCACCTGTGTCCACTATTAGACATGTAGTGTTTATACATCCAATGTCTAATGGGAGCTGGACTATTGGAACTTTTGTTGGCGGTTGAGGACAGTTTTCTTTATTTGGTGGCTTTAATTCGGTCGGGTTGGGGAATTCCGGGCCGACCTCTGGGAGTTTTCCGACTTCTCCCATTTTGCTTTTTGTCGACACACTGTCGCCGTGTGGTTGTGTCGCTTGCAAAATGTGCACCATTCTCCGTTCTTCTGTCGCCTATACCCCTTTTGTGGCGTCTCTGACGCGTCCGTAGCGGTTGAATTCGACCGGCTACGGTTCGATTCGTGTCGATAGCGTTGTAATCGGCGTTGTTATTATTATTATTATTATTTATTGGCCTGTAAGAACCCGGAAGTTCATGGCCTCACCGACTCGGCTTCGCCATCGTTCCCTGTCCTGGGCACTCTCCTTCCACGCTTGACCATTCGATCCGATCTCCTCAAGGTCAAACCTAACATTGTCCTCCCATCTCCGTCGCGGCCGTCCTACCGGTCTCCTTCCCGTTGGTCTACCGTCAAGAATTCTATGCACGGTCCTATCGTTCCCCATTCGCGCCACGTGTCCGGCCCATCTTAATCTTCGCGACTTGATTACTCTCACTATTGTAGGTTTGCGATATAGCTCTTCCAATTCGTGGTTATGGAGTCTCCTCCATTGTCCTGCCTCCTCGTCATATTTACCTCCAAAGATGCCCCTCAAAACTTTATTCTCGAATACGCGGAATTTGTTTTCTTCCCGTTTTGTGAGAGCCCATGTTTCGCATCCATATAGAACAATCGGCATGATTATGGTTCTATAGACACGGAGCTTTATGTTACGTGATAGCAGTCTGGATTTCAGCAGTTTACTGACTGCGTGCCAACTCGCGTTGCCGGAATGCAGTCTCTTGTTAATTTCCTTCGACATTTCGTTACTGGCCGTCAGTATCGTTCCCAGATATTTAAATTCTTTGACTTTTTCAAATATCTTACCTCTGACGTTTATTTGTGTTATCTGAGATCCACCTGCTCTCGCCGTAATCATGTATTTTGTTTTGTCTTCATTTATTTCTAGGCCCACCTCTTCTGCCGCTTGCATGATGATTTCACAGTTTTTACTAACAGTCTCTAGATTATCGCCCAGAACGGCGATGTCATCCGCATATGCGAGCACTTGTGTGACCCCGTTCAGGGATGATCCGGCCATGTTGTCGTCTTGTACCTTTCTGATGACATACTCGAGCACAAGGTTAAAGAGACACGGTGATAGACCATCTCCCTGCTTTAGTCCGTCCTGGATTTCAAATGGTTCTGAGAGGTGGTTTTCTATTCTGACTCGCCCTTTGTTTTCGTTCATGCAAATTTGAATGAGGGCGGCATATTTTTTTGGGACTCCCAGCTCAACTAGAATATGGTAGAGTCTCTGCCTTGCGACTGAGTCGTAGGCTTTTTTGAAGTCAACGAACAGTTGGTGAACCGTCTCTCCGTATTCCCACTTCTTTTCCAGCAGTTGTCTTATTGTGAACATTTGGTCGCTTGTTGACCGGTTCCTACGGAATCCACATTGGTAGTCTCCCAGTATCTCTTCTGCGTACGGTGTGATTCTCGCCAGAATGACATTTGTTAATATTTTGTATGCGGTTGGGAGCAATGATATTCCTCTGTAGTTTTCGCAGTCAGATCTGTCGCCCTTTTTGAAAATGGGGATGACTATTGAGGTTTTCCATTCTTCCGGAGTGACTTCCTTATCCCATATTGTTTGGATGAGCTGGTGGATCTTTCGAGCGGTTACCTCTCCTCCATGCTTCACAAGCTCTGCCGGTATGCAGTCGACTCCGGGAGCCTTGTTGTTTTTCAATCGCTTTATTGCGTCTACAACTTCGTTGAGAGACGGCTCTGGGATCTGAGGCTCGGCTGTATGTACGCTTGGTGCATTTATCTGTGGTTGATGGGTGCGTACATTGAGCAGATTTTCAAAGTACTGCTTCCATCTTGTCACGACATTGTTTGTTTCTGTGACCAGACAGCCGTTTGCGTCTCGAATTATTTTGGCTCTTCCTCGGTAGCCATTTCTAATTGAATTTATGCCGACATACATACCTCTGATGTTCTTTGCCCTAGAATTTTCTAGGATTTTTTCGATCCGAGTCTTCTCCCATTCGCGTTTTTTGCATTTGAAGAGCCTCATTGTCTCTCTCCGAATTGTCGCGTATCTTTCTGCGTTGACTTCATCATATCTTTCTAAGTGGATCACTCTGAGGCGTTTACGTTGTTCGATCTTCGCCCTGCACTCATCGTCAAACCAAGGTTTGGACTTAATTGTTTTCTTAAATCCTAATACCTTTTGGGCTGTTAGTTTGATTGTGTCTCTGATCGATGTCCATTTAGTGTTCACACTATTAGCTTCCTCTTCCTCATTGCTCACATTCTCTAGAATGCTAAATCTATTCTTTAGTTCGTCTTGATATTCAGCCCTTTTGCGTAGGTCTTTCAGTTTATCAGTGTCGAACTTTTTGCTTGTCTCCCGTGACTGCCCATGTGGGATTGCTGCGAGGCGACTCCTGATTTTGCCAATCACTAGAAGATGATCGGAGTCGCAATCTGCTCCTCTATATGATCTTACGTCAAGGATATTCGAGTGGTGTCTTTTGTCTATGAGGAAGTGGTCTATTTGGTTACGCGTTACGCCGTCGGGTGATATCCATGTGGCTTTATGAATTTCCTTGTGCTTGAACATCGTGCTTTTCACTAACAGATCTTTTGACGCTGCGAACGTGATAATTCGAATTCCATTATCATTTGAAACGTCGTGTAGGCTTTCTTTACCTATAGTTGGTTGGAAGATATCTTCCTTTCCAATTTTCGCATTGAGGTCCCCGAGGAGGATTTTAACATCGAATGATGAGATCCCATCGAATACTTCTTCTAGGGTCTCGTAGAACGTGTCCTTCGTTTCTTCGTCGGTAGATTCTGTTGGGGCGTGTACGTTTATAAATACATAATTGTACCATCGGCCCTGTATTTTTAACACAGACATTCGGTCATTAATAAATTTCACATCTTTTACATGGGGCGTAATCTTCTTGCTTATGATGAAGCCGGTTCCGAGGTTATGTGTATCGGTACCTCCACACACCAGTGTAAATCCGTTGGTTTCGATTACTTGATGTGGGAGTCGGACTTCCTGAAGCGCGACGATGTCCATTTTATATTGTTTCGTGTTTTCTACGACCGTCTGTATCGCGCCTGGTTTATATAACGTTCGAACATTCCACGTGCCGACGCGTATATCCCGCTTTTTACGTTTTTCCCTACGTCTTCTTTTTGCCGAGTCGGTGTTTTCCTGATGATTTGTTCCCTTATGGTAGTGTTGGCTCATCACACCTACGCCTACCGGGTTTTTTGTGAGATTGTTTTTTGTGTATTGATCATTCATTTCATTGGATCACTCTGGGGTTTCAAATGGTCCGCCATATCAGAGCCCCTCTTTGATATGGTAAGGTCTGCTTACTGCTCTGATTCGACCCGGTGTCAGAGAGGCGCCGTTATAATACAGCCGGTATACCCCTGGCTGCAAACCATCCAATGGGCACGGTGACGCGTAACACCCTGGATTAGGGGCGGTAGATCTTTGTGTGTTACTCCTCGCTAGCCTGTCTGACATGGGTGGCCCTACTGGAAGCGTATGCTTCCGTCAGCATAGCCTGAGCGATTCATCGTAGTTTAAGCGTAATCGGCGTTGGCGTTGTTTTATTTTTCGAGCCTCCGAGTGTTCAGTACTGCTCATACTAGTACTGCTCTTGGCTCGAGTCTGTTCACTGCCTTTGTCGCGTGGCTGTTTGTTGTCCTTTGAATTGTTTCTTCTTTGGACTGTTTGCCATTCTGTGGGTGTGGTCGCTAAGTACAGACTTAACCACATTGGGTGTGTCTGTTGGCTTTTGTGGTTTTATCCACTTTGCCTTGATACGACACTCGTCCCCCGTGTGACCCTTTCGGCAATAAAACTCACAACAACATCGAATGCAGTACACTCTACGATTCGATGTAGTTGCTTGTTTCGATGTGGATGGTCGTTCCTGCCCTTGATTTGCGGTATTCACAGGTGACTTCCTTTGGTTCTGCGACCTTATTGGTGTAGGTTCAGGGTTATCCACCTTCCTTTGTGTACTAAGTGTCCGACAATCCTGGACATAGTGCCCATATCGATCACACTTTGTACACTTTGGTGTGTTTCGGCGTCGAAGGCAGTCGTCGTATACATGCCTTTTCCTATTGCAGAAGCTGCAAATCATGCGTGTAACCCATGTGTTTGGTGTACGCTTATCTCTACCTTGACTGGAGGAGTCACTAAGATAGTCACCTCCGCCTCTTTGACGGTGTCGTGGTACCTCGGGCTTCTTTGGTTTAGACCCTGTTGGTCTTCTAGAAGTGTGTGGTGGTGTATCCGACCTAAACGGGTTTTTCCTACGTTGTGGGCGTGTAACGGGGTGAGATCGTTCTGGGAATCTAGTGTTAGAGTTCCTATTCTGTGTCTCTACTACCCGAGACGCATCGTTTCTATGCCTATTCTGCCTTTGTCTCGATTCCTGGGGGTTTGGTCGAGTATCCCCGTAGGTCCTATCTAAAACCCTATTTGTTTGCTCCGGGGGGTCTTCTTCATCCTCCCAATTGTAGAATGGATTATTTCTTAGCATTGGTTGCCTATTTGATGAGGTGGGGGGATAGTATTCGTCGTTCCTCTCCGGTGAAGGTGACTGGTCATGATACCTCGTTGGTATTTCGTACTATCCACTTTCGCTCCTCATCTCATTCTCGGTTTTCTCTAACTCGAGAACCCTAGCAATAATCCTATCCAATGGGTCCTTTTCTGATTGTACTATCAGATGCCTCAGTTGGTCGTTTCTGATTCCTACCGTCAGAACCATTTTGCTAATCTCTCGGTCTGGAAGGTGAACCCTATGCTATTCGTAGTCCCATACTTACGTGTTGCCGCTTCATTGCAGTCCTTTACTGCTTGCGTTATGCGGTGGGTGAATTCGGCGACATCCTCTTCGCGGGATTGTCGCATACGAGAGAGTTTCGAGTGTAACTCTTCGTTTGACACGTGTGGTAGTATTGTGTTTCGGAGTCGCTGTTCAAACTCCTTGAAAGTCATTGGGAGTTGTTCTTTGAACATGCGGCGAGCTTTCCCAGTTAGTTTCATGGGCAGCCACGGCAGGATAAGCAGTCCAGTGTCCTGTCACAGCTTTCGAGGAAACTATGTAGTTCCCTCGCTGCGTTAGGCCCTCTCTGGCCACTATAGACTTCCACATTACCTTGGACTAGGTCCAGAATTTTCTCCGCAGCCAACATAGCGGCGGTGGGCTCTACCGTTATTATTTCCGCGGATAGATTCCTAGTGTGGCTCCTCGCCTGCATCTACGGTAATGCTTTACGCGTTTTTAATTTTTTGCGTATGGAGGGACTACCCGGATTATTCTAACCGCAGTTCGCTTTTAACCGTAGCGAACGAAAACACGACAGCGGAACAATAATCCAACGATGAGGGATTTTATAAATTTAACTACACTTCCCAACGATGAGAGGCAAGAATCAATTTAAAAACCCGACCCAACGATGAGGGACAAGACCCAATCTAGATAAATGAAAAAAGAAGAAGATAAAACCTGAAAAGAGAACACTAAAAACAACGGAAAAAATATTTTGGTAAATTATCTCTAAATTTTCTTCCCAACGTTGAGCTCTTCCTCTTTCCTGTAATTGGAAAACGAAACGGGGAAAAAGAGAAACAATATTTTTATTTATGTTTTTATTTCTGTTATACGGCTTTTTCTTTTATTTCTCCTAGCCGCTAGTTCTGCTAGTCGGCGTAGGGACGTTAGACCCTCGGCGCTCTTCCCACCACTGGATTGTATCCCCGACGGATTTGATACAATTCCAGATGGTGGTAACCGGCTGCGCCAAAATTGTTATGTATGTTTAACACAACAATTTATACTTTGGTATTTATATAATTAATATAATTGAATCTTATTAATATATTTGCATATAAATATTACAACTTAAGGGTATGTTGGTTGACTTACTTTGTTTTAGCTTGGCTTCAAGTTCCTTGGATTTTGTAACTTCCGGTAAAGATTCACGGCGACTCTCTACTTATTCATCGAAGTGACTAGTTGCTGAGTATGTTGTGTTTTAAGCGTCCGAGTTCGGTATAGATGATATTTTTTAAATATGTGTGTTGCAACTTATTGACCACTGTATAATTTTAGTTTTGTGATTATTGATCATCCTGAGAAGGAATGGCGCAAGGCTAATAACCTTGCCCGGAAAAACAAATTATGATGAACAATTTAACAAGTCTCGGATATGGACCGGATACCGATGGAGAGACTTGCTAAAAAAGGTCAAGACCGGAATCCGGTTGTAGTGCCGATGTTTATGATGATGATGATTATTGATGCATTACGAACCAGCATCTAGAAACAACACGCAATAAAATTAAAACTGCAACACTTGAAATAACAAAATAAATCTCAACCAATATTTCTGAAAAGAAAGCCAACATAAATACAATGTGAGTACCATTAAAGAATTAATAACATACCATTTAAATTCATGAGTTTCTAAGTAAGATGGAGATTCCTTACCCATTATAATTTTGCTAGATTGTTCTAATTTTGCAAATTTTTTTTTGGTTCTTAGTTGTGATCTGTTAATTTATGTTTTGCTGCAAATTCTCTTAATTTATTGTTGTTACGAAGCAATGCTGCTTAAAGTGAAATATGTCAAGGTGAATATTTCACTTAGTTTTCTTTCTCGTTTACCGTTATCTATTTAAATGTTAATAAAAAGAGGATGGAGAGGAGTAATAGTTTCTAAGTTAGGTGGAAATTCCTTACACATTATAATTTTGCTAGATTGTTCAAATTTTGCTTAAGTTTTCTACAGCGAAATTTTTTTTTGGTTTTTAGTGGCGATCTGTTAAGTGATGTTTGCTGCAAATTCTCTTAATTTATTGTTGTTACGAGGGAATGCTGCTTAAAGTGAAATATGTCAAGGTGAATATTTCACTTAGTTTTCTTTCTCGTTTCCGTTATCCCGAAATTAGGCGTAATCCGTATCTGGTCATATTATTATATTTTTTGGTTATTGTTATAGTGTGCCAATTGTTAAGATTATGGAGTAAAGGAAGATAAGGATTATGGAGTATAGATAGGTAGGAATTATGGGGTATAGGTAGGTAGATAGCCATTATGGGGTATATGCAGATAAATAGGCATTATGGAGTATAGGTAAGTAGATAGGCATTATGGAGTATAGGTAGGTAGATAGGCATTATGGAGTATAGGTAGGTAGATAGGCATTATGGAGCATATGTAGGGCGATAGGCATTATAAGTTAGTACACATTTAATTTAAACATTCTTAATATTACAATTGATTCCGTCACTCCCTCAGGTGTTCCTAGCTTCGATGGTGTGTTTTAAGCGTTCGAGTTCGGTATAGGTGATATTTTTTAAATATTCGTGTTGCAACTTATTGACGATTTAGTATAATTTTAGTTTTGTGATTATTGATCATCCTGAGAAGGAATGGCGCAAGGCTAATAACCTTGCCCGGAAAAACAAATTATGATGGACAATTTAACATGTCTCGGATACCGGTGGAGAGACTTGCTAAATAAGGTCAAGACCGGATCCCGGTTGTAGTGCCGATGTTTATGATGATGATGATTATTGATGCATTACGAACCAGCATCTAGAAACAACTCGCAATAAAATTAAAACTGCAACACTTGAAATAACAAAAGAAATCTCAACCAATATTTCTGAAAAGAAAGCCAACATAAATACAATGTGAGTACCATTAAAGAATTAATAACATACCATTTAAATTCATGAGTTTCTAAGTAAGATGGAAATTCCTTACCCATTATAATTTTGCTAGATTGTTTAGATTTTGCTAAATTTTTCTACAGCAAGAATTTCTTTGGTTTCTGGTTGCGATCTGTTAAGTGATGTTTTGCTGCAAGTTCTCATAATTTATTGTTGTTACGAAGGAATGCTGCTTAAAGTGAAATATGTCAAGGTGATTAATTTTATTTAGTTTTCTTTCTCGTTTCCGTTATCCCGAAATTAGGGGTAATACGTTACTGGTCATATTTGAGATCTCGACATTTATTCCATAGTAAATTTGTTCTCCCAAATTAGAAAAACACACTTGTTTTTGGGATTATGATAAGATTCATTCATTCCAATGCGCACTGATTGTTTTGATGCCCTTGTCTCTTTTGGTACTTCAGGGAAATATTTGTTTTTGTATATTCTCTAAATCTTCTATGCTGCTGTAAGTGCTCGATTTTATAATTATTTTGTTGGATTTTTAATAAGCATTTCTTGATGTCGTTCTGAAAATTATTAAATTATTAATAATTTCCGTTTAACTAAACTTTTTTAAAATCAATTGCACAGTTGATGTAATCTATGAAATTATTTCTTACATAATGTTTGAATGTTTATTAATGAAGATCCAGTGGTGAACTTTAGTTACAGGATTGTCGTAACTTTGTCAATTATTGTTAAATTGTTTTTGTTTAATGCCCTGCGAGTAGGGCGTTAGAATATACTCACAGCTAGGCTAGGCCAGCTTGTCGTAAGAGGCGACTAAAGGCCGAGTGGTAGCCGGGGTCCCAACGCCCTGTGCGCCCGGTGAAATACCACCCCATCAAGCTTTAGGCTCCGTGAAATGGTCGGGAGAAATCCCTGGCCATCTTTCGGAGCTTGGCTGATGGATCGGTTCGAGAAAAGGTTGGTTAGGTGGTAGTCGGTCCCAAGGTGAGATACCACCCCGTCACGCTGTACATTCCGCGATATCGCCGAGAGAAATCTTCGACGGTGTTTCGAATGTGTGGCTGATGGCCCGGACTGACACGGGAATAAGTCATGATGGTGTCTTCTGATATAAAGAATTCCGGAGGTAAACTAGTCTCCCATTCGGATCTCCGGGGGGGACTATGTCAGGGGGAACATTATGCAGATGTCATGATAAATAATGGAACTTTGAGAGGTTCGTCATCGCATAACCGGGCTAGCTCTCGAGGCTCGGCCCACGCTCGACTGGTGACGGCATTTTGTAACATCAGGGGCATCGGTTTCACCAATACTAATGTAAACGCCGTCCACCAATATTTGCAAACAACGAAACCTGATATCCTTGCCCTAACTGAGACCCAGGTCGATTCGTCAACTGATTCGACATATCTTCGTTGCTCAGGATACGACTTACATTCGAGATTCCGTTTTAAGGGCGGTGTCTGCGTCTTCGCACGGTCCGATCTGGCTTGCCAGAGGATGGAGGCGTTGGAACCCAATAATATGGACATCGTATGGTTGAGGGTCGTACTGAGGAATTCCGTTAAATTTCTTTGTTGTCTTTACCGCTCCCCGAATGACGATCGACCGGCGACATTTTTCGAACATCTTTCATATACCGTCGACTGGATACAGATCAACCACCCAGCTTCTGAAATTATTGTCCTTGGCGATTTTAATGTGCACAATTCCGACTGGTTGTTACATTCTAACAGAACCGACGAGGCTGGGAGGCTGGCGGAGATGTTTGCTGTAAGCCACAACTTGACTCAACTCGTGGGGGAGCCAACGCGAATACCGGATGCCCGAGGCGATTATGCGAACACCCTGGATCTGTTTTTGACATCCGAACCGAGTATTTATACCGTAGAGGTTTCTGCGCCACTGGGAAACTCAGATCACTGCTTGGTATCTGTCGCGCAAGCACTTGCATACCAAGCGCGGTTATTCGCCATGTATGGAAGTATGGGGCCGCTAACTGGGACGATATGCGAGATTTCTTCGCATCCTTTCCATGGTCCGATATGTGCTTCGGAAACTCTGATGTTAACGCTTGCGCGGGGTCGGTGTCAGAGATTATTCTTCTGGGGATGGAGATGTATATTCCACATTCCATCAAACGAAGTTCGTCTGATAAACCTTGGTTTGACAAAAAATGCGAGCTGATTACAGCGGCAAAAAATAGAGCTTTTAAGCAATGGCGCTCCAATCCCACCGATGTTAACAGAACGAATTTTGTTAGAATCAGAAACGTGTGCAACCAGGCGATTGATACCGCGAAGAAGGCTCACAACGACAGGGTGATCAATAAGCTCCTTCGGTGCCCAACTGGTTCGCGCTCCTTCTGGTCAATGGCAAAGGCTGTCAGCAGTAACTTTGCTTCCTCCTCTTTCCCTCCGTTGGTGACAGACAGCGGGACGCTAGTCACGAATCCAAAGGATAAAGCTAATGTGTTCGCGAATTTATTTTCCGCGAATTCAAACCTCGATCCCGGCCTTTTGCAGCCACCTGTGATCTCGCCGGTACAGTCTTCCATGCGGGATGTGAGATTTCGTCCGCGCACTATTCAGCGCATTCTACGTGAACTGGATTGTAGGAAGGCAACCGGCCCGGACGGAATACCAGCAATAGTCCTTAAGAACTGTGCTCCAGAACTATCGCCGGTTCTTGGCAGACTCTTCCGCTTATCTTATGCACGGAGGACCTTTCCTGCCTGCTGGAAAATCGCTCGAGTTCAGCCAATCCCAAAGACGGGAAAAAAGTGTCTCCCACAAAATTACCGTCCGATAGCATTACTGTCTATTTTATCTAAGGTAATGGAAAAAGTCATCAATACAGAGTTGGTTAAGTATTTGGAGTGCAACGGTCTTCTGAATGATCGTCAATACGGATTCCGTGGCAGGCGGCCCACAGGAGACCTTTTGACACTTATAACCGATATATGGACATCTGCGATTGAACGGCATGGTGAGTCAAGGGCGGTCGCATTAGATATCTCCAAGGCTTTTGACCGCGTCTGGCACGGGGCATTGCTGAGCAAACTTCGTTCATATGGACTTTCCCAACAGCTTTGCGACTGGACGAGGAGCTTCCTCGAGAATCGATCGATCCGGGTTGTTGTGGACGGCGAGTGTTCGGATCTGTATCCTGTTAATTCGGGGGTGCCCCAGAGTTCTATTTTGGCTCCAACCTTGTTCTTGCTTCACATAAATGATTTGTTGGAGACAACGGATAACAAAGTGTTCAGTTTTGCGGATGATAGTACGCTTGTTTCCTCCTTTTCGAGTGATCGGCCGATTGGTGCATCAACGTCGCACCAGCTGAGATGTAGACAGATTGACTCTCTGAACCAGGATCTAGATAAAGTCCTGCAGTGGGGAAAGGCCAATCTTGTCGACTTCAACGCAACGAAGACCCAGTATACAACATTCACAAAGAAAACCGGATCATCGGTTCCACAGCTGATGATGAATGGCCGGGCCCTCGAGGCTGGGGAAAGTTTGAGATTGCTCGGCGTCACGGTCTGTGGGAATGTATCATGGCATAAACATGTATCGGGTATCGCCAGATCAGCCTCAGGAAAACTGAGTTATCTTTTTAGAGCCAAGAAATACTTTACTCCGGCCCAACTTCTTCTCCTATATAAATCTCAAATTAGACCCGCGCTCGAATATTGCTCTCATGTTTGGAGCTCGGCTCCTAAACATACCCTCGACCTACTTGAGAGCGTTCAAAGACGAGCGATCCGCCTGATCGGGGACTCGGCGCTGACGTCGGGACTACAGTCGCTATCACATCGAAGGCGCGTAGCCGATCTCTGTCTGTTCTACAGATATTATCACGGGTACTGTTCTTCGGAGATTCTTGGCATTGTTCCACGCAATTCGGTGTATATGCGCTCCACAAGACAATCCGACGGATCGCACCCGTTTGTGGTTCATATCCCGACAGCGCGAACATCCCTGTATCAGAACTCGTTCCGTTACAGAGCGGGGAAGCTGTGGAACTCCCTTCCCACGCGAGTGTTCCCGGAGCGTTACAACCTGCAACTGTTCAAAAAGAACTGCAACAGTTATTTGATGGCATCTCGGGGCGCCCACTCGACGCTATAGGTTCGCCTCTCCCGAGAGAAGTCTAATAAAAAAAAAAAAAAAAAATTAGCTGAGATCCATTGTACATTTTTTGAAATTTATAAAATCAAATAACAATTTCCGTTTAATTTAACTTTTCTAAAATCAATTGCACATAATCTATGAAATTATTTCTTACATCATGTTTGAATGTTTATTAACGAAAATCCACTGATGAACTTTAGTTACAGGATTGTCGTAACTTTGTGAATTATTGTTAAATTGTTTTTGTTTAATTCACATTAGTTGAGATCCATTGTACATTTGTTGAAATTTATAAAATTATATAATTACGCATTAGTTCTAATTTATGAAATTATTTGTTACACAATGTTAAAAACATTTTAAATATTTCTAAATGAATTTCCACTGGTAAACTTCAGTTACAGAATTGTTGTATTTTGTTTAATTATAATTATATTACATAAAAGTGGGAATTTATAAAGTAAAATAACAATTTCCGTTTAATTAAACTTTTCTAAAATCAATTGCACATTTGATGTAATCTATGAAATTATTTCTTACATCATGTTTGAATGTTTATTAATGAAGATCCAGTGGTGAACTTTAGTTGCAGGATTGTCGTAACTTTGTCAATTACTGTTAAATTGTTTTTGTTTAATTAACATTTGTTGAGATCCTTTGTACATTTGTTGAAATTTATAAAATTACATAATTACGCATTCGTTCTAATTTATGAAATTATTTGTTACACAATGTTAAAAACATTTTGAATATTTCTAAATGAATTTCCACTGGTAAACTTCAGTTACAGAATTGTTGTAATTTTTTTAATTATAATTATCTTACGTATAAGTTGAAATTTATAAAATAACATAACAATTTCCGTTTAATTAAACTTTTCTAAAATCAATTGCACATTTAATGTAATATATGAAATTATTTCTTACATAATGATTGAATGATTATTAATGAAGACACAGTGGTGAACTTTAGTTACAGGATTGTCGTAACTTTGTCAATTATTGTTAAATTGGTTTTGTTTAAGTAACATTTGTTGAGATCCATTGTACATTTGTTGAAATTTATAAAATTACGTAATTACGCATTCGTTCTAATTTATGAAATTATTTGTTGCACAATGTTAAAAACATTTTAAATATTTCTAAATGAATTTCCACTGGTAAACTCATTCTGTGATTTTTTAATTATAATTAAATTACCTAATTATTTCTATTTAATTAAGAATAGTTAAGTTGAATTGTATATTTATTGAAATTTATCAAATTACTTCTCCCACAATTTAGGTTTAGAATAATACCAGCGTTGGGTATAGGATAATTGCGATGTATGGGTATATCATAATTACGTTCTGTAGGTACACAACATTTACTATACGTAGGTACAAGATAATTACGGTCTGTAGATAGAGAATAATTACCTTGTGTATATATAGGAAAACTAAGGTGATCACGTATGGAATAATTATGGTGTGTATGTAAAGAATAGTTACTGTGTATAGCCATAGGTGCATAGAATAATTACGATGGCTAGAGCTCGAATAACTACGAAGTGTACATATAGAATAATAACGATTTAAAGTTATAGATAATTTACGGTGTGAGGTTGCATAATAATTATGTTGTGTATGGGTAGGGTAATTACAATGGCTAGGTGCAGATTAATGACGGTGTGGACGTAGAAGAATTACTGTGTGTGGGTGTGTAATAATTAGAAGGCGTAGGTGCAAACAAATTACGATGTGTAGGTGTAGAATAATACTATAATAATAGAATACGTAGTTACGAAAATTATGGGGGATAGGTGGTTAGGAGAACTATGGAGTATAGGTAGTTAGGAATTATGGAGTATAGGTAGTTAGGAATTATGGAGTATAGATAGATAGGAATCATGGAGTATAGATAGGTAGGAGTTATGGAGTATAGATAGGAAGGAATTATGGAGGATGGATAGGTAGGAATTATGGAGTATAGATAGGTAGGAATTATGGAGTATAGACAGGTAGGAATTATGGAGTATAGATAGGTAGGAATTATGCAGTATAGATAGGTAGGAATTATGGAGTATAGATAGGTAGGAATTATGGAGTATAGACAGGTAGGAATTATGGAGAATAGATAGGTAGGAATTATGGAGTATAGACAGGTAGGAATTATGGAGTATAGATAGGTAGGAATTATGGAGTATAGATAGGTAGGAATTATAGAGTATAGATAGGTAGGAATTATGGAGTATAGATAGGTAGGAATTATGGAGTATAGATAGGTAGGAATTATGGAGTATAGATAGGTAGGAATTATGGGGTATAGATAGGTAGGAATTATGGAGTATAGATAGGTAGGAATTATGGAGTATAGATAGGTAGGAATTATGGAGTATAGATAGGTAGGAATTAAGCAGTATTGATAGGCAGGAATTATGGAGTATAGATAGGTAGATAGCCATTATGCGATATATGCAGATAGATAGGCATTATGGAGTATAGGTAAGTAGATAGCCATTATGGAGTTTAGGTACGTTGATAGGCATTATGGAGCATATGTAGGTCGATAGCCATTATAAGTAAGTACACATTTAATTTAAACATTCTTAATATTACAACTGATTCCATCACTCCCTCAGGTGTTCCCAGCTTCCATGGTGTGTTTTAAGCGGTCGAGTTCGGTATAGATGATATTTTTTAAATATTTGTGTTGCAACTTATTGACGATTTAGTATAATTTTAGTTTTGTGATTATTGATCATCCTGGAAAGGAATGGCGCAAGGCTAATAACCTTGCCCGGAAAAACAAATTATGATGGACAATTTAACAAGTCTCGGATATGGACCGGATACCGGTGGAGAGACTTGCTAAATAAGTTCAAGACCGGATCCCGGTTGTAGTGCCGATGTTTATGATGATGATGATTATTGATGCATTACGAACCAGCATCTAGAAACAACTCGCAATAAAATTAAAACTGCAACACTTGAAATAACAAAAGAAATCTCAACCAATATTTCTGAAAAGAAAGCCAACATAAATACAATGTGAGTACCATTAAAGAATTAATAACATACCATTTAAATTCATGAATTTCTAAGTAAGATGGAAATTCCTTACCCGTTATAATTTTGCTAGATTGTTCAAATTTTGCTAAACTTTTCTAGAGCGATTTTTTTTGTTGTGGTTTTTAGTTGCGATCTGTTAAGTAATGTTTTGCT